>LPNX010879456.1:207685-344507 GCA_001517045.1 Pseudotsuga menziesii | reverse complement strand
CAAAGGGGGGACTCCAGATATACCCTAGAGTACTTGGAGTATGTCCAAAACTAAACCTTCACGGCTACCCGCAAGGAATATGTGGGCTGAAATGGAGTCTGTGGGGCTATTTTTCATAATGCACCCGTTAGGGTGTGACAGAGATCGCCCCCCTGAGGTCACTTTTCAGAAGTTCCCACTTCCTTTGGGTATTTTTCCACCGTGATGGTTCGATCGAGGTGTTGGATTTTCACCTGTTGGTTTGTCAGTTGGGGAGATTGATTCCTAATTATACTAGTCACCCAAGTTCTTTTGATACAGCTTGACTGATCGGACGAAATGTAGCCAAGTGCAGAGCATACACACTAGATTCTTGTCAATTTTAGTAAGTTTTAAACTGGGTGTTCTTGTTTAAAATAAAACCCTCTAGGAACCTCTTTCAATCCAAGTGGATCTCAATCGGGGAATCGAGGAGGGGTTAATTTTATAATGGATGAAAACAAATGACTGAAAAATAAAATAGATACATGCTTATAGTTTTCTAATTAGTCCTACCACGAATCTCTTTCCCCTTTCGGGTCAATCGGGAAATCGTGGGGTAAGTATTATGATTACTTTGAAATACAAAAAGTGGAATATGAAATTAATAATAAACTCAAGTATACTACCCTGCAGATTAGATCAATGCTAGTTTGAAAATAAATGAGCAAAAAAGTGATGAAAAGGACACCGACGCAAATCCCCCCAGGGGGGATGGGGAATGGGCTTGAAAGAGCCTATTCCAAAAATAATTTTATTTATTATTGGTTACAATATCAGCAAACTGAAATATCAGAAACTTCTTGTTCCTTATACAGGCTGAAACCAAGATCTTACAACTTTGCAAAAATTTTAAGATTTTAGTGAAAAGGGAGACCCTTGGGGGGATTTGAACGCTCCTGAGGCCACTTCCGGAAAGAAGCTTCCTTTATTTTTTGTCAGTCCTGCTAAAAAAAAGCGATCACGTTAGAATAACATACACCCAAATTCACTTTAAGAATACCTTTGGATCAGCCTACCTTATCTAAAAAAAAATGAAGTTAAAACTAGCTAAACAGGCGAAAAAGGAACCAAGGAAAGCAAGCTTTCCTTGGGATCTTGGCTTGCTGTTTGTGCAGCCAATGAAATATGCACTGATTTCTGGATTTAATCTCTTTTAAAATATAAAGGAAAACTGGTGCATGCAACCTACTGATTCTCTTTAACTTGTCATGCAAAATGGACGATTTCCTTATACTAGATCTAGAAGACTTGATGATATTTTTCAGAATTGAGATCTAGACTATGAGCTCTGAAATATCATATATATGTATATTTTACTTTGATGAAACAGATCCAAATGATAACAAAGCTTTTGCACACCATAACCAGGTAAGAAAATTGATTTTTTATAGAAATGAGAAGAAGAGGAGAGAAGGTCAGATCGTTGCTTGAATGGAGCAAGCTGAAAGGAGGCCCTTTTGTGGAGTGCTGAGGGACAAAGTATTGAGCTTATTGGATAGGAATGGTGTCAATATAGATCCACACCTTCATCCAATCAGGAACCTGCAACTAAATAACACAAGCTTGCACACACCTCGTGAGATCTGGATATAGATGTATAAAGCAACAAAAATGAAAGATTATGCAAAAATAATATTATTTAAGCATATAAATGAAATTTTTGAGCATACATCATATGGATAAACAAGATCAAGTAATCTAACTTGCCTAGTTTACAACCTTACTTGATTCAACTGAATCCTTGAAGCCAGAGCACAGAAGCAACACAGAATTTGGCAAGAAATTGCAGCTACCACATCAGCAGCATAACACTGAGAATACACACATACACATGCGCTACACAGTATAGCCTCCAAAGCCTCTTTATTCACAAATGATGATCCAATATAGAGTTACGATGGCAAGCCCTTCAGTCCAGCTCTAACTAGCTTGGAAGAGGGAGCCTCAAGCAGGATATATACAAATTACAGGCCATCCATCCCAGGGGGGGCGCAATTCCTCATGGACTCAAGTGAAATCAACTGATGGAGAGTTCATCAATGCAGAAATGAAGCTGACCTGAGCCTACTTGTCAACCGGGGGCTTGATTGAGCTGACACATCAACCCATACACCGACACATCAGTCCACAGAGCATCCAGGAGAGTCCACACGTGTGGAGGAGAGAGAGAGGGTGCAATTCCCCATGAAGACAGCTGTAGATCAACTCTGGATCTGATTTGACCCCCTTTTTCAGTCAAGGATTTGTCAGATCCAGTCAATCTGCTTCAGATCTGACTAATTTCAATCAAATCGGCTGAGAATCCACTAATTTATGATTTTTGATTTGCTCCATTATTCATCAATTTATTAATTAAAATAATCAATAATTGATTTTTGGGGTTTTCTGACCTGAGTGATGGAAAATCACTCAAAACTTAGGAAATAGTGGGTCCATGGGTTTACATGGTGCTATTAGCTTGAAAATGAGCACCTACATGACTGAAACCGATTATTTGGCCCACTTTTATTACAAAATCAAATTTTCCAATTAAACTATTAAAAAATAGCCTAAGTTTTTGGAAAAATTAAATTTTAATAAAAAACACTGAAAAAACTAAAAAATTGAAAAATTGAAAAACACCTAGGGGGACTTAGAAATGTTCATATGAATCGATAATGATGTCTAGCATGTTTATACATTGACACATAGACTTTAATAACCTCAATAGGCCTAAATGCCAAGCCGACCACCCCAACTTTGGAGGTATGGAGTGAAAAACTCAGAAATTATCAGTTGTTTATTCAACAACCAATAATAACCAAGGGAAAAAACACCCTGGGATGATCGGATTGACAAATGAAGTCTAAGAGACTGAGTCTTTTACAGACACTATCATGCTAGAACATTTATTACAACTCCCCCATGGGTTATGAACATGTGATATAGTACAACAGACACTTCCCATAAGTACTTCCAAAGGTCTTTTGAAGTCCGAACAAGTTAACCCTGTCCGGTTCACCAGGCTCACTTGATAAAAAACCACTAAGTACAACTTAGGTGGTAACACAGCTGTGATTTATACAATTTCTGTAATTATTTTAAAACAAATATATATTATCTTGCATACATTTGAGAATGGAATGATGATTGGTGTGAATTACTATATGTTTATTGTCAAATTGAGGGTTTCATTTTGCAAACTGTTTATAAATGTTGTCTTGGAATGTGTATGCGTAGTTCTGAAAGTTGGATTTTAGTCTACCAGGCGCAACTCTAATTTTCTGGAATTTAGATTAATCCTATAGTTGGCTTAATCTCTTCAATTATTGTTGCAATTTTTGTTGGAGATTTTATTACTTTCTTTAGAGAAGATGTCTTCTTTTGAAGACACTTTCTCATTTAAACAATTGTACCTTCTAAATATATATTTGCTTACTTAAGAGTTATCTTGGGAAGATGAACATTTAGCGACTCTGCTATGACTGCTAATCTACCCTTCATAACTTCATTCCAAACATGTTCTGTGTAATTAGGACATATGGGACTAATTGATCTTGTTAGGACATCCATGAATTTCCATATTAGATCTCTATACACCCCCTACAACAGAGGACAATTTGTACTCATCCTACGTTGCTTGAATATTGTACATCCCTTTCTTCAAGGTCTCCCTAAATTTTTTTTCACTTAAAATTGTGTTCTATGACCCTTCTTGTATTTTTCATTTTCATTAGCAAACACTCGATCTACAAAACTTACTTCTGCATCCAAAACATCCTCCATCTATGCAACCCATTTTCTCAATTATAGAATTGCATCAATCGTGCATCAAAACAAGATGATATGAGATGGGATCGTCAATCCATATTTCTGCATGCTTGACTGTGGAAACCTTTAAATTTCAACATGCTTTCCATGATTTGAGTAATGAAATTAGCAGCACAATTGTAAACATTATTGCACTTAAAATTGTGTTCTGTCATCTTGCCAACAATGATCCAAGTGGTTCCCAGGTGGATGCTGGGGACAACAGTCGACTGAATGAGTCAAGCACTGTTATGGAGGATGCATAGAAAAAAGAAAAAGTAAAGCAAGAAATACACTATATTGATAGAAAGTATGCGCATAGACAATATGCAAGAATTTGAACCAATTTTTATTATTACTTATTCTCTATGAAGGTTGGTTGATTGTTACAATAATTTACATGTTTATATAGAATGTTGAGATGCTTGGGTGACTACCCGTTACGTTCAGTTACAAGATGTTATAACAGTTCAGAATTTCAACCATCATAGACGACTAGAAGATCGAGAGTCAATTTGTCGATGTTTGACAGGTTCCAACAAGGAATGTCAAGATGTTGTATGTCGAGTGTGAAACATGTTGAAGTTTGTCGAGGCCGGTTGTGTTGAGGTTCAGAATTTTCAAATTCGATCTTGAATCTGTCGAAGTAGTCGATGTGGTAGACTTTGTTGAAGATTGACAACATGCCAACTACTGGTTGGATCATTCCTCCTTACTTAAGAAACAATGGTATCCATTGTGTATTCATTTAGGTGAGGAAATTTTTTGGCTACTTCAGTAGCAGAGTACCATTTTGCTTGCGCGGGGAGCTACCCAGCTTTAGCCACTTGAAACAAGGGAATGCAGTTCGTCCTTGTATGGTGTATGCATCGTACCACAATGGTGCTGCAAAGAAGAGGTTCTTGGACATTTGGATGGATTTCTTTGGGTTCTGTTGTTTGTAAGTCGTTATGTTCCAACAATGGTGCATGGTATGGTCGAAGTAGATCTACATTGAAAACTAGATGTAAGCCAAGGCATGCAGGAATGTTGAGCTGAAAATCATTTTTTCTAGTATGTTTAAGAATATTGTATAGACAATATCGCAAAGTTTTAACTTTCTGTGTGGACCAGTGAAGGGATCCTTCCTTAGATGCAACCAGACCTAATCCCCAATTTTGAATGAATGAGGAGTATGATGCTTGTCGTGTCAGGACTTAGCTTTTGCATTAGCTCATTGCAAAATTTCACGTGCTTGATTCTGGATGTTTTGTATTTGATCTATGAACTTTAATTCTTTCTCAACTTCTCACTCTTTGAATATGGTGTCATTCGGCTGTGTCGAGGAATTGATCAAGTCGATAGGATTCGAGGGTTGAAAACCGTAACATATCTCAAATGGAATATTTCCTGTAGAAAATTTTTGAGAATGATTGTAGCTGTGTTGTATGTATGGAAGGTTGTCATCCCATGTTCGACGATGCTATTAGTTGTACATACAAAGCAGTTGTACTGCCAAGTGATTTACAACTTCTATTTATCTGTCTGTCTGTGGATGGAAGGATTTCGACAAAGAAAGTATCACGTCAAGATGTTTTCAGAGAGTTTGATAAAAGGTGCTGACAAATATAGAACCTCTATTGAAAATAATGGTCATCGTGAGGCCATAATGTTTCCACACATGTTAGAAGAAGATCTGATCAGTCGGATGTGCTTTTGTAGTCTTCTTGCATGGCATAAGGATATCCATCTTAGAAAATATGTCTAATACTACTAAGATCATGTCATGATGATGTTTTACAGTAGAATATCCCATCAAGTAGTCCATAGAAATAGATTCCCATGCTTGAATAAGAACTAGAAGGGGTGTATACAGCCATTGTCGTTGATTCAACAATTTAGCAATGGAAAAAACTGCGCACGATCGAATGTACTTTTTGACTTCAAATTTAAGTGAAGGTCAGTAAAAATACTTTTGGAGGATAACAAGTGTTTTTGTGACTCCAAAATATCTTGCATTATTTCTCTAGTGCGCATCCAAAATGAGCTTCTATCGGTGCTCACCAGTCAGTAGACAAAGTTGTCCAAGTTTGTATAGCAAGGTGTCCTTCAGGAAGTAGTTGGTAGTAGACAGTGTGTCGGTTTGAAGTTGTCGATAAATTATAGAGAAGTCATAGTATACCAAATAAAATTGTGTCCAATTAGTGGTGTTGTAACCCTACATACTCATCATTATAGATAGTAGAGTAATCGATGGTTGGATGAGAGAATCAGCTACAACATTGGATTTTCCTTTCCGATACTTAACTACCAACTAAAATTGTTGTAGGTAATTAATCCACTTGAGTTTTTGGGTTGTCTGTAGTTTTGACTGGGATGGAGTGAATTGAAAAGGTGTCTCCATTTCGTAAGAGCTTGCACAATGGCGTACAATTATTTTTCATATGTCAAATACCTTCTAATAGTGGTGTTGAAAGTTTCGGAATTAAATGTGCCTGGGTGACCTGATTGAGTGATCATTGTGCTGAGAGCATAATCTGATGCATCTCTCTTAATCTGAAAAGGTAGATGAAAATCATGTAACACAAGTACTGGTGCAATACAAATCTTGTTTAATTTCAGTTGTTCAAAAGCTTTTTGTTGTGTCAATGTCAATTTGAAGATAGTTTTCCCATTTCCCTTACTCAATTGATTCAGATGCCATGCGATGTGACTAAAGCCAAGTATGAATCATCGATAGAAATTCGCTCAACCAAGAAAAATTCTTAGTTCATGAATGGGCCAATATTTGAGGGTTTGTACTTTTGATGGGTCGACATGAATGCCTATAGAGTCAACTACATACCCCAAGTATTTGATGCTTGTCATTGTAAATGAGAATTTGTCCATGTTCAGATATAGTCAATGTTGCTAGAGAGTTTCTAAGACTTTTCGAATATGTCCGACATGTTATTCCCATGATCGACTAAAAATAAAAACATCTCCGAGATAGAAAATGACAAATTTACTGATGAAAGGTCGTAGAAGTTCATCCATATATCTCATGAAGGTTGCAGGTGCATTGGTTAAGTCGAAATTCATGACTAACTATTCAAACAATCCTTCCTTGGTCTTGAAATCCATTTTCCATACATCGATGGACTCAATTGGCATTTGATGGTATCCTGAATTAAGGTCAAGTTTCGTAAAGAACTTAGCACCTTTCAAAATTTTGATGAGTTCATATATCTATGGAAGGGGGTATCTGTTATTTACTAAATTTTGTTGAGAGCCCGATAGTCGATGCACATGTGCCAAGTCCCTTCTTTCTTTGGAACTAGGACGAGTGGAATTCGACAAGGAGAAGAGCTGGGGCGGATATGACCCTTGTCAATCAAATCCTGGATTTTCCTATGAATCTCTTCATTCTCGAGAATGGATCTTCTATAAATAGATGCCTTAGGTAATGAAGAACCAGGAACAAGTTCAATGGAGTGTTTTAACTGACAATGCATATGTACTCCATTTGGTTCTTGAAATGTGTTATGGTATTCCTCAACAATGTTATCGATCTGTTGTTGTTTTTGAGAGCTTCACTGGTTGGTGAGTCAACTCGTTGTTGCAGTCTTTCTGGAATGTTGATGCTTTATCATAATTAATGAGAACTTCTAAGCATGGTTGATAAGCTTATTTTTTGGTTTGGCAGTTATCATAGCAACATTTGATGTGGGTTATTGATCTGTTATGTAGTACCATTGATTTTGAATTTTGAAAATCACCTTTTGATGTCGTAAATGATATGTACTATGTCGATCCCACAAGTACGGTTTCCCAAACAAGGCGTTGGTTACAGAAAGTGATGCCACACCACATAGTACTTCATATTCAAAAGGCATAATCAAGTAGGTGATTCTGCATTGGCATGTGATTCTTAGCAGGGTAATTTTTAAGGGTGAAATTTCGCCAATTGGCTATTTTTTAGATTTTTTCTAAAAAATAAATTCGCTATTTGGTCATTTTTAGTGTCTAATATCGCCTATATTTACATAAAATATGTTTTTTTTATCGTAATATTCGCCAAAATTTACACATTTTGGTGTTAATTTTATGTTTCATATTTAATATTCGCCTACCTATCTATAAACATATATATTTTTTCAATCCAAAACAATCACCTAGAATACTATACATAGGTATAATATTAGAATCCTTAAAAAATACCTTGATTCTTAGTTCTTGTCCATCCTTTATCCAACTGATATTATAAGGCTAAGCGTGTGGAGTGGTGATAAGACCTAATTTCTTCACAATATCTTCAGAAATGAAGTTATTTTAGCTACCATTATCCACAACCGGATATAATGTATTTTTTTGAACCCATATCCGTGTATGTATAGGAGCTCACGTTCCTCCTCGTCGACAAAAGTCGAGGTTGTCAGAGTGGTCGAGGTTGAATCCAAGAGGGCTGCTACATCTGGATCAGATTCTACCAGGGTTTTGTCGGATCAGTCAGAGGTTGACAATTTTTCCAAAAAATTCTTTCGAGCTTTGCATTCTGACGTATCATGCCATGTTGAATTGTGATAATCACACCATTCCCTGGTTGAAGATTTTTTTCTGTAATCCCTCCTATCTTTCTGGAAGTTCTTCTTTTGATGATCAGGTTTTGGTGGAGTTGACTAAGAAGGGTTCTTCAAATTTTCGGAGTCAACCGATGACTTCTTGTCATATGTTCAACCTATTGGCTTGTTTGCGAAATGTGCTTTTCCTTTTTGTTTAGCTTCAAGCTTGCTCGTGTAATGAAATGCATCCGCAAGTGTACTAACAGTCAGAAACTTCATCTATTTCTCAATGTATTGGGATAAACCACTGACGTACTTCAGGAAAAGTAATTTATCTTCTTTTTGGACACCAATTCTAGCCATGAGCCGATAAAACTCATCGGTGTAACTATGTACGGATTGGTATTTCCATTTCCTTAGTTGTTGCCACTTCTTATACTTTTGTTCAAGATACTTGGGAAAGTATAACTCCTTTTGGACGTAATCAAAAAAATTTACCCATGTGTCGATGGGGTCGCCTTCCTTTTCCATATTTGTCGATAAATTTTCCCACCAGCAGTTTAGAGAGGTAGACATCTTTAAGGATGCAATGGTGATATTTTCTAATTTGGAGAATTGATTCACGGAGTAGTATGATTCTAGTTGTTGTCCCCAATTGTTAGCAGATTTCGTGTCAATATTTCCTTCAATATTCGGTATGTCCAGATGCATTTCCACTTTGAAGGGGTTGATCTTATCGGAGTGAGGTCGCGTCGAGGATTCCCTGGAACTTGAAGTGAATCGCATTAGAATCTCGTAGAACTGGGAGAACATTTCGGTTTGTTGGTGAACCAGTGCTTTTTCTATGATTTGATTTGTCTCATCGATTTCATGTCTATTATCTACTTCTTCGATCATATTTTCTGAAGTTGAAGGAAGTGTCTGCTTCTTTTTCTGAGTTTGCGAGCGTGTTTGAACAAGCATAAGTTAAATAAATTCGAATGAAGTGCTGATCTAACTTAAGCTCTAGACAAGATGAAGCTCAGATAGCAATGATCCAAGACATGCCCAAGTGCATGTTGGGGACAATAATCTATTGAATGATTCAAGCACTGTTATGGAGGAAGCATAGAAAAAAGAGCAAGTAAAGAAAGAAATACACTATATCAACAGAAAGTATGTGCACATACAATATGCAAGAATTCAAACCAATTTGTATTATTACTTCTTCTCTATAAAGGTTGGTTGATTGTTACAATAATTTACATGTTTATATAGAATGTTGAGATGCTTGGGTGAATACCTATTACGTTTAGTTACAAGAAATTACAACGTTTTAGAAGTTCAACTGTCGCAGATGAATAGAAGACAAAGAGTCAATATGTTGATGTTTGATAGGTTCTGACAAGGCATGTCATGATGTTGTATGTCGAGTGCAAAACCTGTCGAGGTCGTTTGTGTCGATGTTCATACTTGTCAAAGTCTATGTTGAACCTCTCAAAGTAGATGAAGTAGTCAAATTAGTCAAAGTGATAGAATTTGTCGAATTTTGACAACATCCCAACTGTGTGTTGGATACGAAAATGTTAATTTGCATTAGCAAACACCCGATCTGGAGAAATTGCTTCTGCATCCAAAATGTGCTCCATCCATGCAATCCATTTTCTCAATCATAGAATTGAATCAATAAGATGATATGCAATAGGGCTTTCAATCTAGCTTTATGCATGTCTGATTGTCAATCTATCTTTAGGCATGCTGTTGGAAGGGGTTTTGGTAAGTGAGTTACGCAACATCGTGGAAGATGCGCAACCTCACACGGTATCGCACAAGGCTAGATTAGTGTGATGGGTGGAAGAATAACTGCTTTGAATATTTTATATGTTATTTGACCAAGTTTTGTTGTTATAGGTCATTGGCAGTTATAAGTTAGTTATAAGTGGACCCTCAATGTAATGGCGCAAGCCTATTTATAGATCTAGTTTTACAAGTAGATCGGGGAAGCAAATAGGAGAGAAGAGAGGATCATTATTAGCATAGGAGAATCGCATCAGAAGATAATTGGTGCATAAGGTCTAGTGCGATCTGGTTTTGTGAATAATTTCCTGTGTATCTGCTATTTATTTGGGTTTTCCTGATGTATGTAGTCTCCTGTTTTGGAGAAGAATTGTGTAATGTGGGTCCTTTGCATAAGGTTAATATGATATGACAATTGTCGCACAAATTTTGTCTGTTATCACTGCTGCGATATAATATGTTATGATGTTGCTGTGATTTAGTCTCTTTCTGTTATATAGATGCAATCTGTTTTAAAGTATGCTACTGTCTATTGCACTATGACTTGATATGTTTTATGAACAATGCTGTGGTATTAGAAATATTGTGACAACTGTATGATGCTATAATGACTGCATAAGTTCTATACACTCTGCAAGTTGAGGAAATGGCTTAAAGTCAACTCCAAAGATTTGGATCTAGCAGTTATGGTGCCTTCCCGTCGGATCCCCATATCCTTCATCCCCATTGCATAAACTTAGTTTTGATAGCTCTCCCTTGAACATATCGGGTGAGACCTCATCTGCTCCACAAATGTTGTTGGGCAAGGTAAAACCTGTATGGGTTAGTGCTCAAGGAGATTGCATTGGTTGGGTGTCAACAAAGTGGGAACCCCTATCTATGAGGATTTGTTGGTGGGTTTCACCAACAAATGGTTCCGTTCCCGGGATCGAGTTGCTATTAAGAGGAGGATATGTTTTGGCATCCAACTCGGCTGGAGATCAAAGGGTGGTTTGATCTAAAGTTGTGGGAGTTTGCTGAAGTTGAAAATCAGAATCCGAAGTTGTCGATGGGCCATTGGTTGGACAGGTATATCCATGATGGTCCTCATGAAGGGTTCTTTTGTGAATTTTCTGTCCTCTTGCAGGAATGGTTGGAAAAGTTCACTAAGAAGAAAACAAACTTTCAAGGAGGAGAGCTGATATCCTGGACCCCGGATTTGATCCAGGAGTTACAAGAAACCAATAATAAGGCATCGAGGGTAGTTGAAGTGTGGTTGGATAGTATCTTAGAAGGACACATCACTGAGTTTGCAGTTGACACCAATACGTTTTTTAGTGAAGCAAAAAGAGAGTTCTTCAGTGGACCTCGAGGAAGATTCTTGTTGTCTTTGTAGTTGTCCATTAAGCAACTGGTTTGAGAAAAAGGTATTCTAAATATGGACCAAGAGTAGTGTAACTTTGGTGTGTGGTGGATGTAGGCACTACGATGTAAGGGGCGATATGCATGAAAAGGTAAGGGGTAGATCGACATGAGTTCTGGTGAGAATGTGAAGATCGCTGAGGAAACAAGTGGTTGTACAAGGGGAGGAGAACGGTTTCGAGAGAAGAGGCAAAGGACAGGAGAAGGTCCTATTGCGATCGAAGTGCAAGTCCATGAAGAACAACCACATGGGATGAAGCGACCTTTTTGTGATGATGAGGATGACCAGGCCCAGGTTATGCTCGGAAGGACAATAGGATTGAACCCCAGCAGTAACGTGCCCACACCTCCGCTCACTAATCCACCACAAGGAAAAAATACACACTCTGTGTAACTTGCCCGATGTGTCAGCAATAATATAGTAATAGAGAACCAACAGGAGGAAGAAGGCCTAGAATGGTGGGCGAGGAAGTGAAGTTACTGATATTCAATGGGAATGGCACTAATCATGCATGGTAGTACTGGTTCTTATGTGAGGCAATCTGGACCGCCTAACATACTGTCGATGATGATGTTAAGAAAATTCAGCTGGCCACTACTCCGAGGGGCCATGCGCTGGAATGGTTCATGAGATTCATGCGGATCCATTAGGGAGGTACCACGAAGACATTGGATGAGATCCAAATGGGGTTATTTGATGAATTTAAGAAGCCAAAATTTAAGGCTCAGTATATTACTAAATTGAAGGAGATCAAACAGTTCCCCAATGAGATGATTTGGGACTTTGATCAGTCGTTGAAGACATTGATGGCTCAGGTCAGTTTTCAAATGAGTGATGTTCAGCATAAGGAATGGTTCATCATCGCGCTTGTACCACATATCATACAACTGCTAATGCAGCAAAATATTGTGACACGAAGCAAGGCTCTAGAGACCACGATGAAATTGGAGGCATCACTAGTAGGAGAATATACGGTTGGAATGAACCAGATTCAAGTGCAGTTGGCCAATTTGACTCTCCAACTACAAGATATCAAAAAGGCCAAGGAATATCATGATGATCTTTGGTGCACCCATTTCCATGCAGATGGACATACTAAGGACACCTATCCGACGTTTCAAATTTATTTGCTATCAGGAGCCTTGAATTCATTGAGCTATGCTGGTGTACCATGGTGTCACATATTTCAGGTCTATAGGAATCGACATGAGAACTGTGATTACATGAAGAAGATGGTTACCAAGGCAGAAAATTTGTACTGTACATTTTGTCGGTCAGTCGAACATGATGACAAAAACTGCCAAGCTTATGATTTTCTCCAGGAAAGGACATATGATTCATACTTTGTGAAAGGTGAGGACCCCCAAGCAATGCAAGCATAACCATAAGTAGTACAACTAGTAGCACAATTCCCGTATACACCACCACCTCCGTTGCAGTTTGTCCCCAAGAAACCGCAACAACAGTTTATATCGCAGCCGAGTTTGCACCTCTGCTACAATTATAACCATAGTATAACTAGGCACCGCAACTACAGTATAATCAACCACAATATGTTTAAGCCGCACACTATGTCCATCAACAACCAAACCCATCGCATCAATAAATGGACCAACGCAGTTTCAACAAGGAGGAGTCCAAGGAGGATTCCGCAGAGGGTTCAGAGGTCAAGGAGGAGGATTTGTTTGAGGAGGAGGACGAGGTTGTGAATCCATCTAGTGCTACACCTATGGGGTATTTGGGAATTATAATAGGGAGTGCCCTCATGCACAGTGTACATACTGTGCAGCCAATGATCATAATGTTGAAAGTTTCCCTTAGTTCATTACAAAATGGCAGGGAGGAAATACTCCTTAGCTACAGAACGTGCAGAATCAGAGTCAGCCTGCATTCCAAGTACAGAACCAACCGATAATGCAGAACCAGGTCCCACCGCAGACTCAAACTCAGAACCTGCCTTAGAATCAGAACCAACTAATGAATCAGCCATTGAATAAGAACCCACCATTCAACTTGAATCAAGGATCGATAGTTGCCACCATTCGGGCCGAGTCGCGAATGAAGGATGTCAACATTGGGATTGTCACTCACGCTGGTGCGACAAATGGAGATGACAGAATATGGCTACAAGTTCATCTCACTGGTAAGAAAAAGGTTTCATTTGATATTGCGACAAATAAAGACACCTTATTTGACGCAAAGAATGCAATCAGGAGAAATCTGGGTAAGTTATCAATTGTTGATATGCCATTTGCTTTTGATCCATCTGTAGAGGCAGGACCATCGCGGCAGCATGGTACCTTGCAAAAGTCCTTGAGAGTTGTCTATCACTGGTAAGGGATGATAACACCCTTGTCGAGCTTGAGACATTATTGCACCACGCGGATAAGACAGTAAAGGATTCTGCTATGAATTCTTTGCAAAAAAGGAAGACAGGCAAGGAGATGAGGATGAATATCCATACTTGAGATTATGAGGTTGACTCAATCATTTTGGATCTTGGATCAAAAGTAAACATTATGACCAAGCAAAACTGGCAATTGATGGGAAATCCAACATTAGGATGGTCGCTGGTACAACTGTGGCTGGAAAATCAGGTGAAGGTTCAGCCCATTGGTCGTGTTTCAAACTTGGTTATCGACATTGAAGGTATGAAAACACATGCTGACTTTGATGTGATAGAAGTCATAGAAGACGATGGTTCCTATCCCGTGCTACTAGGGATTGGATGGGCTAATGATAGCATGGTAGTTATCAACTTCAAAAAATGAGTCATGACATTTGAAAACCAGGATGTCAGGGTCATTTCTCCTATGGACCCTCAGGAAGGATGTTGATATATTGAACCTATAAAGGATGAAGTCAGGAGAATTTGGGATCATGCTTATAACATCTCTGAAGACTATATCCATCCTACTGTCAATGGTGAAATTGGATGGAGCAGAACAAGTTCCGCGTCCTCTGACTCTAAGGATGCTCTGGAAAATTGGCAGAATAGGTTGCATGAAGTATCATTCAGGAAATGCGGGTTGATTACACAATCTCTTCGGCATGTTGTAACTGAGACTGTCGAGTTGCCCATTTATGAAGGACTGCTGGGACTATCAAAGTTATTTCAGGAATTTGAAGAGAACGTTTTTGAACAGTAAAGGATATCGGCTCTTGATGTAGCACTAAAAGCTACTCCGGCTCGATGGTGGGTGACACACAAATAGATGATCCATGAATGGGAATAGTGCCGCAGATTGATGATGGTGCACTTCGGTGATTTAGTGGTCTATTATGCTGGGATATATTATGGATGGAATGATACCACCAGTCATTTAATTGAGTGTCATACTTTATGGGTGTCACGACCTAGAGATGAATGGGTCCACACTTTCGTTCACATTCTGGAATAAATGCCAAGATCCTGGTATGTGGTGGTAGAGTTACACAGGACTATCACCACTTGGAAGAGTTGTCTGTTTGTTTTGTGCAGGAATTTAGTTTTCAGGACATCAACCCAAAGGTATGTAATGATTTACAAATCATACACAACATCGTACTTAACGTCACCCCTATCACCTATCAAGTTGATCCACATGCACATTGTTCAATCCAATCCATGATGACCTTCTACAACTTGTCTGGGGAACCTGAAGATGATCATGAGTTGTGGAATATTAATATTCTAGAGTTCAAA
This sequence comes from Pseudotsuga menziesii, assembly GCA_001517045.1. Lineage (NCBI taxonomy): Eukaryota > Viridiplantae > Streptophyta > Pinopsida > Pinales > Pinaceae > Pseudotsuga > Pseudotsuga menziesii. The sequence continues at coordinate 329,314 of LPNX010879456.1, read as the reverse complement.
GGAAGCTGTGATGTCGCAGCCATCGACATACCAACGGAATGGATGAGTTAGCCGCTGAGGATCCAGAAAGTCAACATTGGGTTGGCAGAGAACCCAAAATTTTCCAATGTCGGAGACTACTGGGACGAGGAGACCATGGCCAAGATCATGGACTTGATACATGAATTCTAGGACCTTTTTCTGACATGGTTTTTAGAGATGAAGGGAATTTTAGGAGATCTGGGGGAGACGAAAATCATGTTGAAACCAGAAGCCAAACTGGTGCGATAGAGGCCGTATCGACTGAATCCACAATACAAGGACCATGTGAAGGCCAATATTGACCGCATGCTTGATGCTGGGATCATCGATCCTGTAGAATAATTTGACTGGATAAGTCCTATGGTGGTCCAAGATAAAAAGAAAGGAGAAATCTGCATTTGCGTCGACCTAAGGAATTTGAATGATTCCTGTGTACATGATCCGTTCCCAACCCCTTTTACAGATGAATTTCTTGAAGGCGTAGGCGGCCAAAACATGTATTATTTCATGGATGGCTTCTCGGGAAACCACCAGATCCGAATTGCGAAGGAGGATCACTATAAGACTATGTTTGTCACTGAGTGGGGTTGTTTTCAATATACAGTCATGCCATTTGGGATGAAGAATGCACCAGCTGTATTCTCTTGTGTAGTTGTCGCTGTATTTAAAGATTTTATTCAAAAGTTCCTATAGGTGTATAATGATTATTAGAATGTCTATGGACTAACTAGAGACCATCTTGACAACCTGCGGCTAATGGTGGAAAGGTGTCACCAGCATCAGATCACCTTAAACTCTAAAAAGTGTATTTTTTGTGCACCATTTGGCATGCTACTGGGGCACATATTCTGCAAAGAAGGTCTGTTGGTCAATCTAGTGAAGATCATGCTAATCCTCAATTTACCACCACCAACTAACGTCAAAATGCTTTGGGCCACACTGGAACATACCGGATACTATCGCAAGTTTATCAAAGGATACGCTGCGATTATTGCTCCCATGAAGAAACTACTAAAGAAGGATGCAACCTATGAATGGACTCAGGAATGTCAAGGAAGTTTTGACTCTTTGAAAGTCAGGATGGCCTCTGTGCCCATACTAGTTTTTCTTGATTGGGATAAGGATTTCCATGTGCACGTCGACGCTTCTTCTATCGCGTTTGGGGTCATTCTTGCGTAATTAGGTAAGGGCGACCTGGATCACTCGATCGCATACGCCAGTAGAAAGATGTATTTTGCTGAGAGAAACTATACAATGACAGAAAGGGAAGGATTGGTGATGGTTTATGCACTGCAAAAGTTCTGGCACTACTTGTTGGGAGGACATTTCAAGAGGTTCACTGATCATTCTGCTTTGCAATACCTGGTAAATAATCTTGTGTTGGGGGGGAAGATCTGTCGATGGTTGTTACTCTTCCAGGAGTTTGATTTTAAAATAGTTGTGAAGTCAGGGTGATTGAACGCTGGCCCAGATCATCTATCTCACATCAAGAATAGTGAATAACTGACTAATATTGATGACGGATATCCAGTTGTGCAACTGTTCCATGTTGACATCGCAGATGATCACTATGCACCAATTTTTCAGTTTTTGGACACTAGTGTCACCTCGGAGGACATGTCAAATGGCCAAAATAAGCAACTAGTAGTAAAAGATTCCAATTTTCAATTAATTACTAGACAGTTATATAAGCTTGGACCGGATGAAATCTTGCAGTGATGTATTTCATTGCATGAGCAGGGTCCCATTCTCAAAGAAGCACTTGTAGGAATTACAGGAGGCCATTATGGAGGTTGGGCTATTGCACGGAAGGTGTTGCACACCATACTCTAGTGGCCTATTTGCATAAGGATGCTGTAGACTATGCGAGGAGCTGCAACATTTGCCAGCATGTCAGTAAACCATCATGGTGGGATGAAATGCCGTTGGTACTGCAGGTGACTCTCCAACCATTTGATAAATGGGATGTGGATTTTGTGGGTCCTATTAATCCACTAGGGAAGTGGACTAGTGTGTGATACATAATCACTGTAACTGACTATCTCACTAGGTGGGAGGAAGGTGCACCAATCGTGGATTGTACAGCTACGACGACAACAAGGTTCATATTTAAAAACATCATGACACGGTTTTTGTGTCCTAGGATATTGATGAGTGACCAGGGTAGTCACTTCGTTAACCAGACTATGAAAGCACTAACTGAGGAGTTCCAGGTGCAACATAAGAGGAGTACACCATACCATCCATAGGGGAATGGGACTGTCGAAGCATTCAACAAAATATTGGAAACAACGTTGACTAAGGTATGTAACGCTAACCACGATGACTGGACCTAAAATTTCCTATGGTTCTATGGGCCTATCGCACTACTTGTAAATGGATAACCAGTTAGACACCATTTAAGATGGTCTATGGGTAAGAGGAAGTCATGCCCATGGAGTATATTGTTCCCAGTATGCGCATTGTCATAGTGACGGGCATGGATGATGCAGAAGCGTTAGAAGAATGAATTGCATAGTTGATCCAGCTTAAAGAAGACCACTTTATTGCTGGCTTCCACCAACAGGTTGCAAAGGATCGACAGAAGGCATGGCATGATCACCACATTAAGAAAAAATAGTTTGTGGTAGGATATTTGGTGTTATTATACGACAGTAAGTTCATTAAGCATCCAGGTAAGTTAGAAATGCACTGGTTAGGTATGTATGTTATTCATTCCATTACTTCTGGAGGTGTAGTTCAATTACAACAATTAGATGGTCTAGTATTATCGACACTTTTCAATGGGAGTCACTTAAATCCCTATAGGTTGGGGTCAGCGATGCACACTACTTAAGGCACTAAAAGAAAAAAATGAAGATTTTAGTTCAGAACAACAAGGTGAGCCCCAGGGAAGAGGCTACAGAAAGTTAAGGTTTATAAGCAATGACTGGTTGACCACTTGCGACAGTTGCAAGGCTGTGGGTTGGTCAAATCAAGTAATAAATGCAGGTAGTTAAAATAGTTGGTTAGCGGCACTTGTTGAAGAGACTCGCATTAATGAGTGATCCGACCGTTAGAGGAGTAATATCGCCGATGGATTTGGGGTCATTAATACTAGATTTAGTAATAATGGTGATGATAGAATTGGAAATAATAAGTTTTGAGCTGGAGATGGCTATAAAAAGCACGCATGATGCATAAGAATGGAATTGTTCAGTTGAGCGATCAGAGTGTGAAGAAGAGAAGGGATTGTGCAGTGTGGTGTGATTTGTTGAGTGACTTGTAGTGTTGCACATTAGAGTCATTAGGTTAGAGTCGTCAAGTGCAGTTTAAGGGTTGAGGTGTGAGGCATGTTGAGAGACCTCGACGCCATTGAGATTTCAAGTGAGTAGGAGTCCCCTATTCAGCCCACGGCTGTTGAAGAAGAAATTATGAACAAGCCAGTCGGTTCATCATGAATTCCTAAGTGAAAGAGATAGGTTCAGAGGCTCAGTCCCACGCTGCCGCATAAGAGGAAAAATCACACCTCAGGGAGAGTGCAAGGAGAAGGAACTGCACAGACCGGGTCATCGAGCTCAGGAACTGTTGAGTCTGCGGCACCTCAGGGTGTCTCTGTTCAGGACATTTTGGGATATGTCACTCCTACACATCCGGGAGCCAAGCCGAGGAAGTCGTCAAAGAATCAGACATATCCACCAAAATTACCACCATTGTCAGAGGGGATGAAGTGCTCGGTCGACATAATCCCTGCGTTGATCAGGTTGAAATTTGAACACCATGACCTGATACTACTCAAAGATTTCAGGGATGAGCCCTATGAGTCTATCCTGATGGGGCCTGGTGCCCCAATTCGGCAGATTCCTCAACCTTGGGCGAGTGGGTTAGATCAATCTGGATTGTTGGGGCTCATCAATATGCCTCATTTTGGGCAATTGAACGAAGCCCATGCATGCATGAAGAAACTGTTGGCTTGCATTCACGGAGGGACACTTTGGTTGAATATGCCGATCCCTATTACAATAGATTTTATTGCAAGCATCACAGGCTTGCCGAATGTCGGGGAAGATCTAGCATAGTATATCTGTGGGAGAGATACTGACAAAACACTTGCCAAGCAGCTAAAGGAGTGCTTTGGTTTACAGTGTGATGGCCATGCTTATCGCATCGATAACATTAACTCATAGATGGTGCACATCGGTGAAAGGAGTCTGGTGAGCAAGGTTGTTCAGGGAAACTGACCAGTCCAATACAATTCGGGTGTTGTCGCCTGCGCCTAGAACTGTGTTGAGGGGGTACAAATGAATTGGTCTCTATTTTTTCTGAATCAGTTGCTAGAAGACGTGCTTGCTGCTCAGGCTAGGTGGTCATTTTTATATAGTTGGTTGTTGATCCTTATTGAGCTCGTTTCTGGGATGGAACCAAAAGACTATCAACTAATGGAAGTTGATGTGGTAAAGGTATGTCGAGGTGAAAGGTAACAAAACTTATGGTGGGTTGAAGAGTTCAATCAACAGATGGACTATGCCATTCACTTTTGGGATTATTGGGAAGCATTGCAAGCCATGGCTATTTTCATTCCCCGAGTGTCTCCTTACACCGTGACCAAGTATCAGTGGATCCTTCAGTTTTCCATTGTGCCCCACTCTATCTACATTCATGCACGATGGGACCCCGACAAGCAGTGGATACCTTTGCCTTACAAAGTCGTGATAGAATAATTGGATGCCATTGTCCAAGAGTGGTCGACAGAGTGGTGAAACCTGATGAGTCAGGAGGAACTATCTAAAGAGCAGGCGTTGGATGCCCCAGAAGAGCCAACCTAGAAGGACTTGAGCACTCATGACTCTGACAACAAGTCGTCAATAGACCCTAAAGATGCAGTGCAACGCATGCGGGAGGATACTTGCACCAAATGGTGCCAGGAAAATGAGGCGCATAGTGGTACCAAGTCGGGGATGGAGGATAAATTGTAGCAGCTTATCAAACCAGTCACTGACTCATCTGCAGATGTGAAAAAGGTGATCTGAGAGTCAAACCATGAAGAATTCAGTGTGGTAAGATATCGGTTAGATTCCATTTTTGGAATTGTTTCTAGGCAGACATCTATGTGACCCATGATGTAGGAAATCCTATCTATTAGCACTAAGCCCTAGGCTAGGAATGTGCAAGTTCCCTCGACTGCGATTGACGCGGGAAATGAGGAAGTTCACGAGTTACTATGACCGATCTAGAGTGTGGCTTTGAACCTGAACAAGTTGTTTGCTATGGCGTTAGTGGAGTTGCAACATGTTGCTACCATGGAATTGGCAGAACGATAGAAAGAACTGACTGAGGGTGGTGTCTAGTCACAGACTGTCACAGAGAAGCTGTCAAAATAGGAAGACGGGCTACATCAGGTCTGGGTGTAGCTGGCAGAAGAAAAAGTTCAAGAAATCGACACCTTGAAGGTGACATAGGCTGAGATGCAACGAAAGGCTACTCAAGAGATTACGAAACTAAAAAAGGTGCGAGACTTCCTGATCATTGAAAAGGCGTAGATGTGTGCCAGGTGTGGCGAATTCGAGCAGGCTGTTTCTGAATCCTGCCGACACATTTTTGAGAACACGGTCAAACTCACCCTAGTCAAAAAGGCCAAACGATTGGGGAAAACTATTGTTCAGCTTCAAGATACCAACCTGATGCTCAATGCCCTAGTACAACCTACGACGCCATCAGAGTAGGTTTCCGAAAGGAAAGCCTCCATTGAAGACATCGCAACTTAGTTCAAAAGCATGGAGCCAAAGGCCAAAACCATTATGGAAGCGATAATACAGTTATGGTAGAGTGTTGTCCAGGACGAGTAGCTTAATCAACTGACTGCACAAGTGCAAGAAGATAAATTTCAACTGACGACCTTGAAGACATCACTAAGGGCCATGCCACTGATGGTGTAGATCACATAGGCCAAGGAACTGAAGGATTTACAACAGAGAGTCGCCCATGCATAGGAACGCCAACAAAAGCACCATGCTCAGCTTGATGAATTTCAGGAAATCGGTGGACAATTGGCTATTAATGCACTCGCCACGCCGCAGGTAGTACAAGAGCATCGACAAACGACCGATAGTAAGGGCAGAGAAGAGCACCCAGTGAAGCAGGATTTGACTAATTGTCAGAGTACTGCCGACAAAGTCTAGTTTCAGGTACATGAGATTGCATAGTAATTTGAATATTTCAAGGCACGGATTTCGGCACATACCCTATCAACCTGACGTGGCTTAGGGATGAGCCATAAGACTGTTTTGGGGGCCTGTTGGCAGGGGTTTTGGTAAATGATTTGTGCAACATCCCGAAAGCTACCCAACCTCATGTGGTACCACGTAAGGCCGAATTAGCATGATGGGTGGAAGAATAACCGCTTTGAATATTTTATATGTTATTTGACCAAGTTTTGTTGTAATAGGTCATTAGGAGTTATAAGTTAGTTAGAAGTGGACCCTCAATGTAATGGTGCAAGCCTATTTATAGATCTAGTTTTGCAAGTAGATAGGGGAGGCAAATAGGAGAGAATAGAGGATCATGATTATCATAGGAGAATCACATCAGAGGATAATTGGAGCATAAGGCTTAGTGCGATCTGGTTTTGTGAAGAATTTCCTATGTATCTGTGATTTATCTGGGTTTTTTTAGATGTATGCAGTCTTTGGTTTTGGAGAAGAATTGTGTAATGTGGGTCCTTTGCGCAAGCTTGATATGATATAACAATTGTGGCACAAATATTGTCTATTATCACTACTGCGATCTAATTTGTTATGATGTTGTGACCTATTTTGTTATGATGTTGCTATGCTTTAGTCTCTTTTTGTTATGTCAATGCAATCTATTTTAAACTCTACTACTGTCTATTGCACTATGAGTTGATATGTTTTATGAACAATGCTGCGGTATTAGCCATTAGAGGAAATTTGGGGTCTAAAATGGGCCTTATAAGAAAATGCGCCAACAATACTTTCTTGTGAGTTGGAATTCAAGAAACAATAGAATTCCAATAAAATGAGTCAACCGTAATGGTTGAATTGACATATTTGTCATAAAAAAACTACTTTTTGTGTTGTATTTTTGACATATCTCCCTATGTTTTTACTTAAATTTTGATCGGGAGAGTTTGCTGGATGTAAAATTTGATTCCGCATCCAATGAATAACCACACTACATACTTTTGACGCATCGGGCTACACCAAAAACAAGAAATACCTGAAAAAATGTGTTGATGATGTCATCATCATGTTTTTCATGTATTTCTTGTTTTTAGGGTAGTGGGGTCCATCAAAAGTATGCAGGGTGGATACTCATTGGATGCAGAATCAAATTCTGCATCCAATGATCTCCCATGATCAAAATTTGAGTAAAAACACAGGGAGACATGTCGAAAATTCGAACACAAAATGTAGTTTTTTTCTTTTTTCCTCCAAAATTAATAAATATTATTTTATTTTTTTAACTATTATTTTGTTATTTTCCTTACGAGGCCCATTTAGACCTCAAAATTCCTCTAATGAATATTGTGACAATTGTATGATGCTATAATGATTGCATAAGTTTTGAATACACTCTGTAAGTTGACTGCAAAGCTTTGGATCTAGCAGTTATGGTGTCTTCCCATCAGATCCCCATATCCTTTGTTTGCACTGTTGGAAACTCGGTTCCGACAGCTCTCCCTTGAACCTCTCAGGTAAGACCTTGACTGCTCCGCAAACATTGCTGGGCAGGGTAAAACCTGTTTGGGCCAGTGCCCAGGGAGATTGCGCTGGTTGGGTGTCGATAGAGTGGGAACCCCTATCGACGAGGATTTGTTGGTGGGTTTCACCAACACATGCCTAAATATCAGCATGATTTCCATGTGTTGACTAATGAAATTAGCAGTAATTTTTTTTTGGTAAAATAGAAAATCCACACTTATATGACAAAGTAATTTTTCATCAAAACCCATCTAAAAAACAAATCTCCCAAATTTCATTTAAATTGCAAATTGTTCATATTGCATGTGTTTTATAAAAAAAGAATTAACTCTTCAAGTCCTAGCTACTTACTTAGGAAGTCAACAATTTGTTGACTTCAAGTCCTAAATATCAACATGCTTGTCGTGTTTTGACTAATGAAATTAGTAGCAACCGTTGTCAAACAACATGAGACACCTGTGCAACTACCCAAACACGTGCATGAAAGACTCTTAAGCAGCAAACGAAGGTAATAAGAAGGCATCAAAACTCAGTTAACAGAACCCACGCCAAAAAATGCAATACACCTGTCTAACTACCTGAACACGCGCATGACAGACCCTCATGCAGTAAACGAAGGTAATAATCCTGGTTATTTACTAGAGTTAACAAAACACCTTTCCAAACACATGAAACACTTGTCCAACCACCATTCACCAATCATCAAGACACGTGTCCAAATGCAATTTGACGGAATGACTAGGAACCATGCTCCTCATATTTCAAGTCCATTATTCTTTATAAATTTGTTCCAAATATGTTCTATGTAGTGAGGACATCTCATATAACCATGTCAAAACACAAAATAAAACTAACATAAAATCCATTTGTTGGCTTTCCAATCCAACTGTGTGCAAGACGGGCCGTTAAGCCTATAAAATCAAAATTTAGCCGGGTTGCCATGTTTTTACTCACTAAAACAACATGAAAGATGTTTTTTGGAAAAATAGGAAATCCACACTAAGATCACAAAGTAATTTTTCATCAAAACCAATCTAACAAACAAATCTCCCAATTTGCATGCACATTGCAAATTTTTCATATTGCATCTACTATNATATATATATATATATATGTATGTATGTATGTATGTATGTATGTATGTATGTATGTATGTATGTATGTATGTATGTATGTATGTATGTATGTATGTATTCAAGTCCTAGCTACCTGGTTAAGAAGTCAACAATTTGTTGGCTTCAAGTCCTAAATATCAACATGCTTGCCATGTTTTGACTAATGAAATTAGAAGGAATTATTTTTTGGGTCTAATGGGGAAGCCACACTCACTTTACCAAATAAGGATTCATCAAAACACAGTTAACAAAACAATTGTCAAATAAATAAGAGACATCTTCCCAAGTGACACTCTCCATATTGTTAAAGAATATTGGAGACTTGATATCATTTATTTCATCCAAGTGTTTCATCCTTATTTAACCTCAATAAGAAGTATAGAACTTATCTTGAAGCATTGTTAGTTTCAATATCAGGTTACCAAATAAGATTGCATCAAAATCTAGTTAACTAAAAACCTGTAATTCAACATTAACCATTTGTCCCTAGGACACTTGAAAAACTTCTAAGGAATCTTAAAGACTTCATCTCCATTGTTGCAGCCAAGTATGTCATCATTTTTAACAGCAAATGAGGAATGCAATGTTTCAGAAGTATCTTAAACTCAATAAGTTGTCCAACACGGCTTTGCTTCAAAGCATCTAGTATATCCTAATGGTGAGAAAAAGAGTGGTCACCCTTATCATAGTTTTCTTATAGATCCAAATAAGGTTGCATCAAAACCCAATTAACAAAACTCTAACAAGAACACTTAGAACATATGGCCAAAAGTCATTCCTCGAGATATCAATCCAGACATGTGCGAGATGGACCGTAAATCAACAAAGAATAAAACCATTCCAACCTACATAGCTTTATTAAATATATGGTTCTCCTATAGTAGTTGTTGACTCTTCAATTTTTGTTGCAATCTTTTCTGGACCTTTATTGGCATTATTTGGAACAACTTCTTTCTTATGAAGGAACTTCCTCATTTAGAAAATTGTACCTTCTAAATACTTATTTCCTTTCTGAAGAGTAGCATCCGACATTTCCACACTTTCCCACCCTGCTATGATTTCAATTCCATCCTTCTTTATAACTTTCATCCAAATATGTTCTATGTAGTAAGGACATCTCATATAACCATGTAAAAACACACAAGACATCTTCCCAAAAAAACATTTCATGTCTTGCAAATTTTGAAGCTTGAAGGCTATCAATGAAGGCATGTGCATGATGGACCGTAAGGAAGGAAACGGGAAATATACACTCAGTTTACCAAATATGGATGCATTAAAACCCAATTAATAGAAACCCTACCAAAACATGTTAGACACCTGCCCCTCAAATAACAAACGGAGGTAGAAAAATAAGCCTGCATTAAAAACCATTTAACATAATCGCTATCATAATTTGTAGTGAAATAAGTATGCCCAAATGGAAAAGAAATACAAATTTTCCATCTGTGCAATCAAAGAAGGAAAAACACTTCATTGAAGGACACTGACAGGAAAGATGGGGTTTTCAATCCTTACATGCGGAAAAAAAAATGTTAGCACCAAACGTGCATCATAACAAGATTCCATGCAAATAATCCTATCAAGTCAAACATGCACCGTATGGGCCTTTTAAGTCCACACTCAAAGAACCAACCAAAACACGAAAATTTTTTCTTCAACATACATTGCTTGGCATGTCATTTGTGAATCCTGTATGATTGAAAATCACCCAACTTGCATTTCACAAAAAGGCATTTTCACATCAAACCCTTCAAGCACATCACAAAATGTTTCATCATTCTTTTATCTCAACAAAATACATGCAATTTTAAATAAATGTCTTACAATTAACAAGTTTTCCAATAGGACATTCCTTCAAAACCAACTTATATGTCTTTGAAATAAATAAAACATTGAATTCCCTTCTCATAGTTTTCTTGGAGAATGTCCAAGCATTCTTCTTTCCAAGCTTCATGCGTTTTTATAGTATAGCTTAATCCTTAAGCATGTAAGATTGAAAATCCTCATAAGATAAGCCATAATTAAGAACGAGGGTCATGTCTGATCGAAACAACCAATGTTCTTGCATTGATAGATCAACAATGCATTGATGGAGCATTAAGGGAGAGAATTCATTTCAATGAAGGGGCATCTGCGATGTGTTCTTCATCAACCTTAATGGCGGTGAACAAACAAGCTACCTTAGAGGCCCCACAAACCCTAAGAGTAAACACAATCCACTTGGAAAGAATCCCAATACTAGAAAGTCCTCGGCATGAACCATTTACAAAATCCTTGAGGTGAAACCTTCACCTTGTTTTCTTGTTACATAACTCCAAATATAGCCACTCTGTTTAAGTACAACCAACAATAATCTATGTAATGGTTTATGTCACATTCCACCTTAGCAATAAAAAAATAATTACAATATAGCCAACCTAAATATAGGCATGCTTGAACATATACAAATCATTTAAATATTCTTATGGAAATTTAACAATCTTAAGTTTTTTCATCTATAAGCTATCTACGATGTTATAGCAAGACTTATTTTCCCTGCCATACCTTTCAGGCAATGAATTACTATGTCAATGTATTATAGATCTCAAGATAGACAATGATACTCGATATCCAAATCCACAACTAGAAAAGAAAGGTTCTAGAACAAAGTTTTCACTTTGTTGACCATACCTTTGATGAGTGAGTCATTTAGGGGAAAAAACTCCAAGCCATTATAAAGTACTTTTTTCAAGAACTACATTGTAGATCACAATGCAAATTTTTATTTACAGATATGATTTGTTTTTATTTCTTTCTATGTATAAACTTTCCTTTCTATTTGTCGATATCAAACCCAATGACCATTGTCAATATTCATATCTATACAATATATATACATCTCTTTGTTGTCTTGCTTTTCCCTACATTTCTGTACTTTGGAATAGGTTCCATGTTTTTATAATGCAATATAATAGTGTAGATTATTTCGGTNCTTTTGGAGGCTTTTTGTGGGATTTTCAGGGAAATGTGATAGGGAAATGGACAAATGAGCCATGTAGTGAGGTAGAGGAGGAAGTTAACCATTTTTGGGTGTTAACATCGGTGAGCACCATTAGTAATTTAACACACTTTATATATATGCATTTCCTTTCTCTATTCTCCCCTAGAGAAAGTAAAATCAATTATCAAAGAAAATACATTGAAGCAAACCCAGTGAATTGAACTGTCTAACAAAATATTCAAAATACTCATAAGATAAGCCACAATTAAGAACATGGACCATATCTGAACGAAATGACCAACCTTATTACATTGATGGAACATTCAAGGAGATTGTTTATGTTGTTGAAGGGACATTGACAGTGTTTTCTTCATCAACACAAAGGGACATGGACAAACAAGCTACCTGAGAGACCCTATAAACCCTAAGCGTAAACACAATCCACTTGGAAACAACTCAAACACCATAACGGCCTGCACGTAAAAATTTTGCACAATCCTTAACATGAAACCTTCTCCTCTTTTCTCTGTTTCCTAGCTACAAATATAACCATCCCGTTTAAGTACAAGAAACAATAATTTGTATAAGGGTTTATGTCACATTTCACCTTAGCAACAAACAAATCATTAGCATATAGCCATCCTGAATATATCTGTCTTATTTTTTTTTAACTATTCTAAAGAAAAGTTAACACTCTTAAAAAAATTCATATAAAACCTATCTAAGCTCTTACAACAATCCTTCTCTTCCTTGCCATACTTTTCATGCAATAATTTATTATGTCTATGTATTATAGATCTCAACATAGACAATGACCCTCACGTTACAAATACACAATTAGAAAATAAAGTTTGTAGAACAAAATTTTCATTATGTTTACCATACCTTTGATGGATGGTTCATTTGGAAAAAAATTAAATAATTCCAACACATTATAAAGTACTTTTTTTTGGGAACTACATTATACATCACAATGCAAAATTTTATTTGCACATATGATTTGTAGTTATTTCTTGCTATGTATAAACTTCCCTTTCTATTTGTGGATTTCAAAACAAATGACCATTGTCTATATTCATATCTATACTATATATAGACATCTCTTTCACGTCTTGCTTTTCCCTCCATTTATGTTATTTACTAGGATGATTCCATATACTATAATGCACATTTATTTTAATCGAATGTAATTTATTGTCAATTTCTAAGCATCCATACACATCTTGGATACTATACATATGCATTTTAGATATTTAGATATACAATATATATTGTTTTTTTTTTACTAAAACATAGGGGTAGATTATATTGATTTCGGTAAAACAGCTACCGCGGGCTTGACAAAATTACAGAGGATCATAGCTGAGCTAGAATATTTTTTCAAAATGATTCTAGGAATCCAAAGCAACCCAACGGGAAGATTACAGAAATAAAGAGGCATAGACTACGAAGAAAGAGCTTAAGAGAAGATCGCAGCTAGAGTCAAGGAGACTTCTGAGTGCCAGAAATGTGATCATCATTTGTCCAGTTTGGCAGTTAGTTTAGAGACAGCCATCTCCAGAGCACTAATCCCTTTCCCAAAATATCCACGGGTGTTTGCAACGTCCTTAAAACTGGTGTGAACCTCATCTTTGAACTCTTGCAGATTCTCAGATGAAGCCGAGTGGTCTGTGCGCAGCTTCCTAATGTCTTCATTGAGGATGTCCCAGGTTTGCTCTCCTGCCTAGTTTGTAGCTTGCAGGAGCTTGTCTTGTTTATCCATGCGTGCTCTGAGCCTCCCCATTGCATTATCCAGCGATTCAATCCTTTCTTCTACTGTTAGAACCAATTCTGAGGAAGATCCTGCCATTGCAATCAACTGATAGTCTTGGTTCCGATGAGGAAGGAGCGCTGGGAAAAATGACAGAGTGAGGACCCTTGGTTGCGCAGCGATGGCTTTCCCTTTGCTCTTCAGTGGAACTTCAATGCACTGGTTCTTCAATGTTTCTACTATCACGATGGTAGAGAGGAACCTTGGTTTAAAAAATTGCTGGAAAGGAATCAAAGTCATGCGAGTATTGTGACCAGCAGCGATTTGCAGAGATTTCTTGGAAGTGCCCGACAGGAGAGAAGATTCGTGGTACACTGGATTTCTGCTAAGCAAATGGGATCACTGGATGTGGATCCAGAATCAGCTATGGATAGGGGACGTCACATCGGCTTTCCTCTCCATCCTTGTGCAAGACACCTTTGCCCAAACGGGTCCCCCGATTTGCTTCTTTGTCTGCCAGCGAGTTTAGCTCCCTTAGCACATGGAAGAATCTGATGGAGTGGAAGTTTTGGCTTAGAAACTGAATTTTTTGATAAATTTGTGCCAGTTTAATATGGGCTGGACGCTTTCTCATTGTTAGAGCATGAATCAACAGGTGAGAATCACCAAATACCGTCAAATTGGCCATTCCTTTGGATACCGCAATTCTTAAACCTTGTAGGAGTCCACAAAATTCTTCTATATTATTTGATTCCGTGCCCAGGCCCTAGGAGTAAGTGCTAAGCACAGATCCATTAGCTGACATGAGCACTCCTCCACTACCAGCTAATCTAGGATTTCCCTTTGAGGCTCCGTCGAAGAAGAGGCAAGGATCTTTCAGGGAATTTTTCCAGGTGATGAAGTCAGTTTCATCGAGCCTAATTTCGCACTGAGCAATTTGGGAGTGGTTTGGTAAGAAGTGGTTTTGATGATTAGGAACAATCATGCTAAGCCAATGAGATTCATTAGGCAGAAGTTGAATAGTGTATTTCAGGTTGAGGTTGTGGTTAAGAGCTTCCCCTAGGATTTCTCTTGCTTGTATTGCAATTTTAGAAGGATGGCTTTCACGTTCTCTGAAGATGTGATTGTTCCTCTCAATCCAAATTTTCCAGCAGATGGCTTTTGGAAGCCATTTCCAGGAAGTTTGGAGCAGTGTTTTCTTGGCCATTTGAAATGGTGAAAGATTCATCCAGTCTGAGAGAAGGTCCTGGATAGTGTCTGGAAGATTGATGCTTGGATTTAGCCTCATATATTCTTTCGAAACTTCTTTGGAGAATTGACAGCCAAGGATGATGTGATCCGAGGTTTCTTCCTCGTTTTTGCAGAGAGGACATCTTGTTGGACCTTCCATACCTCTTTTCTTTAGATTTTCTCCCGAAAGAATGCTTTTGTGGGCTAGCGTCCAGAAATATATGTCAATTTTCGGGATGAAGGCTTTAGACCACAGAAACTTCCAAACCACAGGATTGGGGCAGCGTAAGGGATTGCTTGGATGTTCTTATAACCTTCTGAAGTTGAATAATTTCCTGAATTGTTTCCCCACCCTCTTCTATCTCCGATTCCTTCTTTAATTGGAGATTTTCCTTGGAGGATATTGGTAAGATTTTCAGCTTCTTCTTCTAGATCAGGGGGGAAGTCACCTAGGTCCCAGCCAACCCAGATATTGTCTTCCCAAGATGACAGGTCCCACAGTGAGGTGGCTCATTTATCCAAGAGCTAGTGCTTGATGTTATTCACTTCCATGCGTGACCCAATTGGAGTATCTCCCAGGATGGAGTCTTCCCACACTCTGATTGTTTTCCCATTTCCTGGTATCTAGTAAAGGTTCATTCTGAATGGCTCAAGCACTTTAAGACATAAATTATAGATCAGGGAACCATTTCTAAGTGGGGGTTGAGTGTCTAGACATCTCTTCCTTGTGCCAGGGAAGTATTTTTTTTGGAGAACTTCCTTGCTCCAGCTTTTTTTCCTATGATCAGCTGCCATAGCAGCTTAGCTCCTAAAGCCAAATTTTGAGTGGTTAAATTCCACACTTGAATCCCTCCTTCATCACGCGGTTTTTGGATCTTTTCCCAGCTCACGAGATGGATTTTATTTTCATTCCCTTTTTCCCCTTCCCAAATAAATTTTTTGAGCAGTCCTTCTAGATTGCGAATTACCAATCCAGGGGCGAGAAGAATTGAAGAATGATAGATTGGCACGCTATTTAGAACAACTTTTATCAGAACAGTCTTACCTGCTAAGTTGAGCCAATTGGCACTCCATCTTTGGATTTTGACTTTAATTTTGTCTAAGATACTCTCCCAATGTGTAGAATTGATTTTAGTTTTGCAGATGGGGATGCCTAGATAAGTGAAGCTATCCCAGTCCACCGTGCCCTCCATCCCAAGCACTCCGGCTATTTCCCTTAGCTCTCTGGCTGAGCACTTCCAGCTGTAGATTTTTCTTTTTTGGAAGTTTATTTTACTTCTGGACACCTTTTTGTATAATTCCAGTTCCTATTTAAATTGCTTGGCAGAATGGTTGTTTGATCCACCTAACAACAAGGTGTCATCTGCAAATTGGGCATGATTTATGTCCCGAACATTATTCACAGTTCACATTATTCACAGTTCTTAGTCCTGGGAGCATATGGATTTCCTGACGGAGGTTAAGCTGAAAGATGATCACAGAGGCTTGAATGGCATAGAGGAGAGGAGATAGGGGACAGCCCTACCTTAGACCTCTAGTAGCTTTGAAGAAGCCAGTGGGCCTTCCATTAACAAGAGGGGCTATCCATGGATCACAAACACAGCCTTTGACCCAGCTTATAAAGGCGGAAGAGAAGCCAAAGTTTGCCATAACAGAAAATAGAAAGTCATGTCTAACACGGTCAAAAGCATTAGCTAAATCAAGTTTAATGACCATACCTTTCTCCTTGCGTTGATAGCTTGAAAGAATTGCTTCTTGGACTAGAATGATGTTATCGAGAATTTTTCTTCCTTTGATGAATCCTCCTTGATTTTTCGGGATAATCCTCGGAAGAATCCTTTTAATCCTGGAGGCTATAATCTTGGTTATAATCTTGTACCCTGTGTTGCATAAGGAGATCGGTCTGAAACGGTTGAAGGTGGTGGCACCTTTTTCTTTCGGGATCAGAGTAAGGAAGGAAGAATTGGTGCTACCTCCCAGTTTATTGACCATCTGAGAATACCGGATCACTTTTAAGAGGTCGATCTTGATTATTGACCAGCAACAAGCAAAGAATTTGGTTGTGAAACCATCCGGTCCAAGTACGCTGTGAGGTTTCATAATCGAGAGAACTTCTTTAAGTTCATTCATAGTGACTGGGGTTGTAAGAAAGTTTTTTTCCTTAGGCTTGATAAGGTGTGGAATGAGGTCAAACGGATGGGAGGAGGTGTCAAGTGGGTCCTCTATGGGAGCTAAGAAAAGCTCTTTGAAAGTAGCCATGGCTGCTTGCTTTATGCCCTCAGAGTCTTTGACCAGATCGCCTTGAAAATTTATTTCAGAAACTGCTTTGAAGTTCTTTCGAGCCTCGACCTGCTTATGGAAGTACTTAGTGTTTTTTTCCCCACTTAAGAGCCAGAGACTTCTAGATTTTTGCCTCCAAAATTATTCTTCCAGCCTGCAGGTCGAGAAGAGTGCTTTCTGAAGGTCCTCTTCCTTTCGTAGCAGGCATTCTAAAATGGGAGAGTCATCCATTAGGAATTGGTGAGTTTCCAAGTCGGCTTGTGTTATTTTCCTTCTTGAGATGGGAGAGGTAATGAGCCTAGCCCAGCCTTTCAGATCCCGTTTAAGCCTCTTTAATTTTGCTTCCCAGATGTAGGACAACGATCCTCTAATTTGGGTTTCCCAGTAGTCAGAAACTACTTGCAAAAAGTCCTCATGTTGGATCCAGAGAGGGATAAATCGGAAGGGAATTGGGCCAAGGTCTTGATCTAGGACCAAATCAAGAAGGATGGGCTTATGATCGGAGGTGCAATGGGGGAGGATTTTGGAGGAAGCTAAGAGGCCCAGGGAGAGAAAGGAAGAGTGAACAAGGAACCTGTCAAGCCATGTAGCCACATGGCCAGGTCCCAATCTTTTATTAGTCTAGGTAAACTTTCCTTTGGTAGGCTTTATATCAATTAGATCCCAACCTAGGATGATATCTTCGACCCACTCCTTCGATGGATCTCTGACCGGTGTGCCTCCTTTTTTCTCATTTGCTGCAAGGGTTACATTCAGGTCGCCTGCTACTATGATGTTTTCTAGTCTCTGCAAGTTTAGAAAGGACTCTAACAAAGACCAACAATATTTTTTTTTCGAATGCAAGATGGGGACACAGATATTGAAAAGACTTACAATTCTTCTGGAAGGTTTGTGGATGAGCTTAGTAAAGACCCAGTGTAGCTCATGTTCTTCAGATTCGAGGTCATAAAGGGTGGAATCCCAAAAGGTGGCGATGCCTCCAGAAGCACCTCTGGAGTTGTTGGGAATCCCAGGACCTTTTTTTCATAACTTTTTCCCAACTTGGAGGATAGCAGTTTCCTCCATTTTTGTCTCCCGGAGAAGCAGAATCTCATGATTATGAATTCATACCAATTCTTTCATTGCTTCTTCCTTTAGGGTGGAACCTAAGCCTCTGTAATTCTAGGAGATGTATCGCATTAAGTACTATGGGGGGAGGGGTTGGCCCCTTTGGAGGCCGTTGCCATTTCATTTTTAGATATGGTGTGCATAATGCCTTTTAGAGTTTTTTGTGATCCTTCAAGGACTGCTAGATATGTATCTTCCTCTCTTTTCTTCTTTTTTGACTTCCTTCCTCTTGGGTTTTTGATGGGGGCCTCATGCAGACTGCTTGATGAGGCACCCTCATCCGACTCTTCTCCTGGATCTGTTTCTAGTAGCAATGAGTCCTTGTTTTTTTCTTTGGTGGGTCTGGGGGGTTCAGCAACTGTCGAAGAGTCTGGTTCTTGGTGGATTTCCCCAGGTTCCAGCGGATCTACAATCTGGGACTCTACCTATTTACTACTAGGCTGATATCCAGTGTGATTTCCTTCAATGGTTATGGGATCTGGATCTTTTCCAGCAGGATCTATGATCTTCTGTAGTTCCTCAGCATCCTGAATAATGATTGGTGCGACTATTGTGGATTCCTGGATAGGTTTATTTGAGCTTGACGGTTGGTTCTGCATGTCCCCTGCTACCTTTTTTTCCTGATTTTTGGTGACCGTTTTCCCTTTCTTAACTTTTTTCCAGCCTTCTCCCTCTTCAGGAACCTGAAATTTGGGGCAGTTTCTTTGAAAATGTCCATGTTCGTGATAGTGACGACATTTGAACGAGACCTGTTCATAATCCAGCTTTTGGTAATGGTGCTAGTCTTCGAATTTTAGTTTAACTGCCTCAGGTAGCCCTGCTTCAAGATCGACTTCTACACAGATTTTGGCATAGGAGTATTGCCCTTTATTCTTTGCTTTGTCAATGTATCTCCCAAGGGAATTCCCAAATTTTTCCAGGGTTTGTATGTTCCAACAATGAACTGGAAGATTTGGTAGTCTCACCCACACTGGCACTTCCTTCGGGATATCGACTTCAGCATTGAAATCCGGAGTCCATCTACTGAGATACAGTCCTTGGGTACCCATGAAGTATGGCCCTCTTCTAAATATAATATATCGGTCTTCTTTGGATATGAATTCAAAAATGAAGAACCCTCGTCCAACTCGGTAGCAGGTAACACTATTTTTGAGCTGGGGCCTCCAATTCCTTTGGATCCAGTCATCTGTGGTTCTTGTTGATGGCCATAGCCCCATGAACTGGCCTACCAAACCTCGCTCAGCCAGAGCCAGAGCGATTTTGATGGGTTTTTCAGTCGGGAGGTCAATTTCCGGTACAACATCAAGCTTCTTGATGAACTTCGGTATGGAAGGGGCCATCGGTTTGAGGCCAGGTGACGTTAATAACCTTCTGAAAGCTTCAACGGCAGAGGAAGGAGTAGAGGGAGGGGAGAGCCCTCCCCCAGGCGCAGCCATGGAGGTGGCATGGAGCAGCTCGAGCACGAGCGAGAACCCCAACGATGGTAGATGGCGCCAGCTAGGGCAATGCGGCGTGAGCAAAAAATCTATTTTCCCTTTGTTTGGAGGGTTCAAAATGTTCTTATACAAGATATATTGTTAATGTATAGACATCGCATCTTATTCTTTTTCTAGTATTGTGTTCTTCCTTGTATGAGTATACAAATATTTAATTGGTCTCACTAATTAGAAATCAAATTCTATTTACCTTATAGATTGAAATAGTTAAAAAAAACTCAAAAATACTTATATTTCTGCACTAATTATCCCTCATGAGATATATATCATGGGTGACTCCATCAAGGTGGGTAACACTTTTTGGCCAAATTTGGTGATGAAAACCTGATTTTTTACTCATGTGCTAGATAGAAGCCCTTGAAACGCATATATTCCATGTGAATTTAGACTTGCAGTAAAAACAAATTGTAGAATATTATGTTGGCTTCCCAATGATATTTTTTTTTAGATATTCCGATGTGTTTTAATGTGTGAAATTTTGCTTTTAATGAACTGTGTGAGCTTAAAAATTTGAAGAAGTTAATAAGTGGCTCATGTCCAACCCCAATAATTCAATCTTATATATATATAAGCATGATCTACACATAATGCATTGTGGGCTGCATATTCTTTTGTTAATTTATTTTGCAATATAGAATTATTTATTATTTTTTGAAAGTGTCCACATCTGATTTCAGCATCATTTTATACACACGTGTGTCCATCCCATCTTTTTTTCACTGTTTTCAAAAATTGAAAAACCAAAAACACCCTTTTGAAGAGGACACGTTGATGTGTGGGCTGTGAATTTTTATGAAAGTTTTGGATGTGTATAATTTACCCTACGTCTTTTTCTTTGAGCTGCTTCGAAGTGGTTGTCTGGTTTTCTAAGTGTAAGTTTTAGAACTGATTAAAAAAAAACCCATATGAATGCCAAAACGCGTGCATGATATCTCAATGGATACATGATTCGATGACGAATCTATCGGTATGAACTCCGCTCAGTTGTGTGCCATGAATGGCACTATTTACACCCTTAGAAGACACAGAGAAACATTGATTTTCTTGAAAGAGGGATAAATATCTGTTTTCAAACCCTCGATCGAGGGTTTGATAAAGCCTCAATCGAGCTACTCTTAAACACTAGAAAAAAAATATTTGTACATCACTACCAATATACTAGCATATTTTTTTGGGATATAAGATTTGGCTTATATATATTATATACATATTATATATATGTATTATATATAATATTATGTTTATGTAGGACATTTTAGAAATGGGTTTGAAGGACCCATCTAAGAGAATTTAAAAGAAAAATTACACAAGAATAAAGGGGAAATGAGAAATTATAATTTTTTAAAGATTGTAAATGTAAAAATTAAAAATAAACATAAGTGAAAATAAAATAAAATAATGAAATATAAAATAAAAAAGAAGAAGAAGAAGGATACTTATTCTCAACATTGTAATAAATATAAAGAATTTAATTTAATTTTTTATTTTTCATATCCGAATAAATGATAAGAATATAAATGCATAAGAAGAAGAATTGAAGGAGCAATAATATAATACTTATAACCATAGTGAAATATACTAGTAATAAGGGAAGCACTCCTATGTTTTTTAGATTTAGTTTTTTGAAACTATTAAAGAGGCATCAAAGTTTAGGGAACAAGAAAACTCTTTCCATAGTTCACCTAGAACATATAATTAGAATTCTCTCATTGTATAGATAAATATGTACATAAACATAATTGACAATTATAACCTATTACCAATTTGTTTCATCTAGACACGAGTACATTAAGAATATAGCAAATGGATAAGACTCATGAAATAAACATGACATGCCAACTCGCTCAACTCATAAAAAAAGGTTTTTTCGTAGTTATAATAATATGTTGCGCCCCATATATGAGACCTTGTGACCCTCCTTATAACTAAATTTAATGAAGTTAAAAAAAATTTTGGACCAAAGATATTAACAAAAACATTGAACTCTATGTTGAAAAGAGAAATGGATTTAAACAACACTATAGATGACATTGATTATGAATATTGTGTGCAGTGACCAAGTGGACAAACTATTGTTTGTAGCAAAATGACCATGACGTAGATACAATAAACCCTTCAATGCATCCTAGCGTGATAACTAAAAAGTTTAACCAATAGTTGTGAAACCTTGATGGTGATGCCAGGGATTCATTTTGGGGATTTAACAATAATTTTAGAGTATGTGAACTACACTCATTTAATTTTTTCTAATGCTTATATTCAAGTAGTATCATGGCGTGTTTTCATTAGAATTCAACATCTAGCTTGTTTATGTCATCAATGGTTGGTAAGGAATTTCAACATCATTTGATTCCTATCAGCAATATATCCAATGTGTTTACAATGTAGTACATAAATGTAGTGAAATTTTCTAAATACTAAAAATACTTTTCTCCTTCGTATATAGTTTTTAATTTTAAAAAACTACAATTATGTGATATGACTTTGAATTTACACTATTTTTTATCTTAATCATCATGTTCTATTCCTCCCTGGGCTCTTAGCTTTAACTATCTAACCCAAGGATCTATACCTTACGTAGATTGTAGTCCTGAGAATCCAGGTTGAGTGGACACAATGCGTCTAAGTTCAACTCATCAACTGAATTGCATGCATCATTGTCATATTATTCCTTTTGCATTGAACCAATGAGAGCAATGATGCATGCAATTTAGTTGATGAGCTGAGCTTAGGAAAGTTGTTTCCACTCGACCTGGATTCTCAGGACTATGATCTACCTATGGTATAGATATTTGGGACATATATTTAAATCCCAAAGCCCAGGGAGAAATAGAACAGAACGATTAAGATAAAAATTATTGTTACATTCAGAGTCATATCACATAATTGTAGTTTTTTTAAATTAAAAATTATATACGAAGGAGAAAAGTATTTTTAGTACCTTTAGAGAAATGAAAATGTGAACATGAAAAAAAAAATATCCTCATTTCCTTGGGTTATATACATGTCCATTGTTTACTCTTCAAAATTGTTATTGTGCCACACATTTGTAGTTAATTTTGCTAGTAAATTATTGAATGACATTAGAATTTACATCAATAACACGTGACTAATTATTTTGGTGTTTCATAATGCTAAGAGTGGAAGAAAATAAATAAAAGAAAACGTGTTATGATGCCTATGACATCCAAAAAACAAAAAGTATGGAAACTAAACATGATATTAATTCTCATTTCGACAAGAATTGAAAATGTTCAATGACATGAATTCAAATGGGGATTCAAAATACAAGATGTCCAAGCATCTTTTGGAAGATTTCATTAAATGAAAATTTACCTTCAATGCATATGGAAATACAGTGTCAAGATCAAGCTATCAGTTCGATCAATGTCTCTAAAACATAGAATTATATGATAATAAAATTTAATAAAACATGATTTCAACTAGAAGAATGATATACTTGTGGGTAATAATACATACCTTGAAGAAAAAACAAGTAACCACATTATTACTGCCACTTCCTCTAGATTTTGTGAATAGATATTAGTCGTAAAGTAATTGGTGTTATAGATGTGATTGATTGGAGTCATACATGTGATCAATCACATCTATAACCCAATTACTCTACAACCCATATCGACAAATGAATATATACTAGCGTAGATCCAAATCCTAGTCTCTATCAAGCACCGAGATGGATCAAATTTCTCGAGGTGCAAACTCTAAGACCTTAGGTATAAATTGATTTGAGTCAAACCAAAAGACACATCTTTTTATTTAAGGTTCACATATAATTTTATTATTATTAATATTTAATATTATTTATGGCCAACATATAATATTTTTTATTTTGTTAGGAACGCACATTGCATAGTTTCCCCATTCCTATAATCATGGGTTGTAAAACCATTTGCAAGGCCCTCCTAAACCATGTACAATAAAACCATGGATTGTTTAGGAGGCCTTGCACATGGTTTTGCAACCATGTGCAAAGCCTCCTAAACCATGTACAATAAAACCATGGGTTGTTTAGAATGCCTTGCACATGGTTTTAAAACCATGTGCAAAGGCAACATTTTTTTTGTGGATAATTCAATTTTGTGTTTTTTTCTTGACTGACATATTTTTTTTAATTAAATTTTTACTTTTTTATTGTTTTGTTAGGTAGTAAGATTACAACATCTCCCCCATATTATATTTTTTTTGTGGCCAATATTTATTTTGGCCTATTAGAAAATTTAGTTTTTATTAATAAAAATAACTTTACCAAAGTGATATTATTTTTTATTTTGTGTTACAAAATATCTCCCATAATATTCACTATCACTATTATTTTTTGCGGACATGTTACAAACTTTACATCACGTTACAAGATCTCTCCCATAATATTCACTATCACATTATTTTTTGCCGACATGTTAGTAACGTTACATCACATTACAAGATCTCCCCCATACTGAGCTGTAAAGTGCCTCTCCACACAATGACCATTATCTATCCAACAAACGAAATGAATTAAATGATGGGTTTGTTTCCTATTTATAGTAGATTAAAAATGCTCGATCGAGGTCCGTTTTAACCCTCAATCGAGCTATTTTTTAACCCTCGATCGACGTCTGAAACTCTCGATTGAGGTTCTGACAAACCCTCAATCAAGCTTTTATTAAACCCTCGATCGAGGTGTTAAGACCTCAATCGAGGGTTTAATAAAATCTTGATCGAGGTAATAATTTTTCATTTTTTTGAAATCACCTTGCCAAAAATTGTAACCCACCTCCATGGATGCACCGTCATTTGCAATTTTACTATTTTTTGTATTTTCATGCCCTATTTCACTCCATGGTAATTAACAATGATCACCTTATGGATACTATGCTAACTGAAGATGTTGTTTCTCTCTTGCTCCATGGTGTTGTCAACCTCTGTCTACTGATACAAGTCACACGTTAAATCAAGTGAACTCGCTCAACTCATAGACCATTTTCTTCTGGATTTCTATCTCATATGGACTTCATAAGCATGATACATTTCTTCCAATTATATATAATAGTAGTGTAGAATATGGCCAAATGAAAGAAGGTACCATAATCAAAGTCACCCAATGTACATGCAACATTGTACATAATGTAACGTATGATTAATTTCCGTCATTTTTTACCCCACTCCATGGATTCTACACCCTTGATGCATCAAATGTTTTCCCCCCCATTCGTCTCTAATTTACTTATTTTTCTTAGGACTATCACATTGCTTGCACTTGAGGTTGTCACAATGGATGCACTGATTATTGGAGAGCCTTCATCTTACCACTTAACTACAAAAATTCCCTTACAAATTAGTTCCTCTCTTCTAGACAACAAATTTCTTGAACCCTGCACCCCTTCACTCGCAAACCCTACCTTGATAAATTCAAACCCTTCACTAATCGCATCGACTATCCCATTCAAATCACTTATCTCTTATAACAAATGTTGGAGCATTCAATGTCAATTCATTGGCAATAAAAACATTCATGAATATATAAATCAATGAGGACATTGCAAAGTGTTTGGCTCTAACCTTGTTAATGAATCACACGATGAAATACATATCTCTACATTTAATGAATTGGCAATTTCTTTGTACTACCAAATAAAAGTTGGAATGGTCTACATAGTCTCAAATGGCACAATCAAAGCATCCAATCCAGCATACAATCACTTGAAAATCTATCCCGATATTTTCCTCGGTACCTCCTCAACCATCCAACCATGCTTAAAGGAATACCCCTTGATACCTTTACATTGATTTCACTTTAAATCTATTCAGGACATCCAAACTATACCTATTAATTTCATGGTTGACCTTCTTGGACTTGTATTTTTTGTCCCACCGGCATCAACTATACAAAAAAGGGATGGCTCAAAGAATGCACACATACATTTGGACTCCAAGACATGTCAGGTTACAACATTGACATAAAAATTTGGGTGTTTGAATTATTGAACCATTGATATACATGAAATGAGTGCACTTGAAATCTATAACTGTGCAGTAGAATGGAATGAACAATGAACACCGAGGAAGAAATTTTTTAGATAAAACTGATAAGAGATGATCAGTAAATTACAACATTAATCTTCATTAATTCTAGCAGTATACAACAATGTTACAATAAGGAGAATTCAAATCATGTGGATAAGATTCGAATCTATCAACGCAATCCTGATTGACTAGCTAACTAGAAGTGTCTAAATCACTATCAGAGACCACTAGTATAATTCCACATGTCTAATTCAGACTGTCAATCAGTTAAACTAGTTAAATTGATGAGGTAGGTGAGAAATGGAACCTACTCCCATGCAGTCATGCAATACTGGTGTGAACTGAATTGAAGGACATCTAACTGAATGTAACTGGATCTTAACTTATCATAACTACCTACCAACTACAACAAACTGATGGAGGTTGGTGGTGGCACTCAAAGTGGCTCCTAAAGTGTAGAGATTGGCATTGGTGGCACCAAAAGGCACACTTATGGCACCAATGGGGTACACTGGTGGCACCAACGGCACCAATGGAACCAATATCATGGTGGCACCAAACTCTATCAAATGACTCCTAAATTAGGAAAATGATCTAATAGACTATATCTGGACAAGGGAGGATTATATAATCCTAACATCCCCTGTTAATCCTAACTTGGATAACTTGGGCCCTGGAAACTAGGCCAAAAGTCACGCATTAAAATCTAAAAGAATTAAAAACTTCTTAATAAACAAAGGAAAATGGGGAAAATCTCATGGGAAAATCCCCGACTCAAGATAAGAAGTGAAATGGGAAAACAAGTTTTGAATAAAACTTTGTGAATTTTGTTTTGCAATCTGCAGCACATTGCAACAACAATGCATTAGTTTGGTTCTTCTGTGTAGCAACATCCTGGAACTATGCATGTGAACCTCTCCAAATGAATTTATTATGTCTAGAGGAATTTTCCTCTTTGGAAGAATAAAAATATGCTGAGCTGAATCAAGAACATAGACAGATGTAAGATGAAAACTAGACCCATGTAGACCAACTGAGATCTACTGATGAGAGAGAAAAATTTCTTGATAATTTGAACCATGTGAGGAAAACCCAAGAAACAGATATATTGCAGTCGTGAACATCAAACTATGTAATATAAAATCAGCTCCAAGTGTTAGGAGCAAGTGTCGAGACAAATGCATAATGTCTCCATCTTTACTAGTTCTATGAGGAGATGAGCATGTGATCAAATAGAAAGGAAGAGAATCCCTGTGTTTGTGGAGAGTGAATGATTGAGCTCCATAATCTGATATAGCTTCAAAAATAACTAATGATCCACACAATATATTATCATCAAACTCATGAGAGTAAACTAACATCAAATCCCCAACAACAATTTTGAAAGAGATTTGATGTGCTTGATTTTTCACAGTAAAATTGATGAGAACAACTATAAGCATGACTGGATTCTATTGAAACTCAAAACTTGAACCAAATAAAGTCATATGAGACCCAAATAAATTCACATCAGATCCAATAGTATGGAAGATTCTTCTTCTTCTTCTTCTTAAACAACATGCTTTGCTGTAGAAGAGGGCACATTGAGTACATTATTGAACTCATCATGCTGGATTTAATAGAACCTTTCCCAGCATTTGGGATTTGGGATTCACATCCTATATTAGTGATAGGTCCTCCTTATAGAGTGAGAGTGGTGAAGGATTCCTTGGAGGAAACCATGTGGTTGGATGCTCCATAATATATCAAGTAAGCCTTCGACGGAGTGAGGCCTGCTCTCAAAGAGAGGCACCTCTCATATTCTTCAGTATTCTCTCTAGCATCATACATCTATTCACCTTGAGGAAGGGTAATATTTTTCTATTCAAGGAGTGTTGTCAACTAGTCGAGGATCTTCTTCACGAACTATATTTTTGGATGAAAGCCTCTCATACTGTATGGACATCTAGTCTTTTCTTTTCTAGAACCCAAGCCTCTCTGAATCTCTCTTGGCTTCAAATCAATGGATTTAGGCACCTTCCCCTTGTTATTCCCTATGGCTTGTGCATTGTTATAGTATGACACAAAATATCTTGATTCTTGGAGGTTTGTAACACTCCCTTTTGAACCAAGTTACCCTTCTCCTGTATTAAGGACTCAACAAATAAATATAGAGAAGGAATCTTCCAATTGGGGATGGAATATCTTCCGGAATGGAAGGTAGAGACAAAGAATGAGTACTCAGAAACGAGTTTTCTAAGAACATACATGTTGATGCCTCGGTAGTACAAGTGCTGGAATGGTGTCTAAGGCAAACAATAAGGGATGAAAACCAAGCCAAAGGCTTCAGATAATCCTACGCAAGTATTACCCTATCCTTGAGTTGTTTGGTGTGGTTAACACCCAAAGATATTTGACCTCCGTTGGAACTCTTTGAATCAGTGATTTTTCTCCTTAAAAGTGAGACTTTGAATAAAATATGGAACTAATCCTAAATGTAATTTGACTGCAATCTAAAGTTAATAATTCTACAACTACGAGAATAAACTCTATAAATACAGAAATGAAGCATTAAACCGAAGATATTAAAATAAAATACTAATTAAACTAAAATCTAATTAATAACCTATCTAATAATTTATCCTGGGATTCTCATTTAAGAGAAACTTAATGCATATAAAATATAATTATTGCATTGCTTAAAGAAACTCAAACAACTCAACAATTAATAGGCACATTCGTTTTTCTACAAAAATGAACAATAAGAAATTATTGCATTTTGGAAAATATTGTTTATACGTTAAACCTCTAATCATTTATCACAATCAGATTAAACAAACCCGCCACAAAATAATGCAGTAAAACATTAGCTACAAATGTTGCACAAAGAATATTCAAATCTAATTATTAATTCAAATGAGAAAATATAGAAAAATCCAATATAACTCGGATGAATGATTGTTATAGTGATTTATGGTATTTTATTTGAGATTCAATAAGAAATTACAGAGCTTCATAATCCACCCAGAAATACTTTGGACAAAACCTTCATACATTATCCCTTGAAAGAAATTTACAAAAGATTGCAGAGAAGAAAACATTAATTCTATGGTATGAAGGTCTCTCCCTGGCAGCGTCTCCTGAGTTCTGAAAGAGAAATCTCTCCAGATCTATTGATCCTTCCTTGCTATCTCTGAATGCTGAGGTCAAATTTATATAAGTGAAGAGTAGTGGGAAGGATATCATGAAATCCCCATATGTTTGGTTCGTTCAGCTATGCAAAAATGACCGGAATGAATTTCTAGAAAATTCACCTTTGTTCGGTCACAATTTTTTCCAAAACTGTTCATACATTTGAAAAAATATCTAAGTCAAGGGTAAATGGGCCTATTTGGGAAGTGGTTTTTCAACCGTTTGAGCTAATTCCTCACGGTTTTAACACAATCTTCCACGCAAAAACATGGCTTCTACTGGTGCGCTATCCATTTTTGAACTTCATCCTTCACAACAACAACAAATTAAGGCTTAGTGAAATACTTTGTATTAACATTGTAAACAGTATGATATTGATAGCCAATTATATAAATAAAATATTAATATTGTCTTTCAAAAATATATCGAATGTAATTTAAACAATACTAATAATCTTATCAACAAGCAAAGCTAATTATTCGTTGCGAAATATAATACTTTGCTTAATGAAAAGTGATTGACTCTTTCCATTATTTGATGTACACCCTTTATTTCGCAAAATAAAATCTTAGCACTTAATTCATTACAACTTAATAGAATCAATGATTACCAATTTGTGGGAGGTTACAAGTGAAAATCACAATCACACACAAAAGAATGGACAAGCTGAATGATCATTAAAAACACAAAACAATCCCAACCATCGGATCAAGGTGAATCCACAGCAGAGATTTAAACTTGCAAGTTGCATCTTCCCCGCAACCTACAAATTGCGGGATGTGGGAATGCAAATGCTCCTACATTTTAACTATCCTTTCCGCAATCTCCAATCTGCAATTTGCGGGTTGCGGAAACAACCAACACAATTTATTAACCCAACTACTTTCCACAATCCACAATTTGCAGGTTGCAGGTTGGCGGATGAAAAGTTCAAAGTATTTACAAAGAAATCCCGCAATCTGCAATTGTAGGATGCGGGTTGCGGGAAAGACAGACTTTTTGGGAAAATTAATCCCTTCCGTAACTCACCAAAACACAGATAAATGCATAATTTAAAAAAAAATGTTAACTAAATCAATCATGAAAAATACATAGAAATCATGATAAACAACATGGAAATCCCAAAATGACTAAGGAACTTAAGCATCACCATTTTCATATAAAAATTTGGGCACTCATGCTTTGGATAAAACATGGGATCTATTGTAGCTACAACAAATGGAAACTAGCTGGGAAGAACCAGTTATCTCTGAATTACAGTATTGAAATCTATAAAAAATAAAAATAAAATTCTTTCACATGCTATATCTCAAATAATTTGAATAGCTTTATCACTGAATGACATAGTATTGATCAGACATCAAAACTTCTAAAACATCCGAGTCATTTCCATCATTATCCAAAAAAATTTCTAAAGATAAACTCATTAAAATAAATTATTCATAAGATGTAAGAATCAAGAAATTTACTAGAAATTAACCTCCAGAAATCAAGCTAATTATAAAATACATAGTATTAAGAAATGACTCCAATACCATAGGCAGGACCCTATTGCCATCCGGTGTTTATAGCTGTGACAGGGATGCCTTTTAACCTTACTTCCAAGTGCTCTAGTCCCAATTTACTGATTTAGATACATAGCTATACAATGACTCAATTTACTAATGGGTAAGTAGCATCATGTGACTCTCTATGAGTGTGGGATGGAAAAGAATTCTTATATATATATATATATATATATAATATTTATGATTTGGATTCCCAAAACACCATAAACGAAACTACTGTAGCCCGCAGGTGTCCACAATCTTGACAGGGATGTCTTTTAACCCGTTTTCTTTGATGGCTTATATCCCAAATAGCAAGTTTAAAGAAATCTGCAAACTATGTGTAATGTGCTAATCTCAATTTGAGTTAACCTAGTTAATGGGGGAGAAGAATTAGAAACTCCTTAAGAGAAAGGATGGCGTAAGGAATCTATAGATTATTAATATTTATAGATTGAAACTTCTTTCCCAAAATCGATTCCCTTAAAAGTAATTAAATTCAAACTCATATGTTCATGTTGAGTTAAAGATAAAGTTCTAAGGATAATGACACAAAGATTCAAATAAAATTATCAGCATAGTTTGTTATTGTTTTTTCACAATAAGGGATTAACTATTCAAAACATTTCATTTCAGCAAGTAGGAAATATTTATAACGATTTTCTTTATAGATAATATTTCCAGACTGTAAAAGAGTGATAAGCTCTTTTATTATTAAGTGAAAATCATGAAAACTCAAAATAAATTAGCAAGAAAAGAAAATGTAAGAATGATTTAATCAAACATATATACAACTGGAACCAAAAGTAAATCCAAATCACACAACTATATCACTAACTAAAAGAAAAATTAGTGATTAAAATATTTTTTTTAAATAAGTCATGCGATATTTGATTTAACTAGGTCTTTATTGAAAAAAAATAAAAATCCTAAAAAGTTAAACTAAATTAAAATGTAAAATAAGCCTTGAAAAATTATCTCATGTAAACAAAAGAAATATTTTTTAGTCGTGTTTGTAGAATCGAAGGAATTTGTTAATGTAAATAGAATAACTATATCAATTGATATATGCAAATGGGTTGAATCTATAAATTCAATTGATTATAATAAAACTCTTAAAATAAATTTATTCTCTTTCAGTTGAAGAATTACGATCAACATTTGTTGATTCGCATAAAGTTGTTTAGGACAATAAGACCTCATTTATTAAAAACTATGTACAAAAGAAACTAAACTAATTTTTGTTCAATTTGCAACAAAAATATGTAAAAACCTTCATTTTCAAGTGCATGTCTAGGAAAGATCAATGTTCGTGTGACATGAAGACGTTATAATTTTAATTACTCTGTCTCATGTCAAAATGTTCTTGCTCTTAAAACTTGGAAAATAATCAATTCAAAACATTTTATGACAAGATCATTATGATTTTAAGAAAATACTTCCCTGGATGCATCTGAAGAAGCATCGTTTCCAACTTAGAAATCTATTGAGAAAAACCAAAAGAGTAATCTAATTATTAAAGCAATTATAAAAAACTATTATATTCTACACATACTCCTACACTACTCTAAAAAGAAAACAAAAACTAAGGATAATCGAATTTCCAATGCAACCAGTTATGTAACTTGAAACCTGCAAAAGAAAACAAGTTATGTATTAGTATTGGAAATCGCAATACTTCAAATGGAAACATAGGACAAATCAAATCAATTTTCTTATGTACAAAGAATGAAGGATGACATGGAAACTTTTTGATAAATGATTCTTCCAACCACCAAAAATTAGATCATAAAACTCATTGTTGGAAGTGACATGATGTTTGTAATGCATTCATGGAGAAAACTGATATCTCATGAGGATCATAACTAAAACGAATCTTATCAGGAATATGATTAAAAAATTACGAAAGGGATTCGGTGGAAAATGAATTATTTAAAACAATATCATCATTAATAAATTGGGAAGGAACAAAATGACAATTAGTTATTACCTTAAAATCAATTACCTCATGTTTTCCTTCAATTTGAAGCTTAGAATTAATGACATCAGATCCATATGTGGTCATCATGTTGCAATAAAATAGAACAATATCTAATACAACATGAGAATATATTGTATCCCTTTCCATTGTGGAAATTGAACCCAGGTGTTAGAACAATT
The DNA here is from genome assembly GCA_001517045.1 of Pseudotsuga menziesii. Lineage (NCBI taxonomy): Eukaryota > Viridiplantae > Streptophyta > Pinopsida > Pinales > Pinaceae > Pseudotsuga > Pseudotsuga menziesii. The sequence continues at coordinate 296,730 of LPNX010879456.1, read as the reverse complement.
ACACTCACAACAATTGCCAATTACACATGCAAATTACTCACAAAGGAGACTGAATATGGAGCTGAACACTAAACTGTATTGAATAAGTGTACAATAGCCAACCCTGTGAAGTCATAGGATGCCACAATAAATAATTACATGAGGGATTCAAATGCATGAAGATTCCATTCGAATCTAGTCAAAAGCAGGCTTACTAAATCTAAGCAAATCCCCCATAGGTGCATAAAACAGTTTCCAAAACTGTCTAGGAGCTCACGAATTGGAAAAATCAATTAGGCAAGATAATAGTGGATGGAAGGACAACTCATACATTCTTTTCATAGGAGAAAAGAGTGGAGGATGTGGAGGACAAAAAATAAGTCAACTTCACCTAGTCAAACTTTCCCAATTGCCTTAAAACACTGAAAAAGCAGGCAATAAAGCAGAAAAAGCAGACATGTGCTAGGGAGGCTAGGAATAAAGAAGATTTGATTCCAGGAGGTTTCCCAAGCACTCCATGACTCAAAATTAGAAAGTTTGACCACTATGGATGTGTAGATGACAACTTGCATAAGGTGGAATATGGAAACTAGGCAAATAAGACAAAAATGGATTAATTAATGTCTAAGGTAGCTAACTATGGGTTGATTATTCTAACACCCCCCCTTAAGCATAACTTTTGAGTAATATATTAGAAAAATTATAGGGCCTAGCAACAAGGCTTAGTCACCCTTTACATACTGCATGTCCATTTAACCAAGGAAAGAGGAAAAAACCCAGTGGAAAAATCCTCCCTTAAACATGGACTGTAAAACAAAATTTGGAAATCTTGTCATCACTCATGCTTCACAGCATGATCAGAAATCCCCAGTAGTGATTTGAGATTGCTGAATGTCTTCTCATGAAAAAACTTTGGTGAAGATATCAGCTACTTGTTCTTGAAGATGAACAGAAGAGTAGGTGAATGGTGCCATCATGTACAAGCTGTTTGATGTAGTGCATATGGATCTCAATGTGTTTGGTTCTCTGCTTGTGAACTAGATCATTGCAGATTCGAATGGTACTATGATTATCACAGTAGATAGTAGTTGAGTATTTTGATTCGAAGCCACACTCTTCAAGTAACCCCTGCAACCATATACATTGAGTTGCTGCTTTTACAACTCCTCTGTACTCTACTTCTATAGATGGGAGTGCAATGGCACCCTGTTTCTTGCTTGACCAGTTGATTGGCCCTTATTTAAGCATGAACACATATCCTGATGTTGACTTTCGATATGTGCTGTCACCTGCCCAATCACTGTCAGTAAACCCAATCAAATCAAGATCAGATTTTGCTTTATAGAAGATCCCATGAGTCCTTGTTCCCTGAACAAAGTTAAGGATCCTTTTGGCTGCTTTCCAATGGATCTCATGAGGCTGATACATGTATCTATAAGCCACACTTACTGCATAAGAAATATCAGGTCTAGTATGTGTAAGATACAACAAACATCCAATCAATTGCCTATACAGTCTATTGTTTACCATAGGTGAAGAATCAACTTCTTCAAGCTTCACTCCTGAAAGGAAAGGAGTCTTGCTTGGCTTGCAATCCTTCATTTTGAATTTTTTCAGCAAATACAAGGCATACTTGGACTGATGCACTTTGATTCCAGCTTTGTTTTGAGCAATCTTGAGCCCCAAGAATTGGCTCAATAGCCCCAAATTTGTCATGGAGAAGGCATGGTTCATTGCATCCTTCAAGGAAAGCAATTTCATCCTTTGAGCTTCATGTAATGAGGAGGTCATCAAAATATAAAACAATGATCATTAATGAACCATTAATCAACTTCAAATAGACATTTGGATCTGATTTGCATCGAACAAAATTCAGTGATAGCAGAAAGCTATCAATATTGGCATACCAAGCCCTAGGGGATTGCTTAAGCCCATAGAATGACTTCTTTAGCCTGCACACAAGAGATGGGTTAGTAGAAAATCCTCGAGGCTGTTGCATGTATATCTCTTCAGTGAGATATCCATTCAAGAAAGCACACTTCACATCCATGTGATGTACTTCCCATTGCTTTGAAGCTGCAATGGCTAAGGCTATCCTGATGGAGTCCATCTTTGCCACTGGTGCAAAGGTATCATTGTAGTCTATGCCATGAACCTGTGAGTAGCCCTTGGCTACCAATATAGACTTGTACTTTAGAGGTGAACCATCAGCAGCAAATTTGGTTTTGTACACCCACTTACACTGAACTAGCTTCCTCCCTAGGGGAAGATCAACCAGCTCCCAAGTGTTGCTCTTCTAGAGTGAGTTGAACTCTTCCTTCATGGATGCTTGCCATCTTGCATATTCTGCTGCATCTTCATATGTCTATGGATCTGATTCAACCATCAGATAGTATTTCTCAACAAACATAGGATCTTTCATGCATAGAGCACTCTCAAATTGAGATCTAGTCCTCCTAGGGTCATTAGGATTTCCAGCTAGTTCTCTAGCTGCATGAATCGTCTTGGCTGCCCATTTTTGCCTTGTAGGGATGTTAGGATCTGAAATAAAATCATCACTCCCATACATATCAGAATCGGCATGTTCAACTATCTCTTCACTTACATTCATAGGGTCTGGTGGTGAAGAGGATTCTCCAACTTCCACTGTTGCTAGGGGCTCTTCTTGAAACTGAACACACCTTTGAATGAAGGCTTTGTTTGTGCTCAAATTTATCAGCTTGTACCCTTTTTAATATTTAGAGTATCCAACAAATAGACACTCTTGGATTTGGGGCTGCAAAGCCTTCCTCTTTTCTATTGGAATTCTAGCCCAAGCCCTTGAGCCAAAAATCCTGAAATGGGTCACATCTGGCTTGTTCCCACTCCATGCTTCGAAAGGAGTCATACCATCAAGCTGTTTATGAGGCACCCTATTCTGGATATAGGTTGCACAGTTTATAGCTTCGGCCCAGTACTTTGGTGGCAAAGTCTTAGCCTCCATCATGCAGGTTGCCATCTTTTTTAGTGATCTGTTCTTCCTCTCAGCAACACCATTCTGCTGTGGTGTATAAGGGATAGAATGCTACATCTGCACAATATTGAATAAACTTAGACTTGACATACTCACCACCATTGTCATATCTGAGGACCTTGAGTTTCCTCCCAGACTGGTTTTCAACCAAAGCCTTAAAGACTTTGAAGAGGCCAAAAACTTCAAACTTGTGTTTCAGGAAGTAAACCCAGCAATACCTGGAAAATTCATCTATGAAAGTCAATGCATATTGGGCATGACTCATTGAAATATGAGGAAATGGGCCAGCAACATCACTGTGGATCAACTGAAGAGGTGCAAAGGTTCTCTCATGACTAGCTCTCTCAAATTTATGCTCTGGGTGTTTTCCTAAGATGCAACCTTGACATACTCCTTTGGAAAATTTAATCTTTGGTGACCCTATGACCATTTCTTTTTCACTAAGATCAGAAAGATACTTGTAATTTAGGTGGCCAAATATTTTATGCCAAAGCTTTCTTGCCTCATTAGCATGAATCAGAAGAGCAGAGGGGTTTGAGTAGGGTAGGAAGTGTGAGAACATGTATACCTTCGAAGTATGATTTGCAACTCCTTTTGCAATGACTTTACCACTTGTGATCTCTATGATATCAAATTCATCAGGGGAGAATATGACCGTCTTTGGAGACCTTGTGTGGGTCATTTGATACACTGATAAGAGGTTAGAGGCAAGACCTGGAACATACAACACATTGATGAACTTACCATGGTCAAGATCAATCCTCCCTTTTCCCAAACTTTCAGTGAGAGAGTCATCTCCTAGTACTATTGGTGGACCTTTCGACATGTCAAGTGAGGTGAATGCCTCCTTGGTCGAAAGCATATGTCTTGAAGCTCCAGAATCAATGATGAAACTAGGTGAGCTTGATGTGCCAACAACCAATGCATGAACTCTCTCTCTGTCTTCTGAACTTGATCCTCCTTCCCTCTTCTTTGAGCTGTCTGGAAGGGATTTTCCATTCTTCTCCAGGAGTTGGGTCAGAATGTCTATTTGCTTCATCATGCAGGATCTCTCAGAATGATTTCCCTTACTGCAGTATGCGCACTTGCTCATTTCTCCTTTGTTCTTCTTCTTCTGGTAGTTCTTCTTGGAACCTTGAGGCTCCTCCAGAGATTTGTTCTTGTCTCTCTTTTGCTCAGGTGGATTTTTAGCTTTCTTATTTATTTTTGAATCCACCCTTGAATCTCCAACAACCAAAGCTTGGTCTTTGGATGGTTTGATGGTGCCCATCATCACCAATTTATCTTGTTCTTGTGTGAGAGATTCCATGAAATCTGCAAGGCTAGGCATCTTCCAGACTCGAGCTGTCAACTTTGTGGCATAGAAGGTCGAAAAAAACAATGAATAGTCAGGTCCAAGCTTCAAGAGTATGTCCAAGACCAGCTGATCATACTTCTTTTCGATCCCACATTGTTTTAGATGCAAAACAAGTGCTTTGAACTTGGAAAAATAGAGTTGCAGGGATTCAAAGCTATTGGGACTCAGGGAGATCAATTCATTTTCAATTTGATGTCCCCTCATCTCATCTGTCTTTCCAAAAATATCAACAAGCTTCTCCCATAATTCATTCGGTGATGTCAATCCATCAAGATGGAAAAGGAGGTCTCTGGATATGCTCAGACACAGGAGACCATAGGCCTCATCCCTCATGTTGTGCCATTTTATCTTCTTTGCAGCTGCATTGGGCTCTGCTTCTGTTGCCATAGTTATTCTGTAGAGGCCTTTCACTCTCAATAGTATCTCCATCTCTGATTTCCATTCAAATAAATTAAATGGAGTCAAGATGATCTTCTGAGATTGATCCATAGCTCAGAAATTGTCCCGTCAGTCAACAGAATTCTCCCAGTCAATGATGTCGAACCTGCAAAACAAATTGGAAGGATAGAAATCGATATACAAAGGCTTTTATACCATGTGTAAATTTAACCCAGGTGTTAGAACAATTACACTCACAACAATTGCCAATTACACATGCAAATTACTCACAAAGGAGACTAAATATGGAGCTGAACACTAAACTGTATTGAATAAGTGTACAATAGCCAACCCTGTGAATTCATAGGCTGCCACAATAAATAATTACATGAGGTATTCAAATGCATGAATATTCCATTCGAATCTAGTCAAAAGCAGGCTTACTAAATCTAAGCAAATCCCCCATAGGTGCATAAAGCAATTTCCAAAATTGTCTAGGAGCTCACGAATTGGAAAAATCAATTAGGAAAGATAATAGTGGATGGAAGGACAACTCATACATGCTTTTCATTGAAGAAAAGAGTGGAGGATGTGGAGGACAAAAAACAAGTTAACTTCACCTAGTCAAACTTTCCCAATTGCCTTAAAACACTAAAAAAGCAGGAACTAAAGAAGAAAAAGCAGACATGTGCTAGGAAGGCCAGGAATAAAGCAGATTTGATTCCAGGAGGTTTCCCAAGCGCTCCATGACTCAAAATTAGAAATTTTGACCACTATGGATGTGTAGATGACAACTTGCATAAGGTGGAATATGGAAACTAGGCAAATAAGACAAAAATGGATTAATTAATGTCTAAGGTAGCTAACTATGGGTTGATTATTCTGACATCCATATTACAGACTGAATCATAATCCTTAATGGCATTAGATTAAATAGATGAAGATGCATTTATTACATGAGTAATGGTAGCAAGAATACTATTGTCTTCTTCATGGCAATTTAGAGATAAACCAGATTGAACAAAAATCGTCCCTCATTCTTAAAAGACTTACTTTGTATCCTATCAAAATTTGACCAAAACATAGTATCACTTTGAAAATTATTAACATACAAATGTAATATCTGATCAGAAAAAATATCTAGATACAAAGAGAAATAGGTTTCATAATGTAAAAAATTAAATGCTTCTATATTGATAAAATAGATTTCATTAATTGTTTCAAGAGAAACATAATCAGTAAAAATATAATTTAATAATGAATTTTGAATGAGGGAACCTGATTGATCATGCGAAGAAGATAATGTAATATCAATAATACAATCATCTTCAGCACATTCAAATGTTGCATCCAAAATATTTAACTCTTCTTCCACTATATCTTCTATAACAATATTTTAGGATCGTTACTTAATCTAAGAGTTGAATTGAAATCCTTATTCTTTTGTTCCTGAAACTCTGTATCACAAAATCATAATTCTTGTCCATGCAACATTATTTTGAGTGGAATTAAAAGGATTAGATTCTCAATCAACTTTGACTGATGAACTGAGATAATTATCAATATGCATGTCATTAATTTCATATTTATCATTATTTTCCAAATCAAGTGTGTCAGAAAGAGGATTAAGATGGAAAAACCAATCAATTGTGTCTTTTTCAGAAATTTGTTGGATCTCATGAAATCTGCAACATATTAACATAAATATGGAAAAGAAATCATCAAGAGATTCATCTTTGTATCTACGAATATTTTCTAATTCAAAACCAATTTTTCTGTAACTATAATTCTCATGAGTACTAAGAAATAACTATGTGAATTGTTTCCATGAATGAATAGATTTAGTAGGTAGATATTCATACCAACTCTGAATTCTTCCTTCAAAAGTAGCGGTAAAAATTTGGCATCTCTGATTCTCATCAGATGAATTTATAAAATCACAAAAATAACTAAATTCGGAATTTTGTTGAGATGCAGAGATCTTACCTTCTCTGTTGAAGCTCAATCATTGCAAGAAATTAGTTGTCTCTCTAGAAATACTTCCAATAGGCCTAGGAAAATTGAAAGCATGATCTAGAACAAAGATATGAGCCATTTTAAAAAATAAATAAAGTTAAAGAAAAATAGCTCAAAAGGTCTTACTTGTCGATCAACCCTCCTAGCATCATTTGTTTATGCCTCGGTAGTACATGTGTTGGAATGGTGTCCAAGGAAAACAAAATGGGATGAAAACCCAGTCAAAGGATTCAAATAATCCTACACAAGTATTACCCTATCCTCGAGCTATTTGGTGTGGTTAGCACCCATGGCTATTTGGCCTCCATTGGCACTCTTTGAGTTTGTGAGTTTTCTCCTTAAAAGGGAGAATTTAAATTAAATCTGGAACTAATCCTAAATGTAATTTGAGTGCAATCTAAAGTTATACATTATGCAACTACGAGAAGAAATTCTATAATTACAGAAATGAAGATTTAAACCGAAGATATTAAAATAAAATACTAATTAAACTAAAATCTAATTAATAACCTATCTAATAATTTATCCCAGGAGTCTAATTTAAGAGAAATTTAACACATATAAAAGATAATTAGTGTATTGCTTAAAGAAACTCAAACAACTCAACAATTAATAGGCACATTCATTTTTATACAAAAATGAACAATAAGAAATTATTGCATTTTGGAAAATAATGCTTATATGTTAAACCTCTAATCATTTATCACAAACATATTAAACAAACATGCCGCAAAATAATGCACTAAAACATTAGCTACAAATGTTGCACACAGAATGTTCAAATCTAATTATTAATTCAAATGAGAAAATATAGAAAAATCCAATATAAATCAGATGAATTATTGTAGGACTGGTTTCTGTCTTTTATTCTAGCTTCAATAAGAAATTATAGAGCTTCATAATCTGCCCAAAAATCCTGTGGATAGAACCTTCGTACATTATCCCTTGAAATAAATTTACAAAAGATTGTAGAGAAGAAAACATTAATTCTTTGGTATGAAGGTCTCTCCCTGGCAGCGTCTCCTCAATTCTGAACGAGAAATATTTCCAGCTCTGTTGAGCCTTCCTCACTATCTCTGAATGCTGAGGTCAAATTTATAAAAGTGAAGCGCATTTGGAAGGATAGCATTAAATCCCCAGATGTTTGGTTCATTCAACTATGCAAAAAATGACCAGAATGAATTTCTGGAAAATTCAGCTCTGTTCAGCCACAATTTTCTCCCACACTTTTGACAGATTTGAAAAACTGTGTGTGATTAATGGTAAATGGGCCTGTTTGGGAAGTGGGTTTTCAACCATTTGAGCTAATTCCTCACGGTTTGATCATAATCCTCCATGCAAAAGAATTTCTTCTATAGGTGTGCGATCCATTTTTGAACTTCGTCCTTCATAGCAACAACAAATTAGGGTTTAGTGAAATAATTTGTATTAACATTGTAAACAGTATGATATTAAAAGCCAATTATATAAATAAATTATTAATATTGTCTTTTAAAAATATATCGAATGTAATTTAAATAATACTAATAATCTTATCAACAAGAAAATCTAATTATTCATTGTGAAATATAATACTTTGTTTAATGAAAAGTGATTGACTCTTTCCATTATTTGATGTACACCCTTTATTTCGCAAAATAAAATCTTATAGCTTGATTCATTACAACTTAATCGAATCAATGATTACCAATTTGTGGGAGATTACAAGTGAAAATCACAATCACAAACAAAAGAATGGAGAAGATGAATGATCATTAAAAACACAAAACAATCCCAACCATCGGATCAAGGCAAATCCATAGCAGAGATTTAAACTTGCAAGCTGCATCTTCCCCACAACCCACAAATTGCGGGATGCGGGAATGCAAATGCTCCTACATTTTAACTATCCTTTCTGCAATCCACAATTGGTAGGTTACGGTTTGCGGAAACACACAACACAATTTATTAACCCAACTACTTTCCGCAATCAGCAATTTGTGGGTTGCAGGTTGCAAGATGAAAATTTCAAAATATTTACAAAGCAATCCCACAATACGCAATTGCGGGATGTGGGTTGCGGGAAAGACACACTTTTTGGGAAAAAATAATCCCTTCCATAACTCACCAAAATGCAGATAAATGCATAATTAAAAAAAAAATTAACTAAATCAATCATGAAAAAGACATAGAAATCATGATAAACAGCATGAAAATCCCAAAATGACTAAGGAAATTTTTTTTTGTAAATAGAACTTGCATTACTATACAGAAACCAAATTACATAGAGAAATACATCTAAATCCGTCCCAAAAACATGGAGGCCTTAGTCCAGTCCAGCGAAACCCAGTCTAGGACTTGACCTAGTCTGTTTTGCCAAAAACATACAGAGTTTTTCCAAAGCCTCCTGCTCCCCCTTTTACAACCATTCCTACCATAATTCCTGGCACAGTTACATTGCTTCCCCACCCACATCAAAATTGACATATTAAAGGTCCTGTCTCCACGAGGATCCCTATTGACTGCATGGTTCACATAAGGATTACGATTACCTAAGCTATATAACATCAAAAAAAAAGAGACAGAGATGGAAACCTACCAAAAAAAAAGACCGAGGAGGCCAATCATATCCGACCAGGAGGAGAGAAGCTCCAATGAGGAACCATAGCCGAGGGGATCACAACAGCTGATTGCTGGGAGCTAGTTGCAAGCGTCGACATCATTTGCATGGGGCCAGTCATGTTTTGAGAATCCACAGGTCCTCCTTCTTACACCATACCACTTCTGATGCCCCTCTCCTGAGGTCTAGTAGTTTCCAGGGCCCAACGATCAATAGGGTGAAACGGGAAGCCTAACCTGGCCGCGAGGATGTCGAGCTTCTGGTGCATTATGTGGCATTTAGAATTATGCTCCTTCCAATAGGGTACAAGTTCTGAATCATTGTCTCTCTTGGCTTCCTGCACCGCCGCGGAGTGCCCCACCAGATGGATTGTTACCCAATAAGTCATTAGTATATGATCGTATGCTGAAGCTCGGCTAGCGGTTTTTCCAGGGTCCAGGACCCATTCTACCACCTCCATGTGAAGAATCTTCTGTGGCATGGATTTCAACTCGACCCACATCCCCTCAACCACCCTTTCAATATCTAGACAGATACTGAGCAAAACGTGCTCCTTGTAGATATCAGCCTCCTCCTGAGCCACGAGCTGAGCTCGGGTGGTTTTCCACGTCTTATGATTGAGGGATTTCCCTTTGACAGTAGATAAGTCTGATGCCTCCCCAGAGCCACCATCCCTTATGAATATCCATTTGGGAGCCATCAAGAGAGACTCTGAAAACAGGAAGGGCGATAGGAAGCGAAGCAAAGGTGCTCCAACAAGACCAAACACCAAGGCACAGTGTGAGGTGAAAAATGGATACTCAAGCCTGCCCTTTCTGTAACAGAAATCCTCATAGCGAATATAAAAAACTTCAAGATAAAACATAGGAGCACTTGTGGGAGTGTTCCCATCCCTGACCTTATCCTGCATCATGCCCATCATGAAAACGAGAGCCTCCGTCCTGTGGCTATTATGGACCTCGTCCAGTCGATGGTCTCTTCTCCCAGTTCCAAGCGTGGAAAAACCGGAGGCATGAGTCGACATAATGGAGCAGTACAACCACCAGAATTGGCGGGCATTTAAACCAGTGGCCCCACATAGCATTAGCTTGGCCGCGTGTAGGCATGCTCGTGCCTCCTACCTCCATTTGTCCTCCCGTCCACCTGATCAACCATCTGTACTTCCCCTAAAATATCCCTAGTGGCTAGGTGCTCACACTATTGGGCCCGTTCCTCCTCACCAAAAACTTCTAGCTTGTCGCATCGGAAGCCAATTCTGCACTCCATGCCATCATTTGCCAACCGGTCAGCAGATTTGTTGGCCTCCCTCCTGACATGGCTAAAAGAAATTGCAGGGTGCGCAAGGAGGAGGTCACGAAGCCTCTCCAGCATGTACGCTAGGCGGCAGCTAGGGGAGATCTTTTCAGACGATTTCCCATTCAGCAAGCGTTTGGCCATCTGGATGAGGGTGTTGGAATTTCCTTCGATTATCGCCATAAAACCCCCCCCTTGATCAACACTTCTGAGCCACGCATGAGGCCTTTCAACTCCACCGAGTTGTTCGTATCCTTCCCTATAGCTCCCATGAACACCATCCTGATCCTACCCTCGTGGTCACGACAAAGACCACCAAAATCCTATCAGACCTGGATTGCCTCTAGATAGGCCATCGAAGTTCAACTTGAAAACATAGGGAGGAGGAACAAACCATATCGTTGGGTTGGAGGTTTGACACAGTTTGTCCCGATGGCGCAGAGCAGCCATCATAGATCTATTCAACCCCTAGTTCTCAGCTATCTAGGCTTACTCCCGTGGGATGATCTTATCTTGCTTGTGCCACTACATGCACCGAATGGATGCAAACAGGTTGTCTTGAACTGTGGCCCAGACCAGCTCCATATCTTTGCATTGGTATTGAAATATCCAAGCATTCCTCTCCTTCCATATACACCACATGACCATACCTGGGAAGGCAGACCAGATTGTTCTGATGACGGGATTTTTGTAGGCATTTGGGAACCATTCTTTCAAGGTCTGAGATGGTTGACCCCTTCTTCTATCGCTTCGTTAGAACCACATCGCTCCCTTATCCCACACTGCTGCCACGAAAGGGCAGCTATCCAGAAGATGATTCATCGATTCCTCCACTTGATAGCACAGACAGCATTGGGATGGCCCGGGAATTCCCCGTTTACGCAAATTGTCACTTGTGAGAATCCTTCCCCTAACGACTAGCCAAACAAAGAGGGAAACCTTGGGCCACAAGTTGGTTGTCCAATTTTTTTCCCAAATATCATCATTCGCAGCATTCCTCAAAATCCTGATATTGTAGGCCTCCTTGACGCTAAAGGATCCTCTGGTCGAGTATCCACATCTTAAAATATTAGGGCTGGCTTGAACTTTGATAAAGCGTTTGTTCAGTTCTTCCTGAAAGGCCACCCAATCCTCCTCACTAGTATGAGCAGGTTTCTTTGGGAAGTTCCACTGATGTTGTTCCTAATGAGTTCCCAGCCTCCAGGCTTGGTTCACCTGAATCTTTCCCCGCTCGAGCTCCTGCTGCATGATGAGGGTCCACCTCGAGTCCCTACCAAGGATGGGCATCTGGATCCAAGAGTCTTCCCAGAACTTCGCCCTGCTACCATCCCTGATCTCCAAGAAACTATGCTCTTGGATAATCAATTTTCTAGCCAGGAGTTTCGACCATATGGGTGACCCACTAGGAGCTTCATTGAAATGGATCAAAAGATGTCTAGTTCTATCCCGAGCGTATTTTATGTTCCAAAGTTTTTCCCAAGGTTCCATTGAAAGGTTAGCCCAGCACCACCACACTTTGGCACCAAGGATATTTGACATTACTTCAGGATCCCTGAGGCCTAAGACTCCCTGCTCCTTTGGCTTGCAAACTTCCTCCCAACTCACCAGAGAGAATTTAGCCTTCTCCCCACGACCCCCCCAGAGAAAATTACATTGGATGAATCTAATTTCCTTGAGGATAGCTTTAGGAGCTTCTAATATTGAAAAAAGGTAAGTCAGCATCGCTTGTAAAATGGATTTGACCAAGATCAGCCTACTGGGGAAATTTTAGGGGCGGAGCACCCAGCTTGATAGTCTCTATTTTAACTGATCCAATAGTTCCTGCCATGCCTCTTTTTTTGGCCTACCCAACCCTAAGGGAATGCCGAGGTACTTAGATGGAAAAGGCCCTCTGGAGAATCTCAAGATTCACAAGATATTCCTCTGGGTGGCTGGGGGGGGGGTATTGACAAAGAAGACGTGATATTTATTAGGATTGACCACTAGGCCTGATGCTCAAGAAAACAGGTCCAGGATTTTCTTGAAGCTTCAAGCTTCTTGGACTAAAGGGTGCCCCATGAGCATAGTATCATAAAAAAAATTTTGATGAGTCTGAGAGGAAGCCCCCTCATGAGCTTTTACTCCGTGAATTGCTCCACTTTCAACCTTGGCCGCAATGAGACGACTTAAGCCCTCAGCCATGAGGATGAAGAGGAAGGGAGACATAGGGTCTCCTTGGTGGATTCCGCGGGATGGTTGAAAGTTTGAGGTTAGCAAACCATTGAGGAGGATGTTGAAGAATGGTGAATAAACCAAGCCCATGACCCACTCCACCCAATCGGGGGAGAATTCATAGGCTCCTAGCATCTTCTCCATGAATTCCTAATTGAGCTTATCATACGCTTTTGCTATATCGAGCTTAATCATCATCCCAGGAATTCTTGAGAGTTTGAGTGAGTGCATCACCTCATGAACAAGAATAACCCCATATAGGATCTGCCTACCTTCTACGAAACCAGATTCCTCAGGGCTTATGAGAATTGGGAGAAGAGGTTTGAGTATGTTGGCAATGACCTTGGAGATGATTTTGTAAATGACATTACATAACGCTATCGGTCTGAATTTTTCAGGGGTACCCACCCCCGCCTCTTTAGGAATAAGGGTGAGGAAGGAGGCATTAAAGGATTTAAGGACCCCCTTCTTGGTCCTGGACTCCTCCACAATGTTGAGCACATCCTCAACAATATCCCAGAAGAAATGGAAGAAGTTGGACGTGAAGCCGTCTAGGCCCGGGGCTTTACCGAAAGCCATTTGGTTGACCAATTCCTCAAATTCCTGCATCCCAATGGGCTTGATCAACATTTCATTGTTTTCACCAGTGACCAGCCTGGGAATGAGGCTTGTTATTTGCTCAATGTCCTGACTTCTATCCCCTCCATCCTCTCTAAGAATCTCAGAGAAGTGTTGAGTAAGTTTAGCTTCTATCTCCCGCCTCATTTCCACTCTATTTCCATCCCTGGTCTTAAGTCTCTAGATTCTAGAGTTATTCCTGTTCTGGATCACTGATTTATGAAAGAATTTAGTATTTCTTTCACCCTCATGCGACCATTTGACCTTCGCCTTGTGTTGCCAAAAAAGGGCCTCCTGCTTTTCCCTAGCATCCAGCTATCCCATTAAATCCTTTTCTTTGATTTTCATGTCCTCATCCCAACCTCCTTCCATAACCTTTCTGTTGATGAGATCCAGATCCAGTAACAGTTTTTTTTTGTCCTCAAAGATGTTCCCAAATTCCTCTCTATTCCACGTGTAGATCTTTGATTTCAAGTACTTAAGTTTCTGCTGAAAGCGAAACATAATGGTTCCTTGGGGGGGGACTAGTTCTTGCCACCATTGAATGACAAGGTCCTTGAAGTCTTTGTGCTCCATCCAAAAGCTTTCAAAGTGAAAGGGTTTGCCCCGAGGCGAACAAGACCAATCCCAAGAGAGTCTGATGAGCCAGTGACCTGAGCCAGCTGTCAGGAGAACATCAGCCACAAGATCTCCCGTGCTATGCATGATATTCTTCGACACAAAGAAATGGTCCAGGAGAGAGGCCACTAAATTCTCCCCTCCCTATTTGTTGTTCCATGTGAACCAACCACACCCATTTTCCACATCAACCAGTGGGATCTAAGAAAGAAACTCACCGAAATCTTCCTGGTATTTGTCTAAGGCTCTTCTTCCTCATTTCTTTTCCCCAAGATTTGCGATCAGGTTGAAATATCCCCCTAGCTCCCACGACGCCCATTCCGATTTCTCCTTGAACCAGTTGAGGAGATCCAAGAAAGAATGCTTCTCAGGGAAACAACTGGGGCCATAGATATTCCCAACTGTTCCACGGACGCCTGAATCCAAAAGGAAAAACTATGCCATTAGAGAAAACTTATTGGCTCGCCAGTTGGGTAATTCCACCATTTGGGGCTGCCAAAGGATTGCAATACCTCCAGATTGTCCTACTGCGTCAATAGCCATGACATGAATTCCTTTCCAGATTTTGTCCTTGATCTTTTCGAGGCCCCCAAAGCTGCATTTGGTTTCTTGGAGGAAAATAATATCCAGGGATTCCCACTTAATTTTACAATTTAGTGTTTTCCACTTCCTTGGTTTACCACACGCCCTTATATTCCATGATATGAGCTTCATTGACAAACCTTTTTAGCTTCAGAGAAGGCCACCTTGATTTTGGGGTACTGACTAGATTCGGTTAATCGCACTCCAAACACTGCTATGCACTGCTTATTCGTCTTCCTCCCTCTTCGCAGTTCCTCCTCTAGAGACTTCCTCTTACTACCCTTCTGGGCATCTAGGTCAATCCCTAGACTCTCCACAACACCCATCTGGATAATGGCTTCCTGGAGGAGTTCAAGCTGGTGTCTTGAGACATATCCTTGTCCCTTCTTCCTGCATTCTTCCTCTATGGCACCCAAGTCTAGCTCACCCAAATCCATGTCCTCCCCTTCATCCTCCTCCGTTCCTTCCATCTTCTGGGCCTCCTCTTCCACTGGAGCCTTGGATGGTCCTTCCTGTTGATCTTCGACCATTGGCAAAGATGGGACCTCTTCTCCCTCTTTTAGGGACCCCAAGGCGTTGAAGGAGTTCCCTTGTCCGTTCTCCTTGGGCATCAATTCCATTCGCATAGAAGCTTTACATCCTTCCTTTCCGTGCATTTTTCTCTTGACTTGGGTGAACCCATCCTCTTCCACAGCTTTTATCGAAGCTGGGGCAGATGGGTCAGTCCTGGGGCTATATTTGGGGCAGTTCCTTCCTAGATGACCATATTCATGACAGTGACAACATATGAAGGGGAGCTGTTCGTAGTCAATCGACTGAATCCATTCCTCATCTTCCCAGTTTATACTGATTACTTTTGGAAGTTCTATGGATAGGTCCATATAAACACAAATCCATGCAAAGGCAATATACCTTTGGATCCTAGTTTGTTCTGCTATTTTAATGAATTCTCCCAGGGTGTTTCTGATATCCTGCAGGGTCTCCAAATCCCAATATTCACCTGGGAGGGAAAAAAGGTGAATCCAAACCAGGACGACCATCATATCCTCTGTCTCTAGGTTAAAACACTCCTTCCATGGCCGCAAGAATAAGCCAACTGAGAACAAAAAGTAAGGGACTCCCTCCATGACTCTATCCCTATCTTCCTGGTTAAAAAAGATAATGGTGAAGAAATCCTTTGAACCCAGCTGGATATCGTAGTGGCCTTTAGGCTTCCACACACCATTTATCCATTTAACCGGGTCTTTTTCCTTCAGCCAAATACCCACAAATTTCCCTATTAGTTCCTTTTCCTTCCAGGTCTCAATCTTGCCTCTAACTGCCTCTTATATGATTTGAATCACGGGGATGGAAGCCATCTTTGCGAGGTAGCCTCCAAAACTTGATTGTTTTCCTCTCCTGGAGCTGGATTGAGTCCCATCTCCTATGTTGTCCTCAACCTGCTGCTTCTGACCCACAAGGGGAACCCCTCCTTCTGTGGCGGGCTCCCCCTGTAGTAATGCCACCATGGCACCCTGCAGGAGGTTAGGAACCGATACCTGCCAGCAACCCAGTGCTTCCAGGATGCTTTGCAGACTGCTAAGACAAAGAAAAACCGTAGTGATCAAAATCCCTTTACCCCTCTCTGATTGATGATTGTATGAGAATATTCATTTTTCTAAAGAAATTAATCAACACAACCTAAAATGACTAAGAAACTTAAGCATCACCTTTTGCATATAAAAATTTTGGCTCTCATTTTTTGGATAAAAAATGGGATCTGTTGTAGCTACAACAAGATAGCACAAGTTTCTCATCTTTCCCCTCTATTCTACATTGTTTAAATTACAGTGCTAGAGACTTGAATTTTCTGAAAAAACTGCCAGATAGTTTCGAAACTGCTGGGCTGCAATGCAATGAGCTCATTCTCCAATATGTTCCCTTGAAGCTCATGTTGATTTCCAAACAAGAGTTCAAATTTTCCAAATATTATGTTCGAGTATCTAATCCCTCAATGTGAAAGAGAATATCCCAGGATATGTGAGTGCATAGGAAGCCAAAGGATTCATCCAACCGATTCAAGAACTTATTTTTTCTCAGTAGGGTGATGAGGCTCTGTTTCTCTACCCATATTCATCCTAAGCAGGTCAATATTACGTAATGATAACTGCATCTTCCCTCCAATCAACATAGTTGAAGGGTGTAAGGATCCAGAGTACAAGAGCGGTAGAATCCATAAATCTTCCTGCTGAATAGATAATTTCTCAACAAGCTATGTAGGTACCTTCAAGTAACTTTACAAAAACCATAATAAATTCACAATCATGTCAGTTTCAAGCCTTCCACCTTGACATGTACACTTTCTCAAGTTTTGTCACACCTATAGAGAATTCTCTAGACGAATCTAGAGCTAGCAAGGCACAAATGGCAGGAATTATGTGGAAACCCAGCTGCTTCTGGTGTACAATGGAGGTCAGATAGACTTGCTTCTAGCCTGAGCAATGCTTTGATACCATGTTTGAATTATTGAACCATTGATCTACTGGAAATGAGTACAATTGAAAGGTATAATTACTCAGTAGAATGGAATGAACAATGTACACTGAACAAGAAAATTTTCAGATAAATATGGTAAAAGATGATCAGTAAATTACAACATTAATATTGATTAATTCCAGCAGTATACAACAGTGTTACAATAAGGACAATTCAAATCATGTGGATAATATTCGAATCTACCAACTCAATCCTGACTAACTGGATAACTAGAAGTGTCTAAATCACTATCGGACACCACTAGACTAACTCCATATGTCTAATTTAGTCTATAAATCAATTAAACTAGTTAAACTAATGAGGTAGGTGAGAAATGGATCCTACTCCCAAGAAGTCATGCAAGGATGGTACTAACTGAACTGAAGGACATCTAAATATGTGTAACTAGAGCGTAACTTATCATAACTACCTAGCAACTACAACCAACTGATGGAGGTTGGTTCTGGCACTCAAAGTGGCTGCTAAAGTGTAGGGATTGGAACTGGTAGCACCAAATGGCACACTAATGGCACCAATGGGGCACACTAGTGGAACCAATGGAACCAGTGGCACCAGTGGCACTAGTGGCACCAAACTCTAGCAAACGAATCCTAAGTTAGGAAAATGATCTAATAGACTATATCTGGATAAGGGAGGATTATATAACTCTAACATTGGGGAGAACACTGCCAAATTGAAGGAGCCAAACTTGCTAACCTTCAAGGTTTAGATACTCCTCCAGCTTTATAAATCCAAGGTGGTCATGTTACATAATTCAATGGGAAAACTGTTGGAACTATCTCCAACACAACTCTTTTTACAAACCCAAATATTGAAGAAATTGTACTTCTGCAAACATGGTTTCATGACAATGGATTTCATTCAACCTCGCCATCTTTGAGCAAAAAATTCCATGCCTCTCATTCTTCCCCGCAAAAATGCATTACCATCAATGAGGTACAAACTCTTGAGCCCTCTGAAAAGACAATTTGGTATTCTGTTGTTGCAACCATCACAAATGTTAACATGGATGACTTTCATTTCCTTGCATGCCCTATGTTTGTGAATGGCATACAATGCATGAAAAAAAATTCCACAAAGTTGGAAACACTTGGCATTGTGGTAAATGTGATGGGGAGTTTCTTGAATGTTCCGACCGATACATACTAAAAGTTGATTTGCAGGATTTGTTTGGATACCTTTATGGTGTCATAGATTTTGACGATGTTGCAAACCAACTCATGGGCATTTATGTAAAATACCTCTGCCTCCACTCAACTGAACCAACATCCCTTGTTGAAATAGCCCACAATATTTACAACAGACAATTATTTTTCACCCTTTCATTTAGAACAAATACCTTTTGTGGAAATCCACGCCTAAAGGTTCTACTTGTGATAGTTGAAGACATTTCATCGACAACTTCACTTGGTTCTCTTCCTTACTAAAACCTCTGCTGTTGTCTACCCTAAACATCCAATTGCACAAATGGTTTGCGCTCCATACTCATGCATTCGTTATATTTTGTAATAATTACCTCAAGTCTCAAAGCTATCCTTATTTCATGCTTCAACATAGAAGCGTTATTTTTTTTACTCCATCCTTTCAGCGGTTCTAACTTGCTTTTGCATACTTCCAATGTACAAACTATCACTTAACATTTTGAACTTAAATTCTAGATGCAATCTATATGGTCACTTTTTGAATAAAATACTAATTTACTTATGTACAAAACCTTTATTACATTTACTATATTTTTTTCAGCATTGCTTATTTTCCATGGCCGCTTATTTGTTTGCCTTATATACTACTTGTTTCATACATTATTTGTCATACTAAACTTTGTTCTTTTATATTTTTTCTTTCTTGCAATTAGTAAGCTAGAACTTGTAAATTATGTTTTTCCCTTAAATGTTACTTTGAACCTACATGGTTGCTTTTCAATATGCAATTACTTTACATTTCTTTTAACTTTGATGTTTTATATCCATATACTTTCCAATTGATAGATATACAAAATGTGTCCCTTCCACCAATGACAACTTCTAGATTTGAAACAAGTTTACACTTTTCTTGTAGGAATAATTCCCAACAATGAAAACAAACAAGAAAATTCAAGAAGAATGCTTGTATATGCACATAACAAAAATAAAAATAAAACAACAAGAAACAATGTCTTCTTTATAGAGCTACTCATCAAGATATGGATATCCCTTCTTCATTTTCTTTTGGCCAACCTTCCACCACACCATCCTGTCCATCTCCCATACTAAATCCATCCAATATCCCCCTTAATGATGCACATCAACACTTTCATACAAAATTGGACTAGTTATCTCACATCAATGTATGCTTGATATGCAATGTATCTTACCCTGGCATTTCAATGAAAAAAATCCATGGTACATATGCATTCTCTTGTTGTATTATATAAATAAAAGGCCATTTATTTTCATTGGCAAACAATATGGATCCAGGCATACAACCACCTATCCTTGCAATACTTACACAAGTTGAAGAAATGATCATTTTTCGTGCTAACCCAATCCTACAAGCCACGCATGCCTATGGTGGTCAATATAAATATTATGGTCATACTATTTTCTTTCCCCAAGACATTTCCAATATTGCCACATCCATCCCTCATTTAATATCAAACCTTGACATCCTTGTTTTTAAAAAAATGCAACCCTACAAACAAACCATATGAACTCTTTGTTAGTCAAACACATGTTCTCTCTTCTCTTGAATACAAAATGGTGAACGATACATACTACACTGATGTTCAAGTTAACCCAATTGCATTATCTTCTTTGCCTCTTGATTCAACAGTCATTTCCCCTTGTATTCGCTATGTCAATACCTGTGATACACCATTTCATCAACATAGCTCATCTTCTACTGCACAATCACCAAATTCACTCTAACCCTATGAATTAAAATCCTCCTCCTTTATTTCAACACAAAGAAATTGTAGAACTGAGGTGGAGAAAATTATATGTTTCTTTCATATAATAGATATCCCATTGTCGCCTTACATTGATTGGCCCCCTAATGACATCTCCCCTATCAATGAGTACAACACATAAGGACATTTTTCAATGGCCTTTCGAACCTTGTTTCCCACATGTGCTGCAATGCTTAAAAAACCACAAATTCATCAAGTTGAGATGCAAAAATATGAACTTCACCTCATTCACTATCATAAAAATATATTTGCCCAACGCCCTCATTTTCTCTACTACATATACAATCTCATTATGGGGAATCGAAGTCATGCTACTTCTTATGTTTTTTTCAAAGGTAACCTTGAAGATACACTCCCTCCCACAATACTTGAGCTTATCAATCAATTGCAAGACCTACCTGATGACAAAAGCATTGAAAGGGTCATGTGGTTTGGGTCTACATTGTGTGGAACATGTTCGGATTGGAAGAAAAGTAGAGCTAAACTCACAAATATGATCAATCAACAAGGTAAACCAACCTTCTTCTTCACCCTTAACGCAGTTGACACGAAATGGTCAGATTTGCATGCTCTGATTCCTACCCAATGCCCTGTCAATTTAGATAAACACCATGAATGGAAGATTCACAACATCATATCCAACTCACATATTACATCACAATACATGCACAATAGATTCAAAATATTCCTTGAAGAGGTGCTTCAAAAAGGCCTTCATATAACCGATTCTTGGTGCAGGTATTTTATTATCTCTTACCTCTTATCCTTCTCTTCATGTTTGTCACTTGAAAATTTTGATTTCTAACATATTCCTTTTTTTCCCATGTAGGTATGAATGGAAACATAGGGGATCCACACACATTCATGGTTTCATTTGGTTGGAATATACAACAAATATGGACACATTGGACTGGGAAGATATTCCTGCACTTGAAGCTGCAAAATATTATTTCGACACATATGTTACAACCTAGAACGCTCGTGCCAATCACTTGTACAGATATGGGTTCCATCAACCTTCTATAAATGTTCCATGTAGTCTTGGATCACCATCCATAGTTGCATCAAACCACTTGGTTGCTTATGAATAACTTGTAAATTGTGTTAAAAGACACAAAAACTTTTCATAATCAACTTACCTTCATAAAAAGGGAACATCTCTTAAATGCCGTTATGGTTTCCCCTTTCACCTACAAGCTACTTATTCCTTGTTCATTGATGAAAATGGACGTAAAACCAACAACCTTGTAAGAAATGGTTCCATTCTAAATATTCACAACTCAACCGTGCTTTCAATATGGAGGGCTAATGTTGATTTCCAACATGTTCTTTCTAGGCATGTTGTCCTCAAATACATTTCAAAGTATGCATCAAAATTAGAAACAAAATAAAAAAGATACCATGTTATTCTCTCTCGACTTGCACATGCAACACCAATTGGCATCCCTATTCTTCAACCAATGAGGTGATTGCTAGCACAAATAGTTGCAGAATGAGACATCAGTGCACAAGAGACTTGTCACATGCTCTGAAAACTCCCTCTTGTCCTTTGCAACCGCTCCCTTTTTTCTTGAA
Source organism: Pseudotsuga menziesii (assembly GCA_001517045.1). Taxonomy (NCBI): domain Eukaryota; kingdom Viridiplantae; phylum Streptophyta; class Pinopsida; order Pinales; family Pinaceae; genus Pseudotsuga; species Pseudotsuga menziesii. The sequence goes on along the minus strand of LPNX010879456.1, from coordinate 275,009 downwards.
TGTGAGCCAAAGTGTTTTTTGTCGTGTTTTAAATGACAAAAATAACACCCCTCCAACCCCCCCTCGCCCCCTTCATTTTTGCATATATGCAAAGACCCCATTTCCTAATTGAATATCCAACCCTTTTTTAAGCTGCTTGTTCCTAGTCTTTCTCACTTCATACGAAAAAAACTACATGGAAACCAAACTGGCATCGCAATATTGTTCGAGTCTTTACGCAATTCAGTTCCATTCCTCCCTTTGATTATTCATCTTTTGAACCATTTTGTTGGAGAGAGATTCTTGTATGCAAACCTTTTCGTGCCCTCCCTGATGATATTGGAGCCACAAGTTTTGAAATTAATTTTCATTGGCATTGCATTAAAGAAACATATGCTATACGACATGTTGAACACATACCAAAAGAGCCCTCTACACCTCCATATGATGATTTGACCCCTGATCCAATTCCGTTTCCCTTGCCACGTACAATGGTTGAATGGGAACTTATTTCTTAGATACACCCTAGAAACAACATGCATATTGATGAGCTTGAAATTCATAGACATCATTATTTTGAAAAAAATCACAATTGGACACATATCAATATCCCTAGACACATTTGTGTGAAACAACCATATCATTCATTAACTTCAATCACTTGTTTACGCAACTACACGAAGACACCTCTTTGCTTTTCAATTCCCCTGATTCCTTGTCTCACATGCAATGCATAGCCTTTAATCTTGTGCTTTCCCATTTTAGAAACAATACAACCCCCACCCCAGTCAAAATGATCATTCAAGGTACTACAAGAACTGGGAAATCTTACCTAATTTCTTGCTTGAAATTTTCACTCCAAAATGCATCTGGACAAAATCCCTCTTATTGCTTCTCCTAGATCCAACTGGTGTTGCTTACTTTACAATACATGCACTTAGAATACATTATTCTCTTCGAATACCCATTGCTAAAATTCACCCTCTTGAAGCCCAACCCCTTTCAAACCTTCAAAAAGAAATCCACCATATCTGATATATTCTCATTGATGAAATGAGCTTTATTGGCCCAAAAGTGTTAACTCAAATTAATGCATGTTTATGTCAATCTTTTTCTTTGCAATGTATAGTCTTGTTTGGTTGTTGTTCCATTATCCATATTGGTGAATCTGACCAATTTCCTCCTATAAAGGAAATCCCCATGTATGCAGGTGTGTCCATTGGCAATGATCTTTGGCATATATTCAACACTTTTGTCACAATGTCAACCATTTTTTGCCAACAAGGAGATAGCCCTTTTGAAATTTCCTTTTGGCAAATCTTAGCGAACCTTCGAAATGCAACACCAACTATTGAAGATTGGGCACTCCTAATGAAAAGAACAGCCTCATCCCATTCACATGCAGAGAAATGCTCATTTGATTATCCCACCCACTTGTATGCCACTAATAGCTCTCTTGCATTGCACAACAAACACATGTTAACACACCTTAACATGCCAATTGCACATTGCTTTGCAGAACAAAGGAGTCAACATGTATCTCAATCCATAGATGATGAATGATTTCCCTTGAAGGTACTTCTTTCTATTTGTCAACATGTCATGTTAACTGTTAATTTATGGGTTTTGGGGGGCCTTGTTAACAGATTGCTTGGAAAAGTCGTTTCCATTGTCTACAACTCCAACAATCAACCCCCAACCTTTCCATCTTTTATTGGTATTGAATTCCTCCACTACAAAGGACCCCCATGGGATGCTTATAATCCTAATCATGTTCCCATCTCTCCCATAACAGGAGGGTCACGTATGCAACTACCACTCCGTATGGCATGGGGTTTAACAATTCATAAAGCACAAGGTATGACCCTACAAAATGAAACAATAGATATTGGAAACATTGACAGACAAGGCCTTACATTCACTACAATATCAAGAATTAAATCTCTTTCAAGCCTTCACATATCTCCATCTTTCTCCTTTTCTAGATACTCTCGAATTCAAGATAATCCATATGTCCAACAAAGGAAACAAGCACATTTTACTTATAGAATGCATTTCTTTGATCTAAGGATGTACTCTATTTTCTCTAGACATGTACTTGCCATCAACACACTTTTTATTATTGTTCACACTTATATTGTTCCCATTATTTAATGTATTTCTACAATTGCAAAAGAAATAGAATGTGTTTATTTTTTAGATGTATCATTTACTTATATGTTTCACCATTTATTGGTTCAATTCAACATAGAAATTAACCATTGTATCGCATGTTCCTATGTTAGCATCAAATGAAAATTTGCTTTCATCTACTTTAATGTGTTATTGTTTACTGTTTTGACATGTCCATGTTGTATTAGGTATATATGTTTATTACTCTAAAAATTTAAATTTATTCTCAAACAAGCAAATTTGGTATGCACTATATATTTGTTCTTGCTTATAACATGCAAAATCTACAACATCTCCGTATGTAATGTTTTGCTCTAGTTGTCAAAAAAAATTCACTATACCATTTTTTAGTACATTTCCATATTGCTATCATCAAATTAAGGAACAAAGGGAATAATTACAAGATAAATAAACATACTTCAAATCATCCTCTCTGCTTCCAATTAATTATATTCGACCAACAATATAGCTACTCCTTAAATTAATATGCATTCTTCAATGTGTTCACTTTTCTTGCTACAAAACAGAGCTAGACTTAGCATATCTGAGCAAACTTTCATACTACTGTCAACAAATAGACGAGCATATAAAATCATTACACCAGATGAAAATATACTTTGAAGCACTGTCTTTGCTTCTAACTAACTGCATATTCCCAACCGCAAAGTTTCTCTCTATATTGAAGCAACTTCTTCAATGTTTTATGCATATACATGAAATAGATACAGTCAGGTATATATGACAAGATTTGATACAGTCAGGTATATATGACAAGATTTGGTGCTATGACATCCACATATCAGTTCTTCAATCTATTGTACTTGGTGTTGCCGATACCATCAATCAGAATGCATATATGATTGTGTTGAACTTTACTTGTACATTTTAGCATTCTAAACACTTACCTACTTTGTTTTGGCATCTTTTTTTCTAGCAACTTATACTCTTCCACTTTTTATTTGTCATCTGCCCCACTGAGATCCCTTTACAACTTATTGAAATTCTTTATATACTTACTATGAACTTGTTAGTTCAATTTTGTTTTGTTGCATTTTCACTTTTCTTGCTGTATAATTTTATGTGCTTATCTATTACATATGTTTATTGTTTCTTCAACTTCAAAATACGTTTTTTAAAATGTTCTCACAACTTGTTTCTTTTACTGTCATTTTCTTTCACAATGTGTTAAAAAAAAGGATGACCTTCTAACTCTATATGATTTTATTTCTTATTATGGAATACACTTTTGTAGATATATTTAACATTCTTGAAATTCCATAGCTCAAAAAAAATCATGCTCAGTTCTCTTTCCATGTTCAATTGTTTATTTATATTTGCAATAATCAAATGTGGTTAATGGTTGGTAGCTTATTTGTCTTTCTAGCTTCAGTTTTTTACTTCCCATTGCAATAATCAAATGTATTTAATGGTTTATAGCTATAAATGGCTTCTCTCATGTGCTTGTATAAGAAAATACATGCTTCTTCTATTGTTATCTTCAACTATTTCTTTGACTTTGCAATTGTGAAATGTGTATGTTGGTTCATGGTTATAAATAATTTGTCTGATGTGCTTTAATAAATTTTATAATCATGCACACTGAATTATCTCCTCAACTCATAACCTTCTTTACATTGGAAAACTTGTACTATTCTCACATGTTGTTTCCTCTTTGAAGAAATTTCTAAACCTTGAAAATATATCTTTTTTTTTATCAATGCAAATGCATTTATATGCTTTTTGAGCTGAGAGGCACTCTACATCCCATTACGAGGGAGATCTTGGAGCTTTTGTCATGAGGGAGATCCTGTAACGTTTGTCGATCTTGTAACATTTGTTACTAACAAAATAATAAAAAATAAAATTTTTAATTATCCGCCAAAATATATGTGGGACACAAAAACAACTTAATATGGGGGATATGTTTTAACGTTCATACCTAGAAAGAAAATTAAGAATTAAATATTTAACTATCCACCCAAAAACAATGTCCGTTAGAAAAACAACACAATATGGGGGGTTGTTGTAATATTCCTACCTAACAAAATAATAAAAAATAAAAAATTGAATTATTTGCAAAAACAATGTTGGCCTTGCACATGGTTTTAAAACCATGTGCAAGGGCTCCTAAACAACCCATGGTTTTATTGTACATGGTTTAGGAGGGTCTTGCAAATGGTTTAAAACCATGTACAAGGCCTCCTAAACAACCTATGGTTTTATTGTACATGGTTTAGGAGGGCCTTGCAAATGGTTTTAAGACCATGTGCAAGGCCTCCTAAAGAACCCATGGTTTTAGGAGGGCCTTGCACATGGTTTTAAAACCATGTATGGTGGAGATGTTGTAATGTTCGTTCCTAACAAAATAAAAAATAATAAAAAATATTATATGTCGGCCATAAATTATATTAAATATTAATATCAAAAACATTATATGTCCACCTTAAATAAAAAGATGTTTCTTTTAGTTTGAATCAAATCAATGGATATATATAGGACACACCAAAGCTAATAGAGGTTTTCACCTTGAAAGATTTGATCCCTCTCGGCTCTTGATAGAGCCTAGGATTTGGATCTATGCTAGTAGATAAAAAAAAACAAAAATTGGTGGTTGTGACAGTTGATACTATGAATATTACAACACTTTTTCCCAACATGTACTTTTGACCTTCCTTATATGGTAATGATAGAAGTTTCGATTAGTGTATTAAACGCTTGTACATTTGAGAGAGAGATAAAATGGATTTTATCCCCACCTTCTTCATACATCCTTCATTTTTCAATGTGATAAGCACTTATCATTCCTTGATTTATGGTTCTTGGTATTTCTCTTCTATTAACCCTTATTTGTTTGTCATATGGGATAACACCCACCTTAATTGTGTAACCCTACCCTTTTGTCTTAACCCTACCACACCCTCTTCTTCTATGATCTACTATTCCTACCCATCTCTGTTCAAAGCTGATTCTTGTTCCTGTTCTAAAACCTGTAACATATATATTGTTATTGTATTGTGAAAATAATCTGTTACTATTGAACATTGTATCTTCATTTCCTTATGTTGTTTGTTCCATTCGTATCTTCAGTATCTGATGTTCTCTGGTAATTTATTGAACAATTATGTTAGATTTAGTTTACATTTAAGAATGGTCCACAGGAGCTTGGAGTGTAAGAAGCTGAAAGTGGTAAATGAACATTCATGAAACATTACAAGGATTGGAAAACTAGTAGATGAAGTCATCCTGCGCATGTTCGGGAAGTTGGACAGGTGTATCTTAAACCTGTAGCTTGTCCCCTTCAAAGTATTAACTTCATTCATTGTCCACTATCTATATGATGGTAGAAATTGAACTATATGGTAGGATTTCATCTATCTCATTTATTAAATCTTTACGATTCTCTTAGTTTTTCTTCTATGGTTGGGGTTTCATAGCCATTTTGAACAATAATTATTAGTTAAGGGCACTTGGGGTTTAAGGTTTAGGATATACAAATTTGTGGTGAGGGGCATTGTGGTGTTTGAAAAATTCACAGATTTTGGGAACAAGTGTTGGGAACAAGTACTTTATTCCAACACTTGTTCCCAACATTGTACTTTATTTCTTATTACCTTTGTTTGATGCTTGAGGGTCTGTCATGCACGTGTTCGTTCAGTTGGATAGGTGTATTGTGTGTTTTGACAGGGGTTTTGTTAATTGGGTTTTGATGTCTTCTTATTACCTTCATTTTATGCTAGAGGGTCAGTCATGTGTGTGTTCTAGAAGTTGAAAATGTTTCTAGTTTTTTTTGACAAGGGTTCTATTAACTTAGTTATGTTAACTGGGTTATGTTAACATGTTTTGACATGGGTTCTGTTAGTGTGTTTTGTCCATTCATAAGATCAACCCTTAAACAACGAGAACAAACTCCGCAAATAGTTTTCCCAATATGAAAATATAATAATCGCTTTCAGTTGTTCCCAACATGTTTGATGTATATATGTGGTATGATTAAGTTGTTCAAGGAAGGAAAGATCTTTGTTAATTGTGTTGTTCATTATTTATTTGGTTCCATAGGGAAAAGGATGATTTTTTTTTCTTTTTATTATTACTGGTGAGTAGACAATATCTTCTTGAGGCTTGGCCCTCTTGGTATACTTTCTTAAATTCCCTGTAAATGACCACCAAAACCCCTTTATGCTTACTGTAATACGCTACCTTCTTACTGCTTTCAAGGGAAGCAAGACCTACGTGAACTGTGTTCTTAATTGTTTATTTTTTTCCATAGGGAAAAGGTTCCTTTTCCTTTTGTTTTTTTACTTGTGAGTAGGAAAGTCCTTTTGACTCCTACCCCTATTTGACTAAATTCTACTATTCCCTTTAAGTGCCCAACAAATCCTTATTTGAAAGTTGATTCTTTTTCCTCTTCTAAAACGTATAACACATTGACTCTTATTCAATTGTCAAAGAAACTATTGCCCATATTGATTGTTTTATAAATTCCATGTCGCTTTGTTGTGGCAAAACCTTTTTGTTGAATCGAGTTTTATCTTGTAGTGACATACCTCATGATTTCCAGGTCTCTCTTGCACATGTTCAGTTAGTTAGACAGATTTATTTATTATTTTGATAGGGGTTATGTTAACTGTGTTTCTATGGCTACTTATTACCTCCATTTGTTTCTTGTGGGTCCATCATGTGCATGTTCAGTCAATTAACTGGGTTTCCATGCCTGATTATTACCTTGGTTTCTTGCTTGAGGGTTGTTCATGTACGTGTTCAAGCAGTTGGAAAGGTGTATAGAGTGATTTGAGAGGTGTTTTGTTAACTGGTTTTTAATGGATCCATATTTGGTAACCTGAGTGTGTTTTTCCCATTTTATTCTTTACGACCCATCCTTTGTACATCTGCATTTATTGCCTGTGTGATTTTCCATCATACAGGCCTCATGATTGACAGTTAGTAAAATGGCTTCTCGACAGATGTATTACATGCTTTGGTGGGTGTCTTGTTACCTGGATTTTGATGCATCCTTATTTGGTAACCTGAGTGTGGTTTTCCCGTTTGATTCTTCACGGTCCATCCGGGTTCACGACATACCGTCCGTTGTTTAATGCTCTGAAGTTCGTGTTAGTTTTTTCTTGAGATTTTATATGAACCTTGCTGTAATTTTCCATTTTTCCTAGAGATCATGCATTTGTTTTGTGGCTATTATTGTTAATAATAACTAGCTCGTTAATCATAAAGGCTTGTCACTGTTGATCTAAGTATTAATATACCTGGTTTTAACATACTTCTTATGTTGGATTTTGTGCAACTTTAGAAGTTATTCTTATTGTCCTCCTTCGGGAGTTGAACTTGTTGTAATCATTCATAGAAACCCTACAAAGAACAATGTAATCCTTGGGGTGAAAAGTCAGCAATAAAATAATAAAATAAAATTATGAAATATAAAAATTATATTTCTCCCCCAAGTGAAGTCGGCCTCAGTTAATATATAGGTGATAAAATAGTATAAATAGGAGACACCCCTCCTCATTTTGATACACAACAGCAATGCAATGGCAAAAGTGAAGTGAGTAGTTTCTGACAGAGTGCATCTACACAGCAGCTCAGAGAATATCACATACACTGCAGAAGAAGACTATTTTCAAGGTTTCAATCTTTGGAAAGCATTTCAATATTTTTCTTTTCTAGCATTTCTATATTTTTCTTTTCTTTATTGTACTCTGATCTCATAATTATTATCTTTAGACGAAGGTTGATGGGTTTTCTCCCAATTGGGTTTCCCAGGTGAAAAATACTTGTGTTATTGTTATGCTCTTTGACTATCTTCTAGTGATGCTATAGATATATGCAATTAAGATATACTACTATAATTTTAAGAAAATCTAACATGGTATTAGAGCAGTGCTAGAAGAAGCTATTGTCAGAACTCTGTCGGCAAACTGTTGAAACTAGGGTTTCATCATTAAAGGTATTCACTCAACCTTTTGGAAGAAAGAGAGCCTTGATAATTTTGCTCTAAGGAGGGAGAATATTTTGGTGAAGAAAGAATTCAATTCTGAGAATTTTTTAATTTTGACCTAATTCTATAGCTAGAACATAAATTAGGGTTTCAATTTTTTACCTAATCCCTCCACATTTTTGGCTCAACTCTATCTCTTCTCAACTTTCCCCTCTAGGGAACATTTATCTGTGGAGTCAGTTTTCCAAAACTCCAACCTTCAGTTTTGACCTAGTCTCTGCTAGGGTTTCAGATCCATATCTATACTCAAGATGATCAGCATGAAGGTTTAAGAACGTCTGGAAGGAACTTCCAACTTCATCCCCTGGAAGTCTACGGTTCTTCTCCTACTAGAAGAAAATGACCTATTATAGTGTGCAAATGAAAAGGTCCCAGAACCAGATGTCAAAGAAGGAAAAACTCACTGGAGAAAGGATGATGCCAAAGCAAGTAGGATTTTATTGGACTCAGTTAGAGATCACTTGGTTCCTCAAATATCAGAAAATACGACGACGAGGAGGATCTTCAAAACTCTAAAGAATCTATTTGAAAACAATAGCATGAATGTGACTCACATTGAGGAATCAATTGTCGAACATGAAGATGATGAAGTCTGAGGATATTGCCTCATATTTCAGGAGGATCATTGAGCTTCGAGACAAGCTAAAGTTCAGTGGAGACAAACTTGAAGAAAAGGATCTAGTTATGACCACCCTAAATGGTATTCCACCATCTTGGGAGTGTTTTATCCAAACTATAAGAGGCCAGACCAAGTTTCCCAATTTGATAAGCTATGGGCAGAATGCACTCAGGAAGAAACAAGAATCGAAGCACGCCAAAGACTTCATGACACTAAACTTGAGGAAAATCAAGTGCTCATATCTCATGTCAAGAAAGGAAAGGGAAGGGGAAGGAAGGCCTTCAATCACAAGCACCAAGATATGAGATCAAGTCCTCCCCTAGATCAGAAGAAACAAGAGAAGAAGGACTTATCTCAGATACAGTGCTACAGGTGTAAGCAATATGCTCATTGTGCCAGTAGCTGTTGAATTTCAATCAAAAGGAAGCATGAAGCTTAAACTGTTGATGTAGAAGTAGACCCTCCTCACAAGGAGCCAAGGAAGGATGATCGTTTGAAGTTCTTCTTCTAAGAAATGATATGAAGATCCAGATTGAGATGATTATTAAGTAAGCATATGAATACCAGTGGACCCTGACAGTGGGATCCCACCCACAAAACTACAAAAGATAAGTATTTGATTTTACATGCTATAGTATATTAGATCTGGGTTTTTCTTAATATATGTTACAGAGATATACATTCCTGAAATTCAGGTAGTTAAATGGCCTTTCATGTTGCACAACCCATCTATGATGAGGAATCCTTTATAACATACTAGAGTAGTACACAGTCTTGATGGTATGCTATAATGTAGACCATACGCATCCTGATAATGGCCTTACGTGTGTTGTGTCGAAGCATTGACTAAAAGGTTACCTACATTATTCTGTTAATACATTGATTATGAAATATTGCTAACCATCTGACGGGATTTGACTTGTAGGGAATTCCATTATCTGCAAGGACAAGTGATCCCATTGATATACAGATGGACTGGAAGCAGAAATCCTATAAGAATCATGTATTATGACTCTCGGACCCAGAATAATCTCATGCAGAGATTTGGAGATCAAAAGCAGAAAGATTCTATGAATGTCAGTCTATATGTTGCTTCAACAAGATTTACTCAACCGACTTCTAAGAGAAAGAGGGAGTTATCCTTCAAAAAAAAGGATTATAGTCTATTACACATGATAGAAACCTGACAACACTCATGTCGTGACTCAAACAAGACAATTGAAGGATCCTTTATGAACCTGGTCGTCACCAGGATGGACAATTACTTTCCATTCTACATTCATGTGCCCAAGTCAAAACCTTTAGGAAAGAAGGAAACATTCATGGGATATTGCAAGTCTTCAAAGGATTACAGAATATATATCCCGGGATCAATTCAAATTGAAGTCAGGAAGGATGGAACCTTTGAAGAAGAAATGGCTATTCGAAAAGGAAGAGGATCAGATATGGAGATCGATGACGATGAAGAGATGAGATCATTTTCCCCTCCAAACATTAAGAGGGAGTCTAAAGAAATGAATAAGCCAAGTTTTTCCATTGATCTAGTTGAGCCATATGATGCTCCCACAAGATATCGCGATAAGTCGAAAAAGTCCCAGATGGACACGCCATATTTGCAGAATGCAGAGGAGCATGAAGCATATGGGAGCATTAAAAAATACAAGGCTAGGTTTGTGTCTAGAGGGTTCTCTCAAAAAGAGGGAGTCGATTATGATGAGACATTTGTTCCTTTGACTTGATGTACTTCCATTAGATCGATTATTTATATTTCAGCTATGGGCTGGAAGTTGTATAAGATGGATTCCAAGACATCATTTCTCAATGACATTGTTAATACATTACTTCTTGGGATTAGAAGTATGATAAAGGCAGAAGAAGGTTTTCCTAGGTTAAGGAAATTACACGATGGATATGCTGAAGAGATTAGGAATGTTGGACTGCAAGTCCATAGCTACTCCAATGGATGTAAATTTGAAGAAGATGAGAGATTTCGCTTCATATTCAAATTTGATTGATCCTACCATGTATCACCAGTTGATTGGGTCCTTGATGTATCTGACGAAAACCAGACCAGATATTTGTTTTGTTGTGAATTCTCTCAGTCAGTTCATGTGTGAACTGAGGCAGATTCACTAGATTGCTGCAAAACATGTGCTCAGATACTTATGTGGCACTGTGGGATATGATCTACATTATAATTCAGATTGTGACTTGAGATTGCAAAAGGTTACAGACTCAGATTGGTCTGGATGCACTACAGATAGGAAGAGCACCTCAAGATGTGGTTTTAGTTTGGGTTCTATAGTAATTTCCTAGTATAGTAGTCCAAGCATAACTCAGTAGCTCTCAATACTGTAGAGACTGAGTACATGGCTGCTAGTTCAGTAACCAGAGAAGCAGTTAGGATTCGTAAAATTCTTGCAGGAATGTTTGGCTAGATTCCAGAGCCAACCGTGATTCAATATGATAACCAAAGTTGTGTGTAGATGTCATCGAATCCTATATTTCATGACAAATCAAATAACATAGAGATTCGGTATCACTTAATATGTAATCTAGTGCAGAAAGGTGTGGTCGAGCTATAGTATATTCCTTCAGATGACCAGATTGCAGATGTTCTCACCAAGCCTCTTCCCAAGGTGAAATTTGAATATTTTTCGTGGAAGACTTGAAGTAGAAGAGAACATATTCCTCCTTGAAAGGGACACATGACTGAGAGACACTCACTATACCCTTTCCTAGGTACCTCTGCTTGTCTAGGTTCTCATCTAGGTATGGATGAAATCCCATCAACAGATGAGACGGATAGGTAGTAGATGGTTGGGTTCACACAGGTGCCTCTACTCATTCAGGTGCTCAGCTAGGTATGGGAGAAATCCCATCGGTAGATGAGTCGGACATGCAGTAGATGTCCATGTGATTGCACATGTACCTCTACTAGTTCAAGTTCTCAGCCAGGTATGGGAGTACCCCATCGGTATATGAGACGAATTGGTAGTAGACACTTGTGCATGTGTGCTCATCCAGGATCTCTAGCCATGCATGGAAGTATTCGATCGGCAATAGAGACAGATAGGTAGCAAAATATTCTCTCTTAGACATCCGGATATAACAAATTCATAAAGACAACCTTCAGTATGTTTAGAGATGACGGAGACAGTATAGATGTATAGATGAAACCCAGATGATCATGATGTTGATGAAGACCGAAGAATACCTTCCTTGTTGAGAGGGAGTGTTGGAGTTAGTGCAACTTCATAATATATTCTTATTGTCCTCCTTCAGGAGTTGAACTTGTTGTAATCATTCATGTAAACCCTAGAAAGAAAAATGTAAGGCTTGGGGTGAAAAGACAATAATAAAATAAAATTATGAAATATAAAAATTATATTGCTCCCCCAAGTGAAGTTGGCCCCAGTTGATTTCTTGGTGGGAAAACAGTATAAATAGGAGGCACCCCTTCTCATTTTTATACACAACTGCAGCGTAGCAGCATAAGTGAAGTGCGTAGTTTTTGACAGAGTGCAACTACACAGCAGCTCAGAGAAGTTCGCATACACTACAAAAGAAGAATGTTTTCGAAGTTTCAATCTTTGGAAAGCATTTCCATATGTTTCTTTTCTTTATTGTACTATTATCTCATAATTATTATCTCTAGATGAAGGTTGTTGGGTTTTCTCCCAATTAGATTTCCTAGGTGAAAAATACTTGTGTTATTGTCCTGTGCTTTGGCTATCTTCTAGTGATCCTATTGATATATGCAATTAACATATATTGCTATAATTTTAAGAAAATATAACATCTTAAACCGTGCATTCCTTTTTTGAGGTTACAAAAATGAGGAAACAACTAGATGAAACAATGGAGAGCAAGTCTCTAAAATTTCTTAGCAGCATGGATGGCCTACAAATGCAGTATTGGATGACTTAAGTCTTCAGCAAGTGACTTAATATTTAGAAGGTGCAATTGTTTCAATGAGAAGTTGTCTTTAGAATAAGACATCTACTCCAAGGAAAGCCAAGAAAGACCCAACAAACACTGTAACAACAATTGAAGAGATTCAAACAACTATATGATTAATATCTATTCCAACAAATATAAAGGTTGCAAAAAAAAATCTATAAAGTTTCCTCTTGGTATTGCCTTGATATTTGCTATTAACTTCAATTCATTCCTACTGCATTTTGTAATGCCCGTTATCACTGGCACTTGTAATTTTATTATGTTTTGAGCACTACCCTTGTTTAAATAAAAATGTTGTAAACTTTCTTTCTCCATTTTACCATCTTGGTTAAAATTTTCCTCTTTCCTTTCGGTTGTTGTACCTATTTCTCTACCTGTGTAAACCTACCTTGGAATTTTTCCTCTCTCTCTCATGTATGTACAGACCCTTGTTTAAGGGTCTCTTTTGCTTCATTTGTTAATTTGCCTACGAGGCATAAACTATTGTGAAAACTTACTTTCTGAATATAAGGAAGGTCTCAATTCACCAAGTAATTTATCATATTTGAATTTGAAAGTCACAAAGTTGAAAGAGATGAAAATTATCTCTTACTTTATCAAATCTAGACTTTCCTACTGTACTTTTCTCGTTCGAGTACTATTCTTGTAAAACAAATTTTTTACATCTACTTAAAATCCTTTTAAAAAAATCAGCTTAGAATACAAAACAAAAATTGAACTTCTGATTGCTTTAAAACATGTCTAAATGTTCTTAATCCTGCTTCAAAGCAATGTTTGTTTGGTCTTATGGGAATTTCCCAAATATGGAAAGTTCATCACAGAGTCATTGTTACACATTTAAGTTTATGTCCAAGGGGTGGAATGAAAGGATTCTCTTGGAGATTTGTTACAAGTTGGAATTCATACTCTATTAAGTCCGACATGTAAACCATGGTAAAGAACTTATTTAAATTTGCTAATATCATTAAACTATTCATGTTTTTGTTGTGCCATCATTTAATAGAACTTGAATTTTGCAAACGCAAGAACAATTGGAAACCTGCCTCACTCAAAATTCAAACATGTGAACCTTAATTCCTTTCAATTCATGTACAAGTGACTCTTTACACTGTCACTCATTACTCCTTGTTATTCTATGCTCTGTACAAATCTTTCATATAAATTTTACCATATTGTGTTTTATTTCATGTTTTCTACATATTTTCACAAATGAACAAATACATTCAATTGTATTTTTACTTGGAAAGTAACTAATTAACTATGTTTTATTGCAACATCAAAGATCACTATATCTTAAACCTATTCTCTGTCCAGAGTCTATATGATGGTAGAACTTGAACTATATGGTAGGATTTCATCTATATCATTTAATAAATCCCTGCGGTTCTCTTAGTTTTTCTTCTATGGTTGGGGTTTCATAGCCATTTTGAACAATAATTATTAGCTAAAGGCACTTCGGTTCAAGGTTTCTGATATACAATTTTGTGGTGAGGGGCATTGTGGTGTTTGTAGATTACAGAGATTTGTCATGCAATATTATTTGATGGGTTCAAGGGTTGCTTACGATGTTCATAGTCATTGGTTCACTACAGTGGCTTATGTTGTTGATGGGACAAGGTTCATTCACTCTATTGTTTAAGTTGTTACTTTGTACCATGCCTTGCCTCTTCTTAGTAAGCTAAGCGAATTTCAGCTGAAGGTAATGTTTTTTTATTGTTTGCATTACTTCTGTCAATATATTTTTGCATTGCATTGCAAAATAATAACATTGAAATCAATGAACGTTTGCATATTTCTTATGCATTATTAGTTTCAACTTGCATTTCAAATGTATTTTGTCAAAATTGTTTTATTTGATTATCATGTCTTTTTTTTGCAGCTTCTCCAATGGACTATGCACAACTGTATACATGTCAAATGTAACATTTTTTCACAACAGAATATTCAAAGAAAACTTGGGAATTTGTAAAAGGGAAAGGGTTTTTCCCTTTCACAAGACAATGATAGAACAAATGCTAGCCTAAAATTCTTGCAAAAATAAATTGTAATAGCTCTTTTATAGAAAGCAATAACACATGTCCTCAATATGCTATAATATCTTGTTTTTGTTATATAATTTTGTTATATATTGTCTTTTTTAGTATTCTCTATTTTTTTAGTAATTGTGTTTCCCTATTTTACAATGAATTGTTGTTTGCATGAAATATATTTTTTTATAATATTAATATAAAACAAATTCTTAATAACTTAACCTTACTTTTCACTTTCCATATATTTATCCTCTCAACGTTCCCCTTTGCACCTGGCGGTTCCTTTACACCTCCTGGTATAAAGCTAATTTTGAAAACTTTAAACCTATTTTATCATAATAACACCAATTGATAATGATATTTTTTTTAGGAGTAAACTTTCTACCCGACCATTTGTACCGATTGGACGACCAGCAATGCGTGATGTGACAGCTCACGCAAGCCAAGTCGTCCAATCGGTGCAAATGGTTGGGTAGAAAGTTTACTCTTTTCTTTCAGGGTCGCTGGGAGAGGACGAGAATCGGCCTCCTGGCTATGTCGCTCAATGACCCACATAGCCCGAGATTAATTCGTGGCCGTTCGATCATGGCCCTCGGCGGTGACACGAAACTGCCAAGGGTGATGATAGGAGTGCTTGCAGTTTAAGCTTAGAAGATTGTTTTTTTCGCTCATAAACTAAATTTTCTTAAATGGTTTGTTTAAAGTACATAAGGTTTTTGTTTCCCGTAAAAATATACAATATTTTTTGATCCTCTTTAATCCTAGAGCACTAACATAGGTGCTTCACATTGTTGTGGGTGTACTAATTCTTATCTTTTAGGTATGGGCGCATCCATGCCATTTTAAGGAATAGGTGCACTGGTGCTTCTGTTTAGAAATTATCACACCAATGCTTCTCTTTACAAATTGGCACACCGATGCTTGTCTTTAGAAATAGACACATTGGTGCTTCTCTTTAGAAATAAGTGCTCTAGTTGTTATATTTTAAAATTCGGCACATCAGTGCTCAAAATGTATTAGAGAACCTGTGATTGCAAGATTAAACACATGCATCAATGTGGGTTAGAGATTATAGAGAACCATAAAATAAAACCTAAACTATAACCTCCATTCACCCATAATTGTTTAGTTCTACTAAATATCTATAATATCCCCCAGTTTTACCATTCGAATGCATTGCTTTTATATGTGAATAGTGTGTATGTGCGTTGTATGGTTCATGGCGTGGATCTCAAGGCCAAGGCCCTGCTTGTGAATGACCGGGTTTAAAGATGAGTATTTTATATTTTGTTATCGATGTGCTAGTAAGACATGGAAAATCAATAATTTAACTACACCATGGTGGTTACTAGGTAGTAAAACTAACTTAGGATACAAGTAGAATTATATGATAACATTATAAAAACAATGTGGTATTGTATTATTGTAACAATACTTGTATCATGGTGATAACCTAGAAGTTAAAGTTTATAACTTGACTTCTAACAGTGCAAGAAGATAATCATAATTGCAAGCAAATAAAACAATTTGATATGGATCACGACTAGTAAAGAAGAGTTAGGGTAGAGATATGTTGTAAACTGAGGAGCTCTAAACTTCTCCATTGAAAGACTTGATACTGATAAAGGAAGGAGTCTTCAAGAAGACTTAAGATTAGCCTTTGGAAAGAGTTTCTCTTAAGTAATTAATCCTTCATTGTAAACTTTACCTTGAAAAACATAGGATTGTGTTCATACATAAGGAGCTTTACACTTGAGTATTAAACATGACAATAGCAGTAAGATCATGATACAATAGAAGTAATTTTATGACAAGATCAGGAGCTCTATGCTCACTGTAAGAATCTATAATTGACTAGGTACTATAATCTTGGAAAGAAACCTTGCAAGAACTCATTCTTGTAAATAGCATTAAATTATGTTAAGGATAAAAGTCATTATGGCTCAAATTTAAATATTATCTTAGATCCAAAACAAGGAAGGAATTTACTTTACCTCATCAGAGTCTTCCATATTAAAAATTAATTTATATACTAGCATCTTATCATGCTAAAGAAGTACTTCTCGACTTAATTCAAAATAAACTCCTACTTGATCAAACGCTTACCTACTGAACCTGTAAAAACCAGCAATCCATTTGAGTTAGGAGAATGCTAAGTAAGCCCCGATTTCAAACATGGTTTCTCACCTACTTGACAAAAGTAAATCATCAGTACAGCTAACAGCAACTAAATGCAAGTTAGTTTCATATAACTTATAAAGATTAAAGTTGTATTAGCTTCTCTGTATTTGAAACTAATCCTTAAAAATTGTTAAACTGTTTCATCATCCGCTAACCGCTAGCAATTACTAAACTGCGATTTAAGACAATTTATGTCACTTTAAAAGTTTTAGATTTTTATGAAATTTTGGGTTATGACATGTGGTATTAGAGCACAAGGTTCAAACACTAGGCCTTAATGAAGCTCAACTTGCTTATATGGAACAGTAAATTTAAATCATTTTGCTGACGTTATTTTCTTTGAATGTTATAAACAAAGAAATTTGTTTCTGAGTTTAACGACAAGTATGGAAATATTGGAGGAATATGCGGAAGAGGAATCTCTTTATACTGAACAAGGTAATCCACAAAGAGAACCCATACTAGAAGATATAACCACTAATTCTTCAGAACTTTTACAAACAGTAAAATAATTAAAATCTTAAATGGAATCTATTAAGAAAGAAAATGAGAGGATTCTGAGAGCTCAGGAAGAGTTGAATCAGGTCTTAATAGAAATATTTCATACTGAGGGAAAGGGTAAAAGAGATGATTCAGAATATATAAGTTATCAACATAACTATAAAAAGACTAAACAGATTAAAAATGAAAGCAGCTCATCTTCTGAAGTATTTGGTGATCAACTTAACTCTCATTATGCTAGTGACAGTAGTGAGGATAACCACCATATTAGGAAAAGAAAATATAAACCTTATGAAGAAAACTATGGGGAGTTTGAAAAGATCAAGCCACCAACATTTAATGGAGAAACTGAAAAAAGGGGATGAAGCAAAATCCTGGTTATCCGGGATGAAGAAGTACTTGCAGATTTATAACTATTCTAACCAATTAAAGGCTAAGCTGGCTATTTATAATCTTACAGGGAAAGATGATATATGGTGGCAACATTTAAAGAGAGTGAAAGGTACAAGAGAGAAGAACATAAATTGGAGTAAATTCAAGAAATACTTCAAAAAGAAATTTTTATCTGAACAGTACTATGAAGAAAGGGCTAAAGAATAATATGAGCTAAAACTAGGTACAATGACTATGAAAGATTTGAACAGTAAGTTTTTAAGTCTGCTTAGGTATGTGCCATACCCCGCGGATGAAAAACCGAAGGTACAGTGGTTTCTCATTTGTTTACCTTATCACATAAAGTATAGGACTGAGTATGACAATCCGAAAACCCTAGAAGAAGCCATGAGGAAAGCAAATTTCTGTTATGAATAGAATCGTAAAAAGGAGAGTATTGCCAACTGGAAGGCCAAAAGGAATAATAATTTTGATCAAAAAAATAAAGAGTTTGTGCCTAATCGGAATTCTAAAAATAATAATACCAGAAATTTTTCTAATAAGAATTACCAAGGGAATAAGAATAATTCACATCAGAACAATCAAAATAATAAAGAGTCTGCCAACAATCACAGTAATTACACAAAGAACTTTGAACGAAAGAAACCCATAAAGTGTTGGGAATGCAATGGTCCATATTATGCCTCAGTCTATCCCAATCAGAAAAAGACTATCAGCAATATCCACATAATATAGGAGGAGATGACTGTTGGTGATTTAGCAAGGACTATGCCCAGGATCAATGCAGCTTTGGAGAATCGGCAAGCAGACTATCAAACTTCCATGGTGGAAGTAGAAGGTAAGATAAATCAAACACCCATATCTATTTTAATTGATCCAGGAGCTAGTTTAAGCTATATTTCTCCTAACTTGGTAGAAAAGTGTAAACTCCCAGTTGAAAAGTTTGCAAGTTCTTGGTTAGTTCAGTTAGCTACTGGTGCAAAGAGAAAGGTAATTAGCTTTGTAAAGAATTGTGCAGTAACTATGGATCAATTTGAAACTTTTGTAAAGCTCAATGTACTACCTTTAGGTTCATACAACATATTAATTGGTATGGATTGGTTAGAGCAGCATAGGATGGTCTTGAATTGCTTTGATAAAACCTTTACTTGTATAAATAATGATGGAAGATTAATAAGCGTAAAGGGAATCCCTAGGAAAACAACCATAAGGCAGAATTTTTCTCTACAGCTTAAGAGAGCTGTTAGGAAAGGTTGTAAGGCTTATGCAGTAATAGTAACCAATGAAGAAAATCTAGATAACATAGATAAATTAAAATTGGAGGATATATCAGTTCTAAAGGACTATGCAGATGTATTCCCGAAAGAAATCCCGGGACTGTCTCTGAAGAGGGAATTAGATTTTACCATTAAGCTGGTACCTGGTGCAGTGCCCAGCTCAAAGGCCCCTTATCAGATGAATATACTCGAATTAAATGAACTTAAGTCACAGTTAAAAGAACTTATTGACAAGAATTACATTTGACCCAGTGTGTCTCCCTGGGGGGCACCTGTCATCTTTGTTAAGAAAAAGGACAGAACTCTATGACTGTGCATAGATTATCATTAATTAAATAAGATGACTATCAAGAATAGATACCCATTATCTCGCATAGATGATCTATTTGATCAACTACGTGGAGCCACGGTATTTTCAAAAATTGACTTACGGTCTGGATATCACCAAGTTAGAATTAAATATGAAGACATCTTTAAAACAGCTTTTAGGACTCGATCTGGACATTACGAGTTTGTCATCATTCCATTCGAGCTTACTAATGCTCCAGCTATTTTTATGTGTCTAATGAATAATGTAATGCATAAATATTTGGATAAATTTGTGGTCGTGTTTATTGACGACATATTAATTTATTCAAAATATGAAGAAGAACATAAAGAACATTTAAAAATTGTCTTGCAAGAGTTGCAAGAACATCAACTCTTTGCAAATTTTAGTAAATGTGACTTCTTTAAAGATAAAATCCAGTACTTAGGTCATGTGGTGACTAAAGAAGGAATTTTGGTGGATCTCAAAAAGATAAAGGCAATCGAAGATTGACCAGTTCCTAAAGACGTAACTGATGTCTGATCATTCATGGGGATTACCGGTTATTACTGGAGGTTCATCGAAGGGTTTTCGAGAATCGCAAATTTGATAACCTCTTTGCAAAAAAAGGGAAAGAAATTTGATTGGAATCAGAAGTGCGAGGATAGTTTTAAAAAGTTAAAAACCTTATTAACCAGCGCACCAATTTTAAGAATAGTTGATCCAAATAAAGATTTTATAGTATGTACTGACGCCTGCAATAATGGTTTAGGCCAAGTATTGACTCAGGAAGGACATGTTATTGCTTATGAGTCTAGGAAATTGAAAATTCATGAAAAGAATTATGCAACCTATGACCTGGAATTAGCTGTTGTCATACATGCTTTAAAGATGTGGCGTCATCATTTAATTGGAAGAAAATTTATTTTAATGATGGATAATAAGGGATTAAAATATCTGTTAGATCAACCTAACCTGAATGCTAGACAAGCTAGGTGGCTAGCTTTTCTAAGTGAATATGATTTTGAAATTAACACATTAAAGGGAAATAAAATAAAGTTGCTAATGCATTAAGCAGGAATGCAAAGCTGAATTTTACAGTAGCTATCAACACTTATACAACAAATTTGGAAGAACAGCTTAAAGCAGGGATAGAACAAGATGAAAATTCCTTAAAGTTACAAGCAAAATAAAAAGAAAATCCAATAGAAATTCTAAGTACAAGGTATAGCTTGAATGAAAAAGTATTTTTAATATATAAAGAGAGAATATATGTACCTAATGTACCTAAGATTAAGTTATTAATTTTAGATGAAATCCATAAAACTCCTTACTCAGGCCATCCGGGTTATCAGAAAAGTATAACCATGTTAAGAAAAGAGTATTTTTGGCCAAATATGAATACTGAACTGGCAGAAGAATGTCAACAAGTAAAAACTAAACATCAGCATCCAGCTGGGTTACTTCAGCCTTTGCCCATTCCTAACTGGAAATGGGAAATATTTAGTCTTGATTTTGTTACTAGATTGCCTAAAAATCATAACTTAAATGACTCCATAATGGTAGTGGTTGACAAATTGAGTAAAGAATCCCATTTTATACCTGTAAAAATTACTTATAAAGCTTCAAATATAGCTGATATTTTCTTAAAGCAAATTTTTTGACTGCATGGAATACCGAAGGTCAGAATTTCAGACCAAGACCCTAAATTTATAGGAAACTTTTGGAGATCTCTGTTTAAAGGATTAAATACCATGTTAAATTTCAATACCTCCCCCCATCCTCAAACTGATGGACAAAATGAAAGAGTAAATCAGGTACTGGAAGATTTACTAAGAATGTATGTAAAGGAACAACCAGGTAAATGGGGAGATTATTTACACCTAGTAGAATTTGCTTATAATAATAATTATCAAGCTTCAGTTAGATATAGTCCTTTCGAAATTCTGTATGGAAGGAAATGTAACACTCCCATATCTTGGAGTAATCCTATGGATAGGTTAGTATTAGGACCTGAATTATTGAAAGAAATGGAAGTAATTGTAAAGCAAGTACAAGGTAATCTGAAAATTGCACAAGATTGGCAGAAAAGTCATTCAATCCTTAAAACAACTCCAAAAGAGTTCCAAGTAGGTGAACATTCTTTCATTAAGGTGAGACCCAAAAAGAGTTCTCTGAGGCTGGGTAGTTCTTCCAAACTAGCACCTCGTTATTGTGGTCCTTTTGAAATACTGTCCAAGATAGGACAAGTAGCCTATCAGTTAGCCTTACCACCAAATTTAAGAGTTCACAATGTTTTTCACATTTCTGTATTAAATAAATATGTGCATGATGCTACTCATGTTATTAACTGGAATGATGTACAAGTGGAACCTGGAGAATATTTTCTAGTGCAACCAAATTGTATCCTTGAGTGGAGAGAGATCACACTTCAGAACGGCACCATTGGTAAAGTGAAGGTGCAATGGAAGCACCTTAGTCCAGAGGAAGCCATCTGGGAATTGAAAATTCATATGCGGGATGCATATCCAATTCTATTTCAGGGGAACTCTGAGGATGAGGAATAAATAACACCGAGGACGATGTTATAATTTAAGGGGGTGTGTATGTCACATGCCCCAATTTGCAAAAACAATTTTATAATATTTGAGTAACAATGTGTTAAATTTTATGCTAAGTTGTAATTGATGACCCAGTCGGGTCAAGAATATTTAATGTAAATTCAAAATATCTTATTTATAAATAAATAAATGAGGAGACAAGAGCTCAGGGAAACTGTTAAAAGAGTGTTTACTGGTCAGTTGGTGGAGGAGACTGGGTGGAGAACAAACTAATATGTGGCAGCATCCTCAAACCACTTCCAACTGTTGCAGGTGGCAACTTCCCTATATTTGTGGTCATGATTCTCCAAGAAAGTGGAATCAGAGCAGGTGGCTCATTTAATGAAAACTGACCCAGAAGACCTAGGCATCTCTATAAAATTTTTCATTGAAGAGAGCTGAGGCTACTCATTCTAGATAAGTGATCATTCAGGGTGAATGAATTTACTCAAGATAAATTCAATGGAGGGGAGTCTGGAATGTGTTTGAGGGGAGAACTGCTGAGATTGATCTGGTTGCACCTTTAAGCTGAAGATCATACTGCTGAGAGCATATTTTTATTACTGAGGTAATTGAACCAGTCAGGTGACAGAGGTTTTATAGTTGCATTTTCCACCCAGTTCTCAACCAAGAAGACTAGGAACAAGCTCGGGGGTCCTGAGGAAGCATTGTTTGAGCGCTCTCTAGGATTTTGGTAGGGAGGAACAACCTCCTTAAGATTTTGTCGTCTTGTCCTCAACAAGTTCTATTTTTTTTTACTGTCTTTAGTTAAATAATTCTTATTTTATCTATTACAGACATGTTAGTGTTTAGGGTTAATGAATGAAAAGTAACCGTGGAATGTGAAGTGCAATAAAATTATTGATTACAGTAGAAATGGAAATGATTATTTAAATAAATGAAATAGATAGAAAATAAATTTCCAAGCTGTGTTTTTCCACACCTAAACTTAGGTCAAACTCTAGCACAGTTGGATTGTCTTAGGTAAATGAAATGATTCTTTTATTTGAATGTAAATAGAAATAGATTTACTTCAATGTTTATGGATTTCATTGAACAATAGTGCTATGTTTTTGTTTGCACTTATTATTTTACTTCAGCCATCTAAATGGGAACACAAGTATAAAGAAATAGTAAATAGTACTATTATTTCAGTATTAGTATACTAATAGAAAAATAAAGATATTAAAGTTAATAGTAGTAAAGTAAACACTAATATTTAAGAAAACATGTGAAAAAGAATTAATAAAACAATTTATAAATATTAACTCTATCGACCAAAGCATGTCTTATCCAGAATCTAAGGATTCTTTATAATCCTTTAATTTACAAAAATTACTGAGAGTCAATATTACTCCAGTTTTTAATTATGCTACACTAAAAATCTAAGCATTTTTCTTAACTGAAAACTAGAAGCAAAACTATTTAGAATCTTTTCATTTCCTATAGAGTTAACATCATACTTATAACTGTAAATCATTTTATCTTTCATTATTCTATTTCTAAAAAACAGAGTCAAGAATACTATAAGTAGAAACAAGAATTTCATAAACTGTAAGGTTTACAGTATCTCTTTTAACCCTTAAAAGCCGAGTTCTAGAATTTAACCATTATCTTCTATACAGAGCTTAAAAATAATTATAATTTAGAGAGTATTAATAAATAAAATGCATATGTAAATAACAAACAAAGTAAACCAAGAATCATTAACCATTGCAATATAAATCTCAAATCAAGGTAGGCTTATAGCCTAAAGAAACGATGGGTCTAAAACCCAGCTTGCTAAACAAATCACTTATATGCATAAGTCTTTTATGTTAACAGGGAATAAATTACATTGCAGACAGAATGAGTAAAACCCAGTCATTATCTTCTTTTCTTCAAGTTCAAATGTAGAAGAGAAACTGAAGCGAACAAGACAGAGGTTTTTTAAAATCTCTAAGCTTAAAGGAGTATTTCTTTAAAATATTAAACAAACAACATTACATCATTAAGCTGTAAGGCTGAACTGTTTTCACCAAAACAACATATACATCATAGCTTCAAAAGCTTGTGCTACCCAGCAAAGTATCACAAGGGTTTTAAAATAAAAATGGAGAAATAACATCAAACTAAACATCTTAACCAACGGTGAATCTGAAGCCATACTTCCAACCGTAGGAACCTTCAACCAACAACCCATTTTGCAAGCAAGGAGAACCCATGACGAGACAGAGGCTTACCGTGGGTTTACCGGTTGGAAGCCCATGAAGATAATTGAAGGACAAGCTTACTTTACATTCAAGTCAAGAGATGTCTACATGAGCTTGCAAGAATAAGATTCAAACATTAATTAAAAACTTTGTTCATAAATTAAAAAGAAACCCTAACTTAGTAAATCTTTGGCAAAAGAATTGTGAGTGGAGTAGCAATGTATACCTGTGTTGTGAGTAAGAAGAAATGGGAGCCAAGAAGAAATCGATCACCAACTTGAGTGAACCAAAACAAAAAGCAAAGCAAACCCTCAAGCCAACCCTGCAACAGAGGCAACAAGAATACAACACTCAAACTCCACGATGCCGAGACAAGGAACGAAACAGTCACAGGGTAAACCATTTACGGGCTTTGAGCCAAGTGAAGAAGTAAAATCCACTCAGACAGTAAATATTTACTCGCAAGAGAAACCGACAATACAAACTATGTTACCCAAACCACTTCACACAGTAATGTAGACTACGGAGCCAACAAACAGGAAATGAGTAGGCCCCTCATGGCCGCAAGGAGTCTCATAGTGTAGCCTGTAGGCAGACAAACCCTCGGAGTAAAATGCCAAGGAGTAGGGTTTCACTTCATTATAAGTCAACCAATGCATGGAGGAGGATGATCCACGCTCCCATCCAAATATCTACAAAGTGTGGGTCACATTCTAATGTTTACGCTGCATTACAGATTTGAAATCTTATCATTACCAATTATGCAAACTAGCATATCGACTATATTATAAAAGTGCATATAATTTGCCAATAATACAATTTATGTTATCAACCATAATATAACGTTTCATCACCATTTCATATGATTGATCATCAAGTCAACTTTGTCATCGATCACTTGGATAATTCATATGATTGTATAATGTCAATAGTGATATGGTTTAAACCATAGTTTGGAGGTAGTATTCTTTTTTATATAAAAACCAAACTTTTAATATATAATACCAATAATTTAACTACACCATGGTGGTTACTAGGTAGTAAAACTACCTTAGGATACAAGTAGAATTATATGATAACATTATAACAACAATGTGGTATTTTATTATTGTAACAACACTTGTATCATGGCGATAACCTAGAAATTAAAGTTTATAACTTGACTTCTAACAGTGCAAGAAGATAATCATAAATGCAAGAAAATAAAACAAGTTGATATGGATCACGACTAGTAAAGAAGAGTTAGGGTAGAGATATGTTGTAAACTGAATAGATCTAAACTTCTCCACTGAAAGACTTGATACTCATAAAGGAAGGAGTCTTCAAGAAGACTAAAGATTAACCTTTGGAAAGAGTTTCTCTTAAGTAACTAATCCTTCATTGTAAATTTTACCTTGAAAAACATAGGATTATGTTCATACTACATAAGGAGCTTTACACTTGAGTATTAAACATGACAATAGCAGTAAGATCATGATACAGTAGAAGTAATTTTATGACAAGATCATGAGCTCTATGCTCAATGTAAGAATCTATAATTGACTAGGTACTATAATCTTCACGACAGAAAGAAACCTTGGAAGAACTCATTCTTGTAAATAACATTAAATTATGTTAAGGATAAAAGTCATTATGGCTCAAATTTAAATACTATCTTAGATCCAAAACAATGAAGGAATTTACTTTACCTCATCAGAGTCTTGCATATTAATAATCAATTTATATACTAGCATCTTATCATGCTAAAGAAGTACTTCTTGACTTAATTCAAAATAAACTCCTACTTGATCAAACACTTACCTCTGAACTTGTAAGAACTAGCAATCCATTTGAGTTAGTAGAATGCTAAGTAAGCCCCAATTTCAAACATGGTTTCTCACCTACTTGACAAAAGTAAATCATCGGTACAACTAACAGCAACTAAATGCAAGTTAGTTTCATATAACTTATAAAGATTAAAGTTGTATTAGTTTTTTTTGTATTTGAAACTAAATTGTTAAACTGTTTCATTATCCGCTAACCCCTAGTAGTTATTAAACTGCCATTTAAGACATTTTATCTCACTTTAAAAATTTTAAATTTTTATGAAATTTTGGGTTATGACAAACATAAGTGAGTTGATTACATTAAAGGACAACAAAATACTCTAAAATGGTATTCTATATGTCCTTGTAGCCAAATACCTATTATTTACCAAGTAATACTAAGAAACATACCACTAAGCTGGCTCAATTTTGACACTGGTAAACCATGTAAAATGCTTGTACTTACTAATATACTACTAAGAGCGAGTATGACAAATAATTAGTACCGCAGTATATTGCTTTCATAATAGTGCTCTTTTACGCGTTTTATTGATCAAAGCTCTACTGAGACTTACATAGGAGAGAATCTAGCAATTATCTCTGAAATATGAATTGGTTCTGGCTCTCAATCCAATTCTATGCTTCAACAAAGTTCTTGGCAAGAACACAAAAGCTAGTATTTCACACATATGGAAGACACATAATTCAAATCCATAACTGTTGAGTCACCAACTTCTCAAATCCAGATCAATTAAGCATAAAAATAAATGAAGATATCAAAGCCAACCAATATGCAGAATATAAATTATACGAAGCCATTCACTACTTCCAGTAAATGTGTTCATGTCGCCAACTAGGTTGCATTGACTCGAGGCTTGAGCATAATAACTTGGAAGATGAATGTATGAGGTAAAGGACTACTAAAATATATTTTAGACATAGAAAGACCAACCATACCCAAGTATTATCAAGGTGCATTTGGTAATGCATATAAAATAATAGCACTTAGATTATACAGATTATAATGTATAACTTAAAGGAAGGATGATGACAAGTAAATAGAGGTGAACTTGAATGGCTTGTGCACATGGCGAACTAAGCGATGCTTGTATTGAAAAAAAATGAGCCTTGAGCGTTTAGTTATTTGTTCATTTACATGTAATGGAAAAAAAATGAGTTTTTAGGTCTTTCTTACCTAAGCTAGGTATTGTGTTCTTAGTTTGCGGATATTTTGAAAAGTGATTAGTTAAATCATTTTTAAAATAATTAATTATTATAAAAAATTCATTGTTGAATTTTTATTATTATCATAATTTTAAACCAAACTTTAAAAAAAAATGTGTCTAAATTCCAACCATGACCTGAATACTTATAAATTTTTAAATAAAAAACATTACAACAAGAATCCGTCGCAAACTTGTGACTGGCCAGCTGTGGGATCCCAAAAGGGCCCAATTGCTTACACCTCTGCGGAGGATGAGAAGCACTATAGTAGGAATCTATCACGAGGGATGGGCGTTGTATCCAACATAATTTTTCTGTTATAGCTTAAAATGTGGGGAGTGGGAACAATACATCATTGGGGATTGTGTAAACAGAAAGGGGAGTATATATGTGTTTTTTAAGGTGAACTCTAGATTGGTCATCATATTAATAAAATATATAAATGTTAAATTTAACAGAATTAAAATCTTATAAAATGTCTAATTATTTTTTCTTTCTAACATTTTATATTAACTACATAATAATTTTTTTTATAACATTTTTATTAATTCCAAGAATCTAAGAACATGTGGATTTGGGCATGTGAGCATATTAAGAAATTGTTTGGATTTAACTAAGTCTAAGTTTATTATTTATTATAAGTTGAAATGTATAGGTGTACATTAGTAATGTTTCAAATGATAGAGTTTTCATTATGAACCTTTTTATCTTATGTATGGTTAATGTTATAATAGTAATAATTTTTTTTACTATCAATTATTGTTTATGGGTTTATGACAAGAAGTGATTAAAGCTTTGCATTCATGTTTTGTTAGAATATATGAACAGTTATACAATAACACTATAAATCAAGACACTAACCATAAAGTTAGTTCATTTTACTATAAAAGTAATTCAACACATAATTGGTTGATTTTAGAAATACCACCGGTTGGTTATGGTAGTGTGATGTTTGTGCAGATAATTAGGTGATTTGAGAAGCATCTTACCAGTGCTAGGTATGCTAGGTATGGTAGTGTGTATTTTACAATGTTTATTTGAATATTGTGCTATTGTTTTTCAATATTGTCTTCTCATTTCTGTCCTCAATGTCACACAACTCAAAAAAAACATGCTACTCGATTAAGCAAGGGCATGATATTATGTGGCTTTTGTTATTATTAATTAATTTCTTTACATATATATATATATATATATATATGATGTGACAAGAGCCATTGGTGTGCATTTAAAAAGAATACATAGTTATTATAACAGAGAATCATATTTGGTTGGCATTAAAGTTATAGTGATTTTGAATATGTGTATAGGTATCCCAACTAGCATGATACGACAGATAATGCTTTTAATGATAACATTAGTTGAATGGTAGATGAGTTCTTAACGAAGTTGCATTGAGTTTAAACATTTTATTATAGCATGGTGGGAAACTTGGTTGGCATTAGCATTATATAGAGACAATGGACTTGGTCTTTGTTGAGCATTTGTCTTGGCATTTCAAAGCCAACATTGTTAAAACAATGGAATAAATTACATTCATGCAAGTTGGAGAATAACGAGGTAGAGAGGTGAAACATCAATTTCTTTTTGTTTAAAAGATAATTAATCAATGAAATTAAACTTACCATAACAAATACTTATTCATTGATTTTAACTTTTTAACTCAAGTGATTACACTAACAAATATAGGGAAAATAGAAAGGTACATTGATATGCATGGTCAATGATGCAAGGATAGGTGTTAAATACCTTATAGTTATGATGCATTCTTCATTTATCAAGTAACAAAAGATTTAAACAATTATTTGCATTTGTTTTTTAGTTAAAATTATCTATGCATTTATACTAATTCGCTTTCTACAACTTCCATCTTAAAACAACAACTATTTGCTATGTCGAGGGCATTGCCACCTTGTGGCTCTTGTTTATATCTAGTTTTATCTAATTTATTTCCTCTAATTCTATTATTAAGATGACCATAAAATATTATTATCATTTGAATTGCAACAGTTTCTTACAAATTATATTAAATTACTATAAACCATAATTCAGAAAATATGTGTATTTTAAGAACTTTAATTTCAAAAATATAAAAAAATACACAAAATATCAAAGTTACATTTCCACACTTTAATAAAAAGAAAGTGTCATATACCTTCGTATGTCTCGTAAATTTAGGAAACATTGAAGCTCAATGTACTTATTAGGATAATTATTTTCATCTACTCAATAAATTATCCTATAAAACAAAGAATCTTCAAACCTTACATGATAGCTTGAGGATGTCTTTCAAAATATAGACTTTTGAGTGCTGAAAACTTAAAAGCAATTTAATCTCCAACCTTACATGATTACTTGAGAATGTCTCTTAAAATATAGACTTTCAGGGCTAAATACTTAAAAGAAAATTTTTAAGAGCATTAGAAAATAATGATATCTACCCAACATACTCTCTCCTTCCCTTAGGAATGAGTTTGACTTATGCCCATATCACAATGGAAGCCATCATGGTACCTCCCATTAACAAGGCAATGTACGGGAGACACTGCAATTTAGGATGGAAACACATTTCCTTGCTGAGAAAACCTGTAGCAATCAAATCTACTAAAGACATATATATGAGTATTCCTGCAGATATAGAATCAAATATACCCTCCAAAATGAGTGCGCTTAGGATATTTAGGTTGTAAATGGAATGTTGGAAAAAGTAATTACTCGTAGAAGCTATACCATAGCTCAATCAACTCTACTAGAGTCCGTAGTAGTCCAGTCTCTGTCAGTCAGTCTAACAAAAGTGAAGAGTCCACGATTCAGCAATATAAACCAATCGAATTAATTTATGAAGCTAAGTTTGTAGGTAGATAGTTATTATAGTCTTTAATGGCAACTCAGTAGATTCACGAAGAAGCAAATTCTAGTTTTTCTATAAATAGAAGAAGAAGATTGTAAATTAACATTAGCCTACAATAAACAAGCAAAGAGAGCGATAGAGAGCTCAGAGAATAGGAGAGAGTGAAGAAAGAATTCTGTAGAAGCTCAAGATTTTGTGTGTTTGAAGATGTCAAGAGCCGAAGATCCGTAAAAGGTTAAATATCTCTGTAAATTTCAAGTTTTCATTTACGACAATATAGTTCTTTTTTGTGTACCGAAAAGTTATCTAAATCAAATAGTTTATGGTTGAATGCATGTTTATTTAACTACACATTTTATCTAGAGTTACTTGAGGAAATGTTGTTTACATTTACGATTTGAGTGAAACATCAAAGAATCCATAAATTTCTCACCGAGTAAAAGTTCCAGGTTTTACGGCAGAGTGGTCGACACAAGTCTCCTTAATGTTTGGGTATATGATACTGTGATTTTGTAGAATTGTTGTTGTGTCGGTTTTTACTTCATATTACTGGTGGGTGAAAAACATTTGTAATTTCTTAAGTATTTTAGACTAAGAAATATCCTTTGTAAATTCTAACTAAAACCAAACCAAGGCAAGTGAGTCCAAGTAAAACGGCCGAGTGAAACTGACAAGTTTTTAAAGTGGTAAAATTGAATTGAGTTGTCAGGTAAGTTCTATTTAAGTTGTAGAACCGACAAGTTTTCGAAGACAACAAGTGGTCGAAGTAAAACCTGTCGGTAGAACCGACAAGTAAGAACCTGTTGAGGTAAAACAGTCGGGTCCATAAGTCCAACCATATTGGTATACTTGTCTAGTTAGAGTTAGACAAGTTTCACCCAACAAGTAAAAAGAAAAAGAGGCAGCATGAAATTTTTATAACTGAGCAGTAACTCAAGTTTTCCAGCTCGGTTTTTGCTAACTGGTATCAGAGCAAGGTTTAGGAAAGAAATATTGTCTTAAAAGTGAAATATTAATTTTATAAGGAAAATTAAAAATTAAAAATGGCTTCCACTTCTGGTTCATTGCAAACTCCATTTTTTGCAGGAAAGAATTATGAATATTGGTCTCTAACAATGAAGGCCTTTTTTAGAGGTCAAGGTGTCTGGGGGATAGTTCGACATGGTTATGTAGAACCAATAGATATGACATCATATAACAATCTCACACAAGATGAGAAAGATGTCTTGAGGGAATAGAGGAAGAAAGATAGAAATGCTATATTCTACATCCATCAAGCCATGCATGAAAGCATACTCCCAAGAGTAGAAATAGAAACTACCACAAAGCAAGCATGGGATACATTGGAGACTGCATATCAAGGCTTGGCCAAGGTAAAAACTTCCAAGTTGTAGATTCTAAGAAGAGATTTTGAATCTCTATCCATGAAAGATTCAGAGTCGATAGACTCATTCTACACCAGATTTGTTGGTTTGATAAACCAACTGAAATCTCATGGAGAAGCCATAGAATACCAAAGAGTGGGTGAAAAATTTCTTAGAAGTCTTCCCCCAAGATTTGAATCCTTGGTTGTGACCATGGAAGAAAACAAAGACATGTCGGTGTTTACCATTAATGAGTTGCAAGCTTCACTCATCAATCATGAACACAGATTGAGTAGAACAAACACATCATTGGAAGGTGCATTCACAGCACAATCATCCATAAGTCGTGGTAGAGGTAGGGGGAGAAACAACTCCATAGGCAAAGGAAGAAGTTCTTCCAGAGGAGGACGAGGTAGAAGTCTTGCAAATGTTGTTGGTAGAGGAGAGAATCAGAACCCAAGTCAGCCAAGTGGTCATAGGTTTGATAAATAAAAAATTCAATGTCATTATTGTAAGGAAGAAACAATATGACCAAGGAAGGCAAAGCCCAAATATGTCGACCAACACCAGAACTCCAACAAGTGCAATGTTAATGGCATATGCATCTCCAATTGAATGCAATGTTGTTGAAGAAATTCCACATGACATATGGTGCTTAGATTCAGGTTGCAGCAATCATATGACTGGTAATTTAAATGTTTTTTCCAATCTAGACAATTCAGTTCAAATTGATGCTACACATGGAAATAATGTCCAAGTTATTGTTTTAGGAAAAGGTATTATTGGTATTCTAACCAAATAGGGGCATAGTTAGAATATTCCTGATGTCTATCATGTCGAAGGTCTGAAACATAATTTGTTGAGCATTGGACAACTGATACAGAAAGGCTACACCGTCTACATAGAAGATAATCATTGTGTGATTAAAGACAAGTGTCCGAGCGACCAGCTGATAGCAAAAGTGCCAATGACAAGCAATCACTTGTTTCCATTGAGGATAATTCCAATTATAAAAGGAAAGAAAAATACAAGAGCTACATTCAAAGAAGAAAGTAAAGAAGAAGTCAAGCACTTTGACAAGAAAGAAAATGGCAGCGCTGATTTTCAATCTACATTTCAGACAGAAGTTCAGGATGAATCCTGGTTGTGGCATTTTAGATTTGCACATCTGAATTTTGGTGGGCTGAAGCTACTTCACACAAAGAATATGGTGAAATGATTTCCATTGATCGACAGACTAGAAGGGGTTTTTGAAGCCTGCATTTTTGGCAAGCAACATAGAGAGACTTTTCTAGTTGGAAAGTCATATAGAGCACACACACCACTTATGAAATCTGATATTTGTGGTTTGATGCAGACATCATCCATTGGTGGCTGCAATTATTTTCTAAATTTTATTGACGACTACTCAAGAAAAACATGGGTATATTTTTTGAAACATAAATTTGATGCATTTAGTTATTTTTAGCAGTTCAAGGCACTCGTAGAGAACCAGAGTGGACACTGCATCAAAATATTAAGGACCGACAGAGGTGGTGAATATGTTTCAAATGAATTTCTAAACTTTTGCAAGACCCATGGCATACAAAATAAATTCACTGCACGATATACACCTCAACATAACAGTGTTGCCAAAAGAAAGAACAGAACCATCATGGAGATGGCGCACCACATGTTGTCAGCCAAGCATTTGCTAAATGAATATTGGGGTGAAGCAGTTGCAACTGCTGTATACATTATGAACCAATGTCCAACAAAGAGTCTGAAGAACAAAGTTCCTCAAGAAGCATGGACAAGTATGAATCATAGTGTTTCTCATTTAAATTTTTTTGGTTGTGTTGCATATGCTCATGTTCCAGATGAGCTGAGAAAGAAGCTAGACAACAAGGGACATAAATGTATTTTTGTGAGCTACTCTGAAGACACAAAAGCATACAAGTTGTATGAACCTATTGTAATCTCATAGATCACATAGGATTACCAATAATACATACTAAAGCATACTCACATAACAGAGACAAGAGATAAGAACAAGTAGATAAAATAACAGATTATATTATCATGAGAGGGTCCATACAATGTAGAGAACTGAACTGAGTTCTCATCTAGCTCAATAGCCTAATATATACGATTTACCAATAGTTAAAAAATAACTACCTATCGGTTTACTCAACCGACACAACCTTAGGTGGCAAACCTAATCTCCAATTAGTTGGCCGATCGACTAAGTCGACTATCAGTCAAGTCGACATACCGACTTGCTCCTCCAACATCTCCCCCATGAACAAAACATTTCTTCGTCCCAAAGAAACAGGGAGGTACCAAAAATTTCCTTGTCTATCTAAGTAGTCATTATTTTGTGCTCTTGATCTTCATGGGCTGTGAAGTCTGATGGTCGGTCTTTTCTGTATGTAGACTTCAACAATTGTTGGGGCTATCATTGCGAGGTGATGTTGGAAATCCATCCAACTCTGCAATATTTTCTGTATGTTGATGCTTAGTGTAGTCAAACTTGATAAGATCGACATTTTCTCTTGAATGGAAATTTCAGCTATTTTTCCCATGTTGGGACCCATAAACTAGTCCTTTTCATCTACTGTCTCTATGAGTCGTTTCATTTGTGGGAAGATGATGTCTACTTTTTCTAAGTTTGGGATGGCATGATGCACCCACTGATGTGCTTCCTATTCGAGCTTCTGTAGTTTAGCTATTTCAAGCACTATCTAATCTTGAATTGTGCTTCTGAGTACTTCGTCAGTACTTTTCCTCTTCTCGAGTGCTTGGATCTCTTGTCGGGTCTGCCTATTTTGCTGATAGACTTACCTGTAGTAAGCAGTCTAGTATCGCAGTACTTCTTCTGTAATGACAGACTCCTCCATGTGATCTTGCAACACCTTGTATGCTTCTGCAAAGGCTGTGTGCTGCTCCATCAATAGTTGGACAGTTTCTTCTTTATGTTCCTCTTTTGTGTCTTGAATTTGTTCCTGCAATGCCGACACCATGCTCTCAAATAGATTTTTTCTAGTGATTTTTCGGTGTCAACCTATGTTGGTCCTAGTATCACCGTTTGTACAAGGCTTCTTCATTTGTTGAGAAACTCGACTTGTTCTTTTTCATTATTGTCGAGCTCCTTACATCTCTGCTGGCTCCTTGTCTTTGCTTCAATTGCCAGTGTTTCTAGGAGTTGTCCTAGCTCTGCATCTTTCAACTTGGTTGCATCGACTGTAGTAATCGACCCAAGTTGACTAATGTGGACCATTGTTGTCTGTTCATGATCATCCTTCTTCTTGTTCTCCTTCTTCTTTTTGTGCTTCTGTGTTTCTGCCTGTTTTGGCACTTGTGTACCTACAAGAGTCAAGTCTGGATTTTCTATTTGTGGGGCAGCAGTGATGGATGTTATTTCTGGTTGGGGTGGTGGGATGACTGCTGCATTCGGTTATGTCTCTGGTTGGTTGGATGCAAAGGGTGCAGATGTGGATGTGCTTTTCTCTAGTGGATGTGGTGGAGATGTTTCTGGTGTAGCTGGTTGAATTAAGGGTTTTGAGTTGGGATGTGGTGGTGATGGGGTTGGTGAATGGTCGAGTGTGATGGGGTTCGTGGAAGTGTGGTTGAGTGATGGATTGTCGATCTGAGGGGGAAAATATAGGTCAAAGAACATTTGGTCGGTTTATCGACTTATGTCCTCCATGTTTTCTCCTTCCTCATCTCCAGTTGGTTCAGGGTCAGTCAGAGTGATAGACGTGATCCGACGTGCGACAACTTCAGCTTCTATGTCGGGGTTTCTCTCAAAGGTCGAAGTCACAATTGCAAAAGTCTTTAGCCTCTGGAGTACTTGGCCAAGTTGTCTGGATCCACCAGCTTCAAAAAAAGGGGCTTTGGTCGAGAGTTTTTGTACCGTGGTGAATACTTCAGGTAGTTTTTCAATGTATGCCTAGAGGTCGCTGTCACGGTCATATTTTTCCTTCACAGCCTCCAACATATCATTCTTGCATAAGTCCAGTGCACTTACTAAAAGCTGTTGAGGTATTAGCTCCTCTGTTATTTTTATCGGAGATGGAGGTGGGGGTGTAGACACAAGATACACAACATTTTCGGCCGTCGAAGTGTATGTGCTCTTCGCCTTTTTTGGTCGACCTTGTTGTGCCCCTACCTCAACAAATTTTTGAAATTGGGTCTCCACCGGCACTTTGTTTGCTACAGCATCCTCTATTATGTCAAGGTCCATAGCTGCCAGTTCCTCATCATTTTCTGAAGACTCTGCAAGGAGAATCCTGCGCTTACCTTTCCCTTGCTCTTATTCCTATGTTTTCTTTCTTTTTCTCGAGGCTGCTATTTCCTTCGACAATCTAGTTATATTGTCTTTGGTGAGAGCATGCTCTGGATTTTGAGTTTCTATTCCTCCTCTTGGGTCTTGGGTCGGGATGAGACTTTCTTATACTGGATTGGTTACCTGTTGTTCTACGTGTGTCTCTTCTGTTTGTGCTATCGGAGTTTTGATTATGATTTGTAGTCGACCAGTGCCTTCGACTGGTGTCTCTTCCAACACAAAGGTACTAATGTATAGGTTAAGCTCATGATCCTCCTCCTTCTCCTGGTCTATCAACAGATCCTCTATCGAGAAGTCTGTTTGTTTTGCTCTTGCTGGTATTGGTACTTTTGTTCCAGCTTGTCGAGATAGCTCCTGAAAGATTTCTTCGACTGTCGAATAGTAGTCGAGGCTCTTTGCATTTGGTTTGGTGCCCTGCATGTACCACACCGTGGTATGGTCAAGTTCTAGCTAAATGTGGGCCTTTTTGGGCAAACTTTGTCTAATGTTATGAGGCACCCTCCATCTGGTCATGCAGACTTTCAGTTACTGAAGCCAGTTTTCCAACGACACCTTTCCCTTGGAAAGTTCCTTCATTGTTCCATTCTGGGAGAACAGTTTGAATCTCCACATATGAAATCTTATTGGTTCTTGAAAGTTTTTGTCTCCTTCAAGGTATATAGAGAACATTACTATCCATACGATAAGGGATGGGAACCTGATAATTCCTCCCGTCTCTTGACATTTCTCACAGATGTTTTTGATCATGTTGGAGACATACTTAGCCCAGATATATATCTTTCCATTGGTTACAATGGTGTCTACTGCCTCTAACATGTCTATTTTTAGGTCGCTTCCACGACCTTCCATTGTGAGTGTAATAGCTATGATTTTGGCCACAATCGATGGCATTCGATGGGTTATTTGACTAATCATTAACCCTTTCAAGTTTTTGACCAATGCCGATCCTGTTAGTTCTTCGACTAATCCTTCTTTGATACTGATGGGTACTGGGTCTCCTTTGTTTGATAGCCCTTTCAGTTTGTAAATGACTTCCCCAGAGATGTCGACCGGTCGGTCGAAGTAAAATCGGCCATTGTGGTACCGGCTTATGATAAATTTTACTGCATTTTCTTTTGTTCCTACAAAACTGGTCATGAGCGATGCGTTGACATAGTTTAAAATGGTACTATGTTGTATCTTTTCTGCAGCGGGGGTAGGCTTCTTGTCGACGTAATCCCACTCCTTTATCTCGATCCATAGTTTTGTCCATGAGCCCTCTTGCATTTTAGAATTCTTGATGTTCTAGAGTCTCCTCACTAATGGTGTCTCCATGGTCTGTAGTTCCTTAGTCTTGGCTGAGGCTTTGGTCTATTTTGGTGCCATTTTGTCGGTCTGCTGGTCGATTTTACTTCGGTGTTCTTGGATTTTAGTCATCTGGTTGCTCTGTTGCTCTCTCTGTTTGAATTGCAGTGAATGATCCTTCGACGGTTCAATATTTATAGTTGAAGCATTGGATGTTTTTGTTGAGGAGTGTATTAATGGCGAATGTGATGGTCCAGCAAGAACACTTGAGTGTGTGATACTGGTAATTTGGTTTTGGCGCTCAAATTCATGAATGCGCGATGGCACTATCGAGGTCATCGGTCGATGTCGGTTATGAAAGTGGTCAATGGTATCGTGTCGATGGGCATGATGTCGATTGTGAAAATGGTCGTTCCCTGTCATAGTTTTGTGCATGTATCGGTACTATTTTGATTTTTAGATTTTTATAGCTTTTGTTTAACAATTATGGTCTTTTATTTATTTATTAAATTTGTTTAGTTTTTGTAGCATTTTAGTCGAGCCCCATTAACAAGTTTCTGAAATAATACACCTTGTAGCATCCTTAGTCAAACTGATCCATTGGTATGTATTTCATCGACAACATAGGGTCCCATCCATTCTGTATGCAACTTTTTTGGGTTTTCCTTTTACCCGACTATTGTATAGTAAAGCAAGGTCTCCTACCGACAAGTTTTTGTTTTTAATGTTTCTGTTGTGCCATGCTTTTTGTTGTTGTTTCTGGATTTATTGATGTTGTATTGCCATTAGTCGGTGTTCTTCGAGTTTACTGAGATGCAATAGTCAGTCCTTTATTCCTTGTTTGAAATCGACACACAGAATCTCTGCGATAATAGGTGTCTATTGTCGAAAATGTAATGGAACTACTGCTTCTTGTCCATACACTAGTCGAAAGGGGGTTTGGTTGGTTGAACGTTTGTATGATGTTCTGTATGCCCATAGTACTACAGGTATATTCTCATCCCAGTTGTCTTTGTCTGCATTACATATTTTGGTTAGTCCTTTTGTTAATGTTTTGTTAAATGCTTCAATTGCTCCATTCGAGTGAGGATGGTATGTTGTACTCTGACTATGGTCGATTTGGAACTGGTCTGTTAGGGTTTTGATAGTTCTATTGATAAAGTGTGTTCCTTGGTCGCTAATTAGGGTTAATGGATATCCAAATCTGGTAATGATATTCTCATAGATAAACTTAGCAGCTATCTCACTGGAACATGTGTCGACTGGTTCTTCCTCTGCCCATTTGGTTACATATTTGACTGCAGTTATTATGTACCTTGCACCTGTTTGTTTTGCTGGTATAGAAAATGGTCCTATGAAGTCGATGGCCCAAATTTCAAATGTCAAACTTGGGTTTACCGATAATAGGGGCATTTCTGTGCTAGGAAGGGGTCGACCTAGTCGTTGGCATCTGTCACATTGGATCACAAAGTTTTTGCAATATTTGTGAAGTGTCGGCCACCATAACCCTGATTGTTGGATTTTATTTGTAGTTGTTTTTGCTTGGAAATGTCCTCCTGAAGGTCCATAATGTGCTTCATGCATAATGTTGTTCCTTTCATGTTCTAGTACACACCTTCTAAGAATGTTGTCTAAACCCATTTTGTACAGGAATCCATTTATGAGGCTATAAGGTGCAACTTTCATGGCTACGATCTATTTATTTTTGGTACTCATGCCTTCTGGTGCTTGTCCATATTCTAAAAACTGATTTATTTCCTCTAATTTAGCTGGGACTACTTCTATTCAAAATAGATGTGCATCTGGTAAGTCGTCTTCGACTCCTGTCGGTTCCTCTCCTGTTTCGATTCAAGATAAATGGTCGGGACTGACATTTAACTTACCTGGTCTGACAATGACTTAGAACTCAAATTCTTAGAATAGAAGTAGCCATCGAAAAATTATTCCATGGTGTAGAGGTTTACTCATAAGTTATTTTAATTCCTGGTAATCAGTGTAAAAGATAAATGGATTAGCTAGGAGATAATGTCAATATTTTTGTAGTGCAAAGACCATTCCTACTGCTTCTCTTTTTGTCGTTGAATAGTTTCATTCAGCTTTGTTTAGTTTCCTGCTACTGTAAAATAAAGGATAATCCATTCCATCATCTCCTAGCTGAGTTAGGATTGCTCCTATTGCTAGACCTAATGCGTCGATGTGGACATGGAATTTAGTCGACCAATTTGGAAACCTTACGATTGGTGCTTCGACTAGTTTTCATTTTAGTTTTTCAAATGATATGTGACATTACTCTATTTATTTGAATTCTTTATCTTCCCTTAATAGTTCTTCTAGTGCATAGGTCATATATGAATAATATCTTATGAATTTTCTGTAATAACCTGTGTGGCCAAGTAACACCCTGACTTGTTTTGAGTTTACTGGTAGTTTGAGGTCGAGGATAATTTTGATTTTTGCCAAGTCGACCTTAATGCCTTCCTTAAAGACAATGTTTCCTAACAATACCCCTATGGGGGTCATAAATATGCACTTCCTAATGTTTAAAGCTAACTGGATTTGTCAACATCTTTCCAACATAAGCCTTAGCCACTTGCAATGATCTTTTAACATGGAGTATATTGTCCAATCATCAAAGTATACTACCATGGTTTTGTAAATATATTCTTGGAATGTTTTGACCACAATTCTAGAGAATACTGCAGGTGCATTCTTTAATCCAAAAGGCATAACCTTGTAAGAAAATGAGCCAAATTCACAAACAAATGTTGTATTTTTCTGATCTTCTTTAGCTATTGGAACTTGGTTATAACCTAAGAATCCATCTGTAAATGAGTAGCATTCATGTCTTGCAACTTCATTTAAGATTTCATCTGCATAAGGAGTTGGAAATGGGTCTGTTAGTGTCACTTTATTTAGCTCCCTGAAGTCGACACAAATTCTTAATTTCGTCGGATCATGTTTCTTAGGTTGAAAAACCATTGGACTTGCCCATTCTGATTAGTCAATAGGGTAGATGATGCCTGCTGCAAGCATGTTATCAATCTCCTTTTTAACTATCTCTTTGTATTTATGAGCTAGCTTATATGGCCTTTTCTTCATAGGTAGAACATCAGGTTTAGTGTCAATTTTCATTTCACTCATTTTGTCGACTAAACCTTTGAGATCTCTATAATCTCGAGAAAATACATCCTAGAACTCTTTTAAGAGGTTCACTATTTATGTTGTCTGCTCTTCACTCCAGTAGTCTCCAATCTTTGCCATTTTTGGTCGGTCGTCATTTGAGATGTCAAATTCTCTAGTTTTGACCTTAGCATCTAGCCATTATGGTGCTTTGGATTCGTTGATTGGTCGAATTCCTTCTTTAAACTATGAGAATGTGGCAGGGAAGTCAGCTGCAGTCATTCGATCGGTATCGTCCTTGTTGGTTTTCCCAACTTTGAGTACTGTGCAAATAGGTTTGGTCGTTTTGACATGGTTTGATTTCCATCTAAATATTTTCCCTTCTGTATTTTCATTTTTTGACTGTAGTCTTGTCGACTGTGGCATTGTCCCAGTTTGTATATTGTTACAGTCCATTGTCTGTCGGTTATATTTTAAGGGTTTGTTTTCTGTCAGCTGTATAAATTCATGAATTTTCTTTGTTGTTTCGACCAAATTCTTATTTTGTGGTATAAAGTTGAAATCGTTGATAAAAGTTTCTCTGAGTTCATGCCATAGGAATGTTTCACCTCTAGAGTCTTCCATCTTATAACATTTGTTTGGTAAGTCAGTGAGGGTTGATGGGAACAGATGTGGCCATGCATGTTCATCTTTGTACCCAAGTCTTCTCCATTCTTTTTCACATGTCTTAATATGATCTTCTGGATTGTGTCCTTGAATGGAAATAGGTATCTGATCTTGGTTGGTTAACTTCTTTCCTCCAAAATTTTCTACAAATTAAGTCGAAGCTGTTGTCCAGGTCTGTAGTCGTGTCTGATGGGTATCTCACCATCTAGCAGCTTGTCCTGTAAAAGTCCCTACTAAACTTTGTAGTCGACCATGTTCACCAATATTTTTGGACACTTGTTCTATGCGCATGACTGGTGATTCTCTTTCCTTATATCTTGGTATTTGTGTATTATTTACATTTGTAGGTTTTAAAGTAGGGTATT
This sequence comes from Pseudotsuga menziesii, assembly GCA_001517045.1. NCBI lineage: Eukaryota > Viridiplantae > Streptophyta > Pinopsida > Pinales > Pinaceae > Pseudotsuga > Pseudotsuga menziesii. Next base: position 233,782 of record LPNX010879456.1, on the reverse strand, counting down.
CCCTATTTTTTTCTCAAATATTTTTGGTACAATGGACACTATGAAGCACTATTGGGTGGGATTTTTCTGTACTTTTTGGATAGTTCAGCACCCTCTTGCTTGTGTTTCGTAGTTCTCAACTTCCCAATCATATAATTTTGCATCTGAATTATATCCTACTGAGTCTTGGTTGCCTAAATGAAGTTTTACATAGATATTAGGTTCTGTATAATCTGCATAATTTTGTATCTGATAAAGTTGTTGGATATCAACATCTTCATCGATAGGTTTTTTCCAAGGTTCTCCTTGGGATGGATGAATAGGTACAATGACCTTTTGTCTGTTTCTTTTTAATTTTATTCTCTCTTTATCTAGGGATATCGACGCTTTCATCTTTCTTTCCCAAGGTCGACGTACTAACACTGGGAAGGAGCTGGATCCTTCCTTAGGGTCAATAATTACAAAGTCAACTTTTGTTGATATTCCCTTAATTGTGGTGTCAACATTTTTACAGACTCCAATGGGTTCAATTAGGCCTTGGTCGGCTAGTTTCAGGTATATACCTGACTCATAGGGTCGAGGTCTGCCTAACTATTCCCATGTGTGTTGAGTCATAATATTTACCTGTGATCCGAAATTGAGTACAACTTGTCGGACATGGTATCCTTCAATTTCCAAGTCGACAAGTGGGTCGGCATCACTTTTATCTTTTTTATTTAGACTACAGATATTCTTTGTTTTTTTTTCGTTGTTGTTGTGTTTTATTTCATATCATAAGTCGATGAATTGAGATACTGAGTTATCTTTCTGTACTAGCTATATTAATTCTTTTATTGTGTTATGTCGATTATCGTTTGCTTCTTCCTGTCGTGCAAATTCTCTAAATATATTTGTTGCATCTTTATATATTTGTTTTTCTTTAACTGGATCAGGATAAACATTTTTTTCTTTTATCTTGCTAATTCGTGGGTTATCACTTCCTGTTTTTGTCCCTTGTTGGGTTATGATGTTGAAATTATTTGTATTGAAAGTATCATGTTTTTGCACACACGACAATACATTAACATTCTTATTTTTATTTATCTTTTCAAGCATATTAGGGCAATCCTCTAATGAGTGATCCCCTACGCCACAATTCAAGTATAGAATTTTAGGTCAGTCCTGTCCTTGTATGGACAGTCTGCATGTTGGTGTCCCTCCTTATAACATGTGAAACATTGGATGGGTTGATGTGGTCGGTTGTCTCAATTCCCAGAGAATCGACCTCGACCTCCATAGCCTCTGCATCGATTATCATACCGGCGCTCGTATCTTCGACCTTCATATCTTTGATTGTTTTGATCGTTTGGTGCGTTGTTTTGCTCATTATTTTGTGCAACTGCGTTGGTCTAATATACTGCATGATAATTTTGTCGGTTCTTGAGATTCATATGGCAGTCGACTGTGTTATGATTTTTAGTTTCACAAATTGTAGACCAAGATGCCTTTCCATTCTTCATGTTGAATGGGCAATCTTTTGTTGAGTGGTCTCCATGCTCTTGGAAAATGTCGCAAAAACATTTTGTCTGCACAAATCGAACATCCTGTTGGTTGATGTCCTATCAATAGTTGTCTTTTGAATGTCCAGCCGTTGAGCACTTCATGCACCATATATCCTTACTTTTGAGGTTTAATTATTTTAATGACTTATGTACACTCTCAAGTTGTTCTTCTAATCTGTGATCAGTGGAGTATGTTGGTATGTCCTCATCCATTTCTACTTGGAGAGATTTTGTAAGCGCATATTCGTAAGTCTTGAATGTCTCCAGACTTATGTGTCGGAACATTTTCTGTGATAAACCTGCAAGAAGCCACTAGATTAATAACTTTTCACCAATAACATATTCCAATTGGCTAAGAAGGTCTTTCCATCATTTATCGTAATCACGAATAGTTTCTCTTGGATTCTGCGATGTTTTCTTTAGTTTCTTTGCTACCAGATGTTTTGCATCTAGAGTTTTGAAAAATGATAGAGATTGTGCTTTGATCTCATCTTTGGTTTCTTGGGGTGTTCTTTTAGAAAAATTCATGTACCAAGTTAATTCCCTTTTCCTCAAGGCACCAGTGAACTGCGCCATCTGCCTGTCTTCATCAGTAAATTGGTTAGCCTCTCAAGTCGACTCACAGATGAACCAATGTCATCTAGGGTCCTCATCACCCTCATATAGGGGAATGTGTGCTGACCCGTGACCCATGTCGGAGTCACTGTTACTACTTTATTAAGGAGGTGGAGGTGGTGGTGGAGGTGGTGGTGTGGGTGGTGGGGTTACTTGCTTAGTCCTCTCTGCGGAACTATCATCGACAGAACTCTCGTTCCCATGGGTTTTTTTTGTCGTTTCCTCTTCGACCAGTAGTTGGTTAGTGTTGAATTCTTCTGTCTATGTCCAACTGCAATTATTTGTCCGCAGTTCTGAATGTTCTATGTCTTCCAAAGCTGTATTTGGTAGGGGGGGTGCTCCTTCATGTGTCAGTAAAAGTAAGTGGATACCTCGATTGGAGGGTACCGCTTGAAGCATAACCCAATTTCCTTCTTCTGGTCGACAGATAATTAGATGTCTACCCATGTATGCTTCGTCATCTAGTTGACTCCATATACCAAAGTCACCAACTCCTAGTATCAGGTCCTCTTCGATAATAGCTTGTATCCAGGTACATGGATATTTCTGAGGTTTTACTTCCTGGGGAACTTCTAATTAGAGAGCTTCTCGCTACTCTATCCACAATTCTTCTTCCATAGGGGACGCCTCTTTTTCCACACCTTCTTCTTGTCAGTAATAACTCGACTCCAGTAGATCTCTTTCGTGGTCGGTCACCCTAGTACTCATTCCTCTCTGTAGAGCTAAGGCTCTTTCTCTTCTTTCTTCCCTACTTTGTAGCCTCCTCTCCCTCTCTATTTTTTGGAAGTTTGTCATACCTTTGTGTGAAACTGTCTTCTCGATTTCCTTTTTAGGTTGACTTCTCATTACTGATGATTGGTATCTCCTTTAGTTGAGTAGAATCCACTCCACTTTATTCCGACATATGACTAACTACACCCCCATAGCCTACCTGACGCTTTAGAAAGCCCAGATAGTTCTATATACTTGCTTAGGAAGTATTCCCACTCCCTTTCGGCAATTAATTTTTCCCACCTCTTTTTCTTTTCCACCAAGTTAGGGTTTAATGGTGGTCCACGAAGTGATGGATGGGGTTTGACAATATGACCCACTCCCTTCTCGATCAGGTACTTAAACAGCAAGGTTGGTAAGGAACAAAAAAATTGCTCGGTGAGGTTTGTGTAGAATTCCTTCTTGACGGTTTCCACCGAAGTTTTGTCTTCTATTGCTTGCTCCTCGCAGAATTCATTGGCTATTTTTTTGAACCACTCCGACAAGTTTGTTCTTTCGCCGTGAATCATTTTTTCTAGTAACTATTGATCTTTAGTCCCTTTTGGCTTTTCCATCTAGGAGTTTCTTCAGCAACTGGGGCATTAATTCTACAAACTTCTCATGTGTCTCTGTAAAGAATCTTTCTTTTTCTTGTGTGGTCATCAGTCTATTTCTTCGTGTGTAATTTTGTAAATAATTTGCTACTTTACACTCCCACCAGTCCTTAATCTCCTATTTTGATATCATCTACTTGCATACATCTCAGAGATGTACTACCGGCAACGAAACCAATGTTGTAATCTCACAGATCACATAGGGTTAACAATAATACATACTAAATCATACATACATAATAGAGATAACAAATAAGAACAATTAGATAGAATAATAGATTATATTATCATGAGAGGGTCCATACAATGCAGAGAACTGAACCGATTTCTCATCTGGCTCAACAGCTTAATATATACGATTTACCAATAGTTACAAAATAACTACCTGTCGGTTTACTCAACTGACGTGACCTTAGGTGGCTGACCTAATCTCCAATTATTCGGCTGACTGACTTAGTTGGCTGATCAACTAAGTCAGCTATCACTCAAGTTGACATACCGACTTGCTCCGCCAACAAACCCTATCGCAAGGAAAGTGATAATCAGTCGAGATGTTCAATTTGTCGAGAATGAATCATGGGATGGAACTGTCAACATAAATGTCAAGATTGTGTTGAATGTCGACAATGATGACATGGCAGAGGAAGTGGTTCAAACACCACATGTAAGTCAACCAGTTGCAACACCAATGAATCCCATGACACCGCGACATGGTTCAACACAAGGACCATCGACACAAGTGGTAGCTCAAGATACGCCAACAAGCACACCAAGAGGACAGCAAACTCCATCAAGCATTTCATCAAGCTCGACATCGATAGAACCGGTGAAGATAAGAAGTCTGCGTGAAATATATGAAGTCGGTACACCAAATTCATTCTCTCTCTTGACATTATTTTCTCCTAGATATGATCCACTAACATTTGAGGAAGTTGTTGAAGAAGAAGTATGGGCACAAGCCATGGATGAATAAATAGAATACATTGAGAAGAACCAAACACATCGACATAAGGTTTCATTTCATAAGAGAGTTGGTGAATAACAAAGAAATTTGTTTAGAATTTCGCAGGTCTGAAGATCAACTTGCATACATCTTTACAAAACCATTGGCCAAGGATACTTTCCATTATCTACGTAGTTATCTTGGGATGACAAGTTCTACACAACGAACTATGTCATGCACAGAGCATGTTTAAGCTCTAAAACATTTTGTAAATTTTGTTTTTAAAAAATCCCCATATGCTCATAATTAAGGGGGAGTGTTGGAACAAGTAATTACTCATAGAATCCGTACTAGAGCTCAACCGAATATGCCAAAGTCCATAGTAGTCCAGTCTCTATCAGTCAGTCTGAAAAGAGTGAAGAGTCCATGATTCGACAATATAAAATAGTCGAATTAATTTCTGAAGCTAAGATTGTAGGTAGATAGTTATTACAGTCTTTAATGGCAACTCAGTATATTCATGGAGAAGCAAATTCTAGTTTTCCTATAAATAGAAGAAGAAGATTGTAAATTAAGATTAGACACAATAGACAAGCAGAGAGAGTGAGAGAGAGCTTAGAGGATAGCAGAGAGTGAAGAAAGAATTGTGTCGAAGCTCAAGATTTTGTGTGTTTGAAGATGTCAAGAGCCGAAGCTCTGTAAAAGGTTAAACATCTCTGTAAATTTCAAGTTTTCATTTACGACAATATAGTTCTTTGTTATGTACTGACAAGTTATATAAATCAAATAGTTTATGGTTGAATTCATGCTTTTTTTTCTACACATTTTCTCCAGAGTTACTTGAGTAAATGTTGTTTACATTTATGGTTTGAGTGAAAGATCAAAGAATCCTTAAATTTCTCACAGTTTGGGTATATGATTTTGTGATTCTGTAGAATTGTTGTTGTGTCGTTTTTTACTTCATATTACCGATGGGTGAAAAACATTTGTAATTTCTTAAGTCTTTTAGACTAAGAAATACCCTTTGTAAATTCCGTCTAAAACTAAACCAAAACAAGTGATTCCAAGTAAAACCGTCGAGTAAAATCGACAAGTTGTCAAAGTGGTCAACCCGACAAGTTGTCAGGTAAGTTCTATCTAAGTAGTAGAACCGACAAGTTGTCGGTTACAAAGAATTTGTCGAAGCCGTCAAGTGGTCGAAGTAAAACCTGTCGATAGAACTGGCAAGTAAGGACTTGTTGAGGTAAAATATTCGGGTCCATAAGTCCGACCATATTGGTATACTTGTCTAGTCAGAGTTATAAAAGCTTCACTCGACAAGTAAAAAGAAAAATAGGTCGCCGTGAAATTTTTATAACTTAGTAGTAACTAAAGTTTGTTGGCTCGGTTTTGCTAACATGGAAGACACTCCAGTTCCAATGGAAATGCATGCAGGTGTTGTTATGGAAAATAATCATGCCATGAAGAAGGTAGAAGAATATTTAAAACCAACCTACCAAATTACAATGTAAAAACCAACATAATTAGATATGATCATAAAAAGAAGAGGCATTATCATTACGACATAATTAGATATGATCATAAAAATAAGAGGCAATGTCTTTAAGAGAATTGAATATTTGATTTGTAATCGAACAATAACCTGTCAAACACAGCCTCCAAGAAAAAACCATTCAAATAATTAATGGAAGGTTAAGGTTGCCATTAGGGTTCTAACTATGCAGGGACTTTTTGAAACACCAAGTGAAAGACCAATTATAACAAAATGTGAGATGTTCCCCATTTCTAGAACCTGCATATTAATATTGGTAGAACAACTTGTCATAAGAGGTTTAAATAATGAGAAACTTTGATAAGTTCAATACAATAATGAATTAGACTAAGTCATAATCACCTTGGAAACCACTGTATGCTAGCTAGAGGAATTAGACACAGATGGAGATATATGTTCTTGTGCATGTATTTCATTTGCACAGGAGTGATAGTCATGGGTATGGCTATGAATATGTGATGCAACATGAGCATGTATGCCAACAATATGCATATGACCATCACCATTTAAGGCATATTCCTTCTTCATATTTGAGTCCTCTAAAGTAATGCCCAAATTTGGCCAAGACCTTTCGTTAATAGGATTTCAAGCCATGTTGCAAGCCATGGTATCAACATGATCCTTTAATTGTTTTCTCTCATAGTATTGTGTACTCACAAAATCAATGAGAAGGGTCAATAAAACTGCCAACATTGCACTAAATTCAGCAAATGGAAATCTTAAGCAAGGTGTTTCTAAAAAGCATTCATCTGTAAGAGCATCTTGAGCATTTGGTAACAAGCCTAACAAAACTCGTTGCCATAATAAGCCCAGTTTCAAAAACCTTGGAAAAAATAAAAATTGTTCCATCCTTCCTTATACATTTCAACCTCCTTTCGAAAAGGGGAATTGCCACTCCAAAAGAATTCGCTATCAGAATTGTAAAAATGGAAATTTTATTCAAATGCAATGCGAGTTCCTCATTTTGACATCTGCTGTCTGTGTCTCTTCAACAATCAACGGTTCCCATTGAATTTAATATCAATACTTCCAAAGAAATAAGTGTATAACAAAATCAAATTACTTAGTTTTCAAACAGAAAAATCAGATAGAAAAATGTAACAAACAAACCTTCTGCTCCAAAGATCATATAATAAGAAGTTTTCAATGAAAGAATGCCATGGAACACCATTCTTTTAAAGTCTTCCTAATACGGTCTCCGAATAGAAACCAATTCGATTCAAAATATTTATACCAAGTGGGTTGATAAGACACTCCTTTATCATAGGACCATGATGATGATGTTCAAAAGGAGAATCCAATAGAGCCTTCAAAGTTACATATAACTAATGAACCAATTGCACCTCTTGCCAAGAGGAGGGATTCATGGTGCCAAGATGTACTGAGAGATGATGTGAGGAATGGAGCACCAGTGGGATCTACGAGAGAGTGCAAGAAACCTAATAGATATTCATGATATGTTGCATTGATGGGTGACATCAGTGACTCAAATCCTTCATCATCTGAAGAAGATACATAGCAGTAAGTGTGGAAATATGTTAAATACTAAATAATGATGTTTGGGAAGTTGTTCCCAGACTAGAGAGGAAATCAATTGTTACTTCCATATGGATTTACAAGATAAATAATGTTGCATATGGTAGTGTGGATAAATACAATGCTAGGTTTATTTCACTAGGTTTCTCTCAAAAATATGACATTGATTATGAGGAGATATTTTCTCCCATGGCCAGATATACCACAATCAGATCTCTAATTTCACTTGCATCAGTATTAGGATGGAATATTCATATGATGGATGTGAAGACTGCCTTCCTTGGCAATGATGAGGTTGAGGAAGTGGTTTACAATGAGCATCCTAAGGGATTTTTTATTCATGGGAAAGAGTCCCATGTGTGCAAGTTGAGAAAATTCTTCTATGGGATTAAGCAATATCCTTGAGCATGGTATGCTATAACAGATATCTACCTTCAGAAATTGGGTTTGTCGAAGAGTGAAGCAGATTCAAACTTGTACTTCAAAGTAGTGGAGAACCAACCTTTGATATTGGTTCTATATGTTGATAATTTTTTCCTCACTGGAAAGGAAAGAATGATTGTTGAGTGTAAGACAGAGCTTACCTCAAAGTTTGAGATGAAATACTTAGGTCTGATGCACTACTTTCTAGTCCTTGAGATTTGGCAGAGAAATGATGAGATATATATGTCTCAAGGGAAGTACATTGTGGACATATTGTGCATATTTGGCATGATGGATTGTAAATCCATGAGTACTCTGATGGTTTCCAATTTGAGGAAACTTCATGAGACTAAGATTGGACTGAATCTAGTGACCCCACTTTATATAGACAACTGATTGGCTCATTGATGTACCTAATACAGTCGAGGCCATATATTTGTTATGTAATCAACATTTTGAGTCAGTTTATGTCTGATCTTAGATATAGACACTAGGTTGCAGCAAATAATGTTTTGAGGTACCTCTACAATATAGTTGCTTATGGACTCATGTATGCCTCCAGTGAAGGGGTGTTATTAGTTGGTTATACTGACATTGAATGGGGTGAAACATTGTTGATCAAAAGAGAACTTCTAGATACTATTTCAACTCAGGTTCTTCTATGATTTCTTGGTCTAGTAGAAAGAAGGCCTAGGTTTCATAGAGTACCATAGAGGCGGAGTACATTGCTTCTAGTAATACTTGTAGAGAAGTAGTGTGGATAAGAAAGCTGCTTGGTGTTATATTTTTATCATTCAAGCTAGCATTATGATCTTAGGATCTTTTAACTGAGAGAATAACAAGCACAATAATAAAACATAACCACAACATAAGAGACAAGAGACACAAATAATTTTCCTCGGGGAAACCATAAAGGAGAAAACCCTGCAACTTCCTTAGAGATAGAATCAGTACCAGAGGTAAAACCAAAAAACAGTAAGATGATCTCCCAACAACAGTAGACTCTCTCTCTCTCACACTGAGATAGCTTCTCCTCTCTCACTCATGCGCCTCAATGAGTGAGTGTGTGTGTATGAGCATGATAAATAGAGAAGCTCCCACTCTCTATTTATATTCTTCCATTCACTTGGAACCCACTCCAACATGTAGGCCTCACTTAACAATTACTTACTAGAGATGACATCTCTAGGAGTGTCTAATAACCCTAGTGCCCCACCACTTGTCGGGTCTTTACCTCTTCTGACCAATAGGAGGGTAACATAATGGTGGGGACTACTTTCCTGACTTATAATGACTCACCTAGGATCGACTTCACTAGGATAGTCTAATAACCCAAGGGCCCCACAACTGTGGGTACTTTAACCCTTGACCAATAGGAGGGTTACCCACAATGACTTGACATGAATTTCTCATTATAGAAACTTCTCGGAATAAACATCGGGTTACAATACATAAGAAATATGGATGAATACATTCTGAAGTTACTATTACATCAACACTCCCTCTTAACTAGGAAGGTATTCTCTCAACACAATTTATTAGCACAAGTCTTCCTCTCTGTGTAATCTGGGTCATCATCAGTTCTTTGTCATATTCAGGTCATCTTCATCTTCAAGTCATCTTCATTTGTAAGTCATATTCATATGTAAGTCATCTTCATTTGGATCTGGATCATCACTTGATCTGGATCATCAACACTGGATTTGGACCATTACTCGATCTGGATCATCACTGGGCATTATCAGTGGATCTGGATCATCACTCAATCTAGATCATCACTAGGCATCATCACTAGATTTGGATCATCACTCAATCTGGATCATCACTGCTGGATCATCTTCACTAGATCTGGATCATCACGGGTGCTATCTCATGATTTTTCTCGTCACAGGAAGTTCTACAGAGCCACCCCTTTTTCATGCTAGTTGTAGGCCTAGCCTCCATGTAGGTCTTCTTCAGCAGTTATATCTGACCTACTCGTCAGAAAGGCCCGTCCAGCACTTACATCTGACCTACTCGTCAAAAAGGCACGTCCAACACTCACATCTGATCATATAGGAACCAATCCTATAATCACATCAGAAAGGCCCAACACTCACATTCACCAGCATGGTAGGACATAAATACTATCATCTGTGAAAAGGCTTAGCACTTACATCTGACCTACTCGTCAGAAATTCACAGTACTCACATCCATCCAGGATGGAACACATCCTACTCACAAGGATGGAAGAGTTATGTACTTCCATCTAGGTTGGAACACATCCTAATCACAATGATGGAAGATTTTTCTCACTTTCATCCAGGCTATAACACATCCTGCTCACAATGATGAAATATTTCTACACTTGCATCCAGGCCAAAACACATCCTACTCACAATGATGGAAGACTCTCATCCAGGCTGGAACACATCCTGCTCACAATGATGAAAGATTTCTGCATTTACATTCATCCAAGTGGGAACACATCCTGCTCACAGTGATGAAAAGGCTCTGCACTCACATCTGATATTGTAGGAACCAATCCTACAGTCATATCAAAATGGGCCCCAATCCTCCTCGACTGAGCTACCTGGTAACTGAATAGGTGCCTCCATTCTCCTAGAGAATGGCAGTTGCCCTTACATCCGACCTGCTCATCGAAATGGCCAACACTCACATCTGACATGGAAGGAACTTAATCCTTTAGCCATGACAAAATGGTTTAGCCCTTACATCTAATCAAGTGGGAACACATCCCTCTATCACATCAGAATGGCTACTCAATCCTAGACTGAGTGTTCCTGGTACCTCACCAGGAAACTCCATTCAAAGAATGGCAATTTCCCTTACATCTATCCTACTCGACAGAATGGCCAGCACTCATATGTGACATGGAAGGAAACAATCCTCTCACCATGACAGAATGGCTCAGCCCTTATATTCGACCTACTCATCAGAATGGCTATGGATCTCAGCACTCATATCTGACATGGAAGGAACCAATCCCCTCACCGTGACAGAATGGCTCAGCCCTTATATCTGACCTACTGGTTAGAATGGCTATGGATCTCAGCACTCATATCTAACATGGAAGGAACCAATCCTCTCATCATGACAGAATGGCTCAACCCTTACATCTGACCATGGAAGGAACAAATTCTCTCACCATGTCAGAATGGCTATGGGACTCATCACTTTCCCTTGGAGGAAACCTCTATCTGGATAACATCAAGCTTCTCCCTGAAGTACTTGAACTTCACCCTAGCCAATGTCTTTGTCAATACATCAGCTATTTGTTCCTTCATCGCAACATACTGGAGCTTCACTGCTCCCCTCTGCACCATATCCCTGATATAGTGGTACTTGATCTTGATATGCTTCGACTTGTCATAGAACACTGGATTTTCTGACAACTTTATGCAACTCTGGTTGTCACAATGTATACAAGTAGCATCCATCTGAAGATCAAATAAATAAAACAGTAGCTTCCATAGCCATACTGCCTCACAACTAGCTGAAAAAGCTGTGACATACTCTGCTTCAGCTGCACTCAGTGCCACATAGGATTGCTTCCTATTAAACCAAGAGATCACACCTAATCCCATATTGAAGCAACACCCTAAGGTGCTCTTCCTATCGATAGGACTGCCTGCCCAATCTGAATCAACATAACCGTCCAGGTTAATATTTTGATTCGCAATGTACTTACGCCCATAATCAACTGTACCCCTTAGGTACCTCAGAACATGCTTTGCATCAATCAAGTGAACATTTCTTGGATCTGTCAACAACTGTCTCAAGGTGTTCACAGCAAAGCAAATGTCTGGTCTCATGTTCGTCAGGTACATTAATGAACCAATCATCTGACAACACATCGTAGCATCAACCGTCTCTTATGAAGCAACACTCAATAGCTTCAAGTTCGATTCCATAGGTGTGGTTATGCAGTCCATCATCCTGAACCTCTTCAGGATCTCTACTACATACTTCCTTTGTCCACACCTCCATGCCTAAATAGTGCATCGACACATAACATGAGCATCATTGGTATTCTACCTTCAACCTTGAAGCAAAGGTTGGAATTCACTTTACTCTCAATAAATCCTAAAGTCATCAGTAATATTTCCATCCTGTCATACCATGTCGATCCTCAGGATATTCTGTAGTCACTCCCTTTGAAGCGGAGCATCATACTCCCTCTGTCTTCTGTACTCTATGCACTGAAACATTATGTACTGGAGTGACAAGTAGCTTCCTATGCTACTAATATTCTATGTGACCATCTAGTGTATAGACTTGCATCTTCAACCTTGTAGCAAAGGTTAAGATGTTCATCAAGCTCATCATGTATGTGTTTCAACTCTTATTGGCTGCAAATGTCTCTTCATAGTCTAGGCTTCTTTCCGTGAGAAGCCTCATGCCACAAATCTTGCTTTTTATCCCACGATGTTTCCATCTACTGCATGATGGAACTACGAATTTCTCTTTATGTGTCGATACTGTATCCTAGACATCATTCTTCTTGAACTGGTCTTCCCTTTCTTCTTGGTTACTTCTTCATAGCTTGAAGGTTCTACATCAATTATGTCACTGCATTCATCATATTATTCTTCATCTTGAACTGTCATCACTTGTTCTTTGGAACAAGTCTCATCCTTCTTTTACTATAGGCGATTATGTATGCGATCTTTCCTACAATTCAAATGCAGTTGTATGGTTAGAAACATTTCATAGGGTATATTCATAATGAAAAATTCTTATGCATAACTATATGATCATGCAACTATTTTAGCCAATACAACATCCATCCATATCTCACGGAAACTTTCCAGATGCCTTCCATCTCTACCAGGACAACATTGAGATTGTGCACTAATCCAATATGTCAGCAAAGAGGTTTCATTCTAGATAAGTAGCAATGGAGAGTTGTATAGCACCATGAACTACTTACCCATCACATGCTTATTAGTAGTATACTGTCATTAATGCAAACATCCTATCATGCACAATACATCAACTGAATATAAACAAATGGATAACAAAACAATATCATGAAATGACAATTGAATACTTATCTTTATTTGTTTTGTGGGTAGACTCCTTCTTGATCCTTCAGCTTCATCGTCTTCTTCATTCATGATAGCATCGTTTTTTAATCCAAATTCTAAGGAGGATAAGAGGTGCTTCAAGAGTTGAGTTTCTTCTTCTTCTCGGAGTCTATTGAAAGTAATCACTTCCTTCTAGCACACATTCCTCGAATGAATGAATCCCATGATCCCGGGAGGCCATTCAAGGTGGCTATCACCACTTCTGCATTCTTCACTTTTTCTTTTACCACTTCAAGTTTTTCTTTGATTTGAGAGACCCTTGTAAAGTATGACTGTATGGTATTTGCATTCTGGAACTTCACTTCCTTCAACTGGTTTCTTAAGGTCATATTCTGATTTATGTTCTTCCCTTCAAATAGCTTGGTCAAGGAATCAAACATCATCGATGTCTTTAGGGAAGAAACTTGTGGTACAAGTTGATCCATGACTGAATCAACCATGATATTCTTCGCCTTGACCAATTTATTCTTGTGTAAGGCTTCTAGCCTCATCTCCTTCTGGAACAGGAACCTCTATACTCATGTAGGTGTCCAATTCATTTTCTTCAGAGAGATAATATACTTCCATGCTTAGAATTTTTCAACTTCACCAAGCTTATCATCAAGCTGATGTTATAGATCATTTTGAAATGAGCACCTCAAATGAAAATAGCAACGGATTAGATCTTACCGATTTGAGGTGTCCGTCCTAGTTTCGGAGCTCGTTGATCTAGGGTTTGTCACAAAAACCCTAATTTTAAAAACTTGGAATCTTTTAGATATGATTAGATAGACATATAGATCTCTTCAAATGGAGCTGTCCAATGTACTCCTTTTTTGAAAACAGTGGAGGGAAGCTCCCAAAACAGAAAGCCCTAGTTTTCCAATTTCTTCTGCAGAAATGCCTGTTACTATTTCTATGATATCTCCGAAATTACTATTATTCTGGGACATATGATTCTCTATATTCTGGGACATATCACTGAGGTAACCTCACCTATCCCTGATCCAACACCATAGGTTTCATCAGAATTTGTGTCACCAATTTGGATTTATGATCCTTTTCCCAATGTGACCTTCTAGAGGACTGTTCAAAACAGCGGAGTTGTATGGACTTCCACGTATCACTGGTTCAGATTCTAAGTCTGAAATTTATCAAAAAGAACATACAGTCCTTTCGCTTTCTATAACATCTTCAAGAATTCCATTTGGACCTCTGTAGCCCAAGATATTGCAATTCTCCCCAGGTGTCCTGTTTAGGGATGAATTCTGGAAGAGGATGGAACCTTAACTTGGAGGGATCATATGTCCCAGAATATAGAGAATCTAAGGCTACAGTTTGGACACAGTGTTCATCAAGATTTTATCTTAGGCCCTTGCAATTTTCAGCTCCTAAGATGTCACCAATATCGGGATATAGCGAATGTACCAAAACGTAGCAGTTTTAGTAATTAGGGTTTTTCTAGCTCGAGGTCAAACTAGGGTTTGACTTTCCTAGAGTTTCACCCAACCAAATTTCTTGATCTAGGTCTCTAAAATTCTATTATAAGGAGAAAAATCCTATGTTGGGCTCACTCAAAAATTCCTCTTCTGTAGAAAGCCCTAATTTCCACATCAAAATCTGAAAATGCTCGGAATCAAATTCCGCTTCAACATAAAGATGCACCCTTCAATGGAGAGTCAGCCTAGCATAAATTTGCTGATGGATTATGGAAAGAGACCCACAAAGTAAGAAGCCATATCTTCTGTAGCTGCACAATGTCTGGTTCTCAGGTTAGCTCTGATATCATGTTAGATTTTTATCATTCAAGCTAGCATTATGATGTTAGGATCTTTTAAGTGAGAGAATAACAAGCACATCAATAAAACATAAGCACAACACAAGAGACAAGAGACACAAAGAATTTTCCTCATGGAAACCATAAAGGAGAAAACCTCGCAACTTCCTCAGAGATAGAATCAGCACCAAAGGTAAAACCAGAAAACAGTAAGATGATCTCCCGACAGCAGCAGTCTCTCTCTCTCTCTCACTGAGAGAGCTTCTCCTCTCTCACTCATGCGCCCCAATGAGTGAGTGTGTGTGTATGAGTATGATAAATAGATATGCTCTCACTCTCTATTTATATTATTTCGTTCACTTGAAACCCACTCCAACATGTCAGCCTCAGTTAACAATTACTTACTAGAGCCGAGATCTCTAGGAGTGTTTAATAACCCTAGTGCCCCACCACTTGTGGGGACTTTGCCTCCTTTGACCAATAGGAGGGTAACACAATGGTGGGGACTATGGCCCTGACTTACAATGAATCACCTAGGTTCGACTTCACTAGGATAGTCTAATAACCCAAGGGCCCCACAACTGTGGGGACTTTAACCCTTGACCAATAGGAGGGTTACCCACAATGAATTGACATGAATTTCTCATTATATAAACTTCGCGGAATAAACATCGGGGTATGACATGACTCAAATACATTACAATACATCCCGGAATAAACATCGGGTTACAATACATAAGAAATATAGATGAATACATTCCGAAGTTACAATTACATCAACACTTGGAGGATTCTTTGGTAAAAAGCTCGATCCTACCGTGACTATGTGTGACAACTAGAGTTGTTTAAATCTTTCCAAAAGTCTAGTGTTTCATGATAAGTCAAAACACATAGAAATGAAGTATCACTTCATTCAATACATAGTCCAGAAATCTATTGTAAAGCTTCAATACATTTCTACTAATGAGAAGAATGCATATGTGTTGACAAATCCATTGTTGATGATAAAGTTCAGACACTTCTGAGATAAGCTTTATATGGAAAATAATGTCTCCCTCATTGAGAGGTAGTGTTAATTGTACATCATCAAGATTCATTCTCCAGAATTGTGAGTAATATCAAGTCGGATTTGTGAGTCTTATCAAGTCTTGTGTATCTTATATGATTGAGGTGGTGATGTTGTATTGTATAGTCTTGTGATATCAATACTATAGACTTGTGAGTAATATCAAGTCCTACTAATATCCTCATTTTTGAGGTAGCATACTTTACTTGGTAAAGTTATTATACTATGTGATGTAGTACTAGTCATGGTCACTAAGTGTTATAAGTCTCCTTTAGAGATTAACTACCTCTAGAGTGATATGCTTTAGCATGTGATTATATGGCATGGGGTAATATGATATGATCATGAGTATTGAATAATTCTTCTGACTATGATATGATAAGATGGATAAATAATTAATACACGTGTGGACCATGCAGTAAATAATTAATGATAATGAGATAAGCATAGAGAAAGAGAAAGGATTCGAAGCACCTAGTGAACTCAAATTGTAAATGCTTCAATAAATATTTAGTGCTAAATAAAGAATGTATCACTTAAAATAAGAAATCTCTTTGAGATCCATGTAAAAGATAAAAATAGTAAATTGAGTAATTTGCATGGATGGCACTAAGGGTGAAGCACTATGACTCTCAGTTAGCATCCTAACTTACTGGTCATGCATTTAGTCAATGATTGAGTTCAGTTCAATCATTTCAAAATAATTCACATTCAGTTAAAGATAATTATGGAAGAGATAGCCCATATCTTATGCATGATGGAGAAAACTAAGTGCCAACTTGGCACTAGTGCTAGGGAGGACACTAATGTTTTCATGGATGGAGTTCTAGTTAAGCTCCTCCTTGTGTATGTGTTATGTGATTCTCCCAATAATTTACTTGAGCCTTCCATTCACTACCTTCTTCATGCTAGGTGTTTTGACTTGTTATTAAAGTGTTAGGCACTTGGCAAGTTCATTAGAGTGTTGTATTGGATCTCTCTTTTCTACTGCTAAAGGGATGTCTCTTGTAAGGTAATTTGTTTATGTATTGTAAATCATTCTCTCCAAATATATCTATCATACTCAAAGAATTGTTGGGTTTTTAATCCTTTGTGTTTGGAGGGTTTTCCCAAGGTATATCTTCTCTCTTACGATTGAATAATTTATGTGGATGATTTATTTAAGAGTTTCAAGTGTCATATTTTTTCTCAAACATATATGTATATATATGTATATATATATGTATGTATGTATGTATGTATGTATATATATAACAGATTGGATCCCTTCTGACTCATGATAGATCCAAGGTTTAGATTATAATGAGTTCTATATTTATCAATTTATTCATATAAATCTATACAATAATTACAAATTTAAGAAAGTAAGTAATTTCATATTCTCAACTATTAATAACATTGAAACTAATTCCATAGCCTTGTTAGACAGAGTAATTAACTCCTGCTTAATCTTAGTTAGAAACTCTAATTCCTAAGTATTTAAATAAAGGCCTTTAGGTTCATTTTAATTGAGAGAAATAGATCTTCCTTATTTATCAATTAAATTTTCGCAAAGCACTAGCTCATTTATGCATTATGTTTTTCTTTATAACTCTCCCTCTAACTTAGGCATTGTTTAGATCCAAGATTTAGATGTTGATGTATATATACTATTATAATCTCAAATATATTAATCATTTTATTCATATAAATCTATACAAGAAGTACAGATTGGAAAAATTATGTAATTTCATATTCTCAACTATTGATAACATTGAAAATAATTTCATAGCTTCACGTATACCATAAAAAAATGTTGCTATTCATTGTAGAAATTCCATACTCTGAACTATTTGATTAACACTTATATTATGTCAACATTTTCATGTATATCCATCCCATAATGACATGTATTATTATTCATTTAAATAATTTTAATAATACCAAAAATATTATATTAATTTAATTTTAATAATACCAAAAGTATTATATTAATTTAAAGTGAGGATTTCCATTTACATTGTGAAATTCCACATTAATAATGTACACATTAACACTACGTACATTATTTAGTTTTCATTCAGTATTAACACTAAACATTGTAAAGTATTAATAACACTATCCTCAATATTAACTTTTCATTTAAATGTCATTGTGTGTGATCTGTGGAATTTATTTCTTTATACAAAATATCTCCAAGGTATGCCAATCATGGTGGATATGGTTTGTTGCAATATCTTCTTTACACTCAAAATGCTAAGGCATTGTCTAGGGGTCTACACTAGATTAGATAGTGAATGAGTGTAATGTTAAGTCACTCATTGTTTTAGGCCAACATGTTATAAGTCTTTTTATTTTTTACTTTTTATTATTTTATTTTTATTGAGCCACACATCTCATCCATTTGAGCAGTAAAATACACCTACAGAGTATAATAAAAAATATTATACTCATATATAAATATACAACCATATTAGGGCAATACTCACAATCTTACAAACTGAGTAGTAAAATATTAGTAGTGAAATTCAATTGACTTGAATAGTAAAAAGAAAAATTATAAAACCAAGAACATATAAAATTACAAAAAAATAGATTACAATAACAACACTAGATTCACTAGATTTACCTTAGAAAACCGAGTGGGGATGCCAAGAGCATCTCTCCTGCTCACTTTGGCACATTACAATGGAATATTACAACAATATTTATAAGGTTCTTTAAATGCAAATACAACTAGAAGGAAACCACAAGCCACTAAAACCATGTGACTTAAACCACTTACATCCTTGGTCATTCACAAGTCAAGGTTAACCCTAACATGTAAATGTTCATTTTTAGTTATAGTGAAAAACAAGTCATTTATCAAAAACATTTAGATAAATGTTTAAAATCTTCATTTGATGGTAAAATGCTTTTCCAATTCCAATTTATTTTCAAAATCTAGATTTGAAAATTTTATATGGATTATTTTACTCATTAACTACTCTTAATATTCATTATTAGTTTTTAAAAAAGACAAGTAAACCAATCTTTTGAAAGCTATTTGATTATATGATTGCGTCGAGAGGCGCTCTACAGCCCAGTATGGGGGGGAGATCTTGCTAACATGTCGGCAAAAAATAATAGTGAAAGTGAAAATTATGGGTGAGATCTTGTCACGTGATGTAAAGTTACTAACATGTCGGCAAAAAATAATAGTGAAAGTGAATATTACGGGGGAGATCTTGTAAAGTGATGTGACATTTATAACATGTCTGCAGAAAATAAATAGTGATAATGAATATTATGGGAGAGATCTTGTAATATGATGTAACATTTATAATGTTTGTAATATTGAAGTAACTAAAGTAAAAAGTAGTAAATATTTTGTCAGCCTAATAATGTAAAATTATCCCACTCAAAAGCCCACCAAAAAATCTTGCGAGAACATGTTGTAAGGATTAAAAAACTTGCAGAATATGTTGCTCGTGCATAATTACTCGCTTCTTACAATATTTATCCAGTGCTCGTGCATAATTACTCGCTTCTTACAATATTTATCCAGAGCCTGTGTATGTCTATACATTATTTAGTTTCAGATATTTCTTGAAATACAAGTTCATTGAAGCAATGCATAACATATCACGAACGATTTGGGTGATGCTCGCTGCTTTGCTTTAAATATTGAAGAAAAAATCAGCACAAATGACCGACATAAGAAATGCCTAAACCCTGGCGCAAAACCATTTAATAGATTGAAGCTCTGATAAACCATAAATGGGAAAAAACTCTTTTGGTTTCAAAATTCATGGCATAAATTCCAGAAATGCAGAATGTGTAACCATATCATTGAGTGTGAACATGAAATAATTGTTACCATGCATGTATTTGTAATTTGTACATGAAACGGTTCGTGTAGAATGTAATTTACCTGACAAATGACAAGTGAGTCGGATCATGGAAAGTCATACGAAGCTTTAAATCTCTCGTGGAAGCTTTAAATCTTTTGTTGTTCGACCCATTTTGTAAGAAGACGATGATCAGCAAAGCCCACCATCATCATGAGGCTGAGTCCAGCGATCAGAGGTATACCTCTGTGCGGTAATATTTACCTTTTTTTTTCTACATATGGAGAAATTCATGATAACTTAGTTGTCCAGAGTGAAGTGTGCGGTAATATTTACCTTTTTATAGTTTTCACATATGGAAAAATTCATGATAACTTAGTTGTCAAGAGTGAAGATCACTTCTCGTTATCCGTTGTTTTTGTTATTAGTAAATTTGAATTTAATCATCAATATTATTTAAGAAAATTAGATAGTTTAAGATAATTTGTTAATTAGTTGGTGGTTTAAAGAATAACAAAATTATCATTTCTTTAAGATAATTTGTTAAATTGATAAAAACAATACAATATGGGAGAGATGTTGTAATGTTCCTACTTAGCAAAATAATAAAAGATAAAAAATTGAATTGTCCGCAAAAAAATGTTACTAGTGCACATGGTTTTAAAACCATGTGGAAGGCCTCTTAAACAAACCATGATTTTATTGTGCATGGTTTAGGAGGGCCTTGCAAATGGTTTTAAAACCATATGCAAGTCTTCCTAAACAACTCATGGTTTTATTGTACATGGTTTAGAAGGTCATTGCAAATGGTTTTAAGACCATGTGCAAGGTCTCCTAAACAACCCATGGTTTTAGGAGGGCCTTGCACATGGTTTTAAAACCATGTATGGAGGAGATGTTGTAATGTTCTTTCCTAACAAAATAAAAAATATTATGTTTCCCATAAATAGTATTAAATATTAAAAATAAAAATCTTATATGTCTATCTTAAATAAAAAGATGTGTCTTTTGGTCTGAATCACACCAAAGCTGATAGTTGAGTGCAATATTTGAGAAGATGTTTGCACCTCCATAGATTTGATCCCTCTCGGCGCTTGATAGAGCCTGGGATTTGGATCTATGCTGGTTATTAATGTATTAATGTTACTTAGCTCATTCTTCTACTAATATTTACCCTATTTTGAAATTATTTAAGCAAGTTGGTCATTTCCCTCCCAAGTAGGAATATTTATTAGACAATGTTGTAAATTAAAAGGGGTTTGCACCTAGAGAGAACTTGATCCCTATGAGAGCTTGGTAGAGCCATAGTTAAAATGAATCTATAATGATGATATCAATTTTTTTAATTTAGATATTTTTATTTATATCTAGTTTTATCTAATTTATTTCCTCTAATTCACTTAGAGATGATCATAAAATATTATTATTTACTATCATTTGAATTGCAACCATTTCTTACAATTTTTTTATTTTTTACCAACAAAATTCAGAAATGTATGTATTTTAAAAACTTTAATTTCAAAAAAAATTTAAATATCAAATTTAAAAACTTTAATTTTAATTTTAGAAATACAGAAAATATCAAACTTTCATTTCCACGCTTTAATAACATGAAATTGTCATATACCTTCCTAAATTTAGGAAACGTTGAAGCTCAGGATAATTATTTTCACCTACTCAATAAATTATCCTAAAGAACAAAGAATCTTCAAACCTTACATAATAAATTGAGAATGTCTCTCAAAATCTAGACTTTCAGTGCTGAAAACTTAAACGCCACTATTTAGAGAATTAGAAGATAATGATATCTACCCACCGTAATCTCTCCTTCCCTTGGGAATCAGTTTGACTTATGCCCATATCGCAAGGGAGGCCATCATAGTACCTCCCATTAACAAGGCAATGTACGAGAAACACTGCAATTTAGGATGGCAACACATTTCCTTGCTGAGAAAATCTGTAGCAATCAGATCTACTAAAGACATATATATGAGTATTCCTGCAGATATAGAATCAAAGATACCCTCCAAAATGAGTGCGCTTGGGCTATTTGGGTTGTAAATGGAAGACACTCCAGTTCCAATGGCAATGCATGCAGGCGTTGTTATGGCAAATAAGCATGCCATGAAGAAGGTAGAAAAGGATTTAAAACCAGCCTGCAAAATTACAATGTCAAAAACAACATAATTAGATATGATCATAAAAGGAAGAGGCAATATCATTAAGAGAATTGAATATGTGATTTGTAATCTAATAGTAACCTGTGAAACACAGCCTCCAAGTGCAAACCCTTCAAAGAATTGATGGAAGGTTAAGGTTGCCATTAGGGTTCTGACTATGCAGGGACTTTGTGACACACCAAGTGAAAGACCAATTATAACAGAATGTGAGATGATCCCCATTTCCAGAACCTGCATATTGATATTGGTAGAACAACTTGTCATAAGAGACCTTTATATTATGAGAAACTTTGATAAGTTCAATACAATAACGAATAAGAGGAAGTCACAATCACCTGGGAAACCACTGTATGCCGACTAGAGGAATTAGACACAGATGGAGATATATGTTCTTGTGCATGTATTTCTTCTGCACAGGAATGATGGCCATGGGGATGACTATGACTATGAGATGCAACATGAGCATGTATGCCAACAATATGCATATGACCATCAGCATTTAAGGCATCTTCCTTCTTCAGATTTGGGTCCTGTGAAGTATGGCCCAATTTTGGCCAAGACCTATCCTCAATAGGGTTGCAAGCCATGGTATCAATTACCTGATCCTTTAACTGTTTTCTCTCATAGTATAGTGTACTCACAACATCAACGAGAAGGGTCAATAAAACAGACAACATTGCAATAAATTCAGCAAATGGAAATCTTAACCAAGGTGTTTCTGGCAAACATTCATCTGTAAGAGCGTCATGAGCATCTGGTAACAAGTGAACAAAACCTGTTGCCAGAATAACCCCAGTTGCAAAAGCCTTGGAAATAATAAAAATCTTTCCATCCGTCCTTACACATTTCAACCTCCTTCCCAAGAGGGGAATTGCCACTCCAAAAGCATTTGCTATCAGAATTGTAAAAATTGCAATTGTCTTCAAATGCAATGCGAGTTCCTCATTTTGACATCTGCTGTCTGTGTCGCTTCGACAATCAGTGGTTCCCATTGTTCAGTCAATATCAATACTGCCAAAGAAATAAGTGTATAACAAAATCAGATTACTTAGTTTTCAAACAGAAAAATCAGATAGAAAACATAACAAACAAACCTTCTGCGCCAAATATCATATAATAAGAAGTTTTCAACGAAAGAATGCCCTGGAACGCCATTCTTTTAAAGTCTTCCTAATACGGACTCCGAATAGAAACCAATTCGATTCAAAAGATTTATACCAAGTGGGTCGACACCAGACGAATCCTAAACGCTAACTTGAGAAGAATTCCCGAACAAAGCATCTCTCTATCCTATAATAAACCTAAAACCTCAAGGCTGACGTATAGTACAGTATCTTGTCTTTTAACTTTAAACAAGAACTGTAATTACTTCTGGCTTAAACAACCAAAACGAATGAGACATTTACAGCGAAAAGTACCAAAATCACCCTGCAAAACCGGGGGAATTTTTTCAATAAAATCAACTGAGAATGACTCTACTGCAAACTGAATTCAAAAGGGCAGAAGCCATCAATATACAGCACTCATCATCTTCAGTTTACATAACGAAATTAACATAAACAAATGCATAATCATACATATTGTGAACATACCCGTGAAATTAAATGCATGAGAATTCTTTTGGGTTGTTCGAAGAGGACGAGAATCGCCCTCCTGGCTCAGTCGCCGTGGCCGTCCGTTTGTGGCCCTGAGCACTGATACGAAACCTCCATGGGTGAGGATGGGGAGTCTTCAATGGTTCAAAGTGGGATGAGATTGACTTTATTTTAGGTCATAGAAAATTATATTTTGTTAATTGTGTCAGGAGTCATCGAAATTATTTTGTACATCGTACAAAAGGTTTTGTTTCCGCTAAAAAATAGTATTTTTGTAGTTGGAAGACATTTCATGACTGATCGTTGACATCTGTTCGTAGTTGGAAGACATTTTGTTTTTTACGAATATACGAATCAAATTCTTGAAATGGTGAGAGACATCTTTTCGTAGTTGGAAGCCATGTTTTGCGAGGATACAGGAATCAAATTCTTGAAATAGTGAGAGACACTTATCATGATTGATATTTTGAAATGAGAAAAGTCATATTCTTTCAATTGATGTATCCCAAATTTTATTATTATTGTGTCCTTGGGCATATAGGGACGAGGACGAGACAATAGTTGGAATCAAATTCTTGAAATAGTGAGAGACACTTATCATGACTGATATTTTTAAATGAGAGAAGTCATATTCTTTCAATTGATGTATCCAAATTTTATTATTATTGTGTCCTTGGGCATATAGGGACGAGGAGGAGACAATAGTTGGCTTCTCTAGATCATTTTTTTTCACTTATAAATTTAGAAGGTTTTTTTTTAGTAGTATAGATCCATTTTAAAAGAAGATTTATTAAACACCAAATTGTAAATGTTTTAAACTAATTTTAGCGGACATGTTATTTTTTTATAATATTTTATTAATCTTTTTTATAATATTTTATTATTTTTTCAAAAATATATGTGTCACCTCTAGGATGAGCACGGAAGGAGTTACACATCACCCCCTACTAGGATGTAAAATGAGCATCTTTGGAACAATTAAAAAAAATATTTTGAAAATTATTTTTGTCGGTGACGTTAACCTTGGCACTAGTCTCGTCGGTTTGGTGGAGAAAGACATCATTCTTCTACATGTAGTACTTTCCAAAGTAAGCTTCAATTGTACTTAGGTAAGATAATGATGAATGTCGTCATTTAAAACATTCAAGCTGACAATGGTAAGTAGTTAACTGGTATGCCTAAATCAAAATTGATTGATAATGCCAAAAGGATGTATGTTGTCATGAACTAAAGAGAATTAGAAATTCAACATACAACATATCGCTTGTGTTCATAGGATATTAAATAATATCCCTAATATCACTACATGTTAAAGATATCCTCGAAAAAAATGTTGAACCCCCTCCCAATAAAACTTTATAATTTAAAAAATACCTATGTTCACCATATATCCTAGGTATCCACTATTTCGATACATTTCTAGTACCCCATTTTTTCTACCCTCATTATGGTGACATGACACAACTCTTATAATATAGAGAATCCTTACAAGGTCAAATATGAAATCTCAGTGATACAAAATATTTCAAGATGGGGAACAACTCCCTAAACACAATTTAACTTCATTCACAATCATTTCAATCAATTTCACATCACATCCATTCAAAAATCATACATGTTCAAACACCACTCTAACTCCAAACACAATTGGATTCACACCAACTTCACATAGATCATACTTATTCAAATAATAATATGACTTCACACAATCAATTAACTTACACTAACTTAGAAGTATATTACCTATTAGAACCCCCTAATACCCTATTCAACCCCCTATATACATAATTATATACCCCTATGATTTCTATGATATCTATGTACTTTTATAATAATTAAAAATACCCCATTTACCTTTATATAGTAGGCAATATATTGCTTCCATATTTTAGAGTACTAAATAACACAATATCAACTCATGTGTTATAATATTTCCTACTTTGTGAACCCCTTGTGGCATCTCTTTTCCATACTTGAAATGAAAAATGCGGGGTGAAATTATTCAATAGCTCATTGGAATGATTCCACTTTTTGGAAATCAAGGGTAATACGTGATCCTAACCAACCAAACACATCCTCTCGTAGGATCTTTTGTTGAGATATTGTTTTTACTACAAACCCCTTGGAAGCTAAAGATTGAAAATGACGATAAAGATCAAGATCTCTTCTTCAGCTAGTGTGCTCTTTTATGGGAGGAACTCCCAATCCTAAATTGAGAAATTAGATTCTTCTTCTTGCTAACTAAAGGGGATAGTAGCTTAAGATTTCTCTCTTGCATTTGATAGATGTGTTGGTGTGCATGCGCATTGTATAAGCACCCTTGCTAGCTTTTGCAAGTTCTAGCTTATCTAGTTGCTTTCTTTAAGTTAAAATAGTTGTAGTGCTTTTTTTCTTGCATGCAGTTAAGCTTAACTTAACTTCTTTATTCCTTCCTTTATGGTGACATTTGGGTGCATGCCTTGCATGTTAGAATAATCAAACCCATAGTATTACCCACTTAGACATTAATTCATTTATTTTTGTCTTATTTTCCTAGTTCATGAGTCCCACCATGTGCAAGTTGCTAATTGCCTATCCATAGAGGTCAAACTTTCCATCTTTGACTCATGTAGCGCTTGGGAAAGCCTTAGGAATCAAATCTGGTTTA
>LPNX010879456.1:137194-207233 GCA_001517045.1 Pseudotsuga menziesii | reverse complement strand
TCACAGAAAACTATCTTGACTCCCTTCAACTATTTTGAATGGAAAGCAGAGATGGAGATCTTGTTGAGAGCAAAAGGCCTCTATAGGGTGACTATGGATACAGAAGCAGAGCCTAATGCTGCTGCAGAGAAGATCAAATGGCACAATCGGAGAGATGAGGCCTATGGCCTCCTATGTCTTAGTATTTCCCGAGACCTCCTTTTCCATCTCGATGGATTAACTTCACCAGATCAAGTATGGGAGAAGCTTTCTGATCTTTTTGGAAAGACAGATGAGATGAGGGGACATCAAATCGAAAATGAGCTGATTTCTCTGAGTCCCAGTAGCTTTGAATCCCTATAGCTATATTTCTCCAAGTTCAAAGCACTAGTTTTGCAGCTGAAGCAGTGTGGTATCGAAAAGAAATATGATCAACTCGTATTGGCCATCCTCTTGAAGCTAGGACTTGACTAATCAGTCTTTTTTTTGACCTTCTATGCCACAAAACTCACAGCTCGAATCTGGAAGATGCCTAGCCTTGCAAATTTCATGGAATCTCTCACACAAGAACAGGACAAGCTGGTGATGACGGGAACCATCAAACCATCCAAAGATCAAGCTTTGATTGCTGGAGATTCGAGGGTGGATTCAAAAAGCAAAAAGAAAGCTAAAAATACACCTAAGCAAAGAAGAGACAAGAAGCAGTCTCCAGAGGATCAACAAGGTCCCAAGAAAAATACCCAGAAGAAGAAAAACAAAGGTGAAATGAACAAGTGCTCATACTGTTCGAAGGGAAATCACACTGAAAGCTCTTGTATGAAAAAGCAGATCGATATGCTGACCAATCTCCTGGAGAAGAATGGCATCTCCCTTCAAGAAAGCTCAAAGAAGAGAGAAGGAGGATCAAGTTCCGATGACAGAGAGAGAGTTCATGCTCTAGTTGCTGGCACATCAAGCTCACCCAGTTTTATCATAGATTTTGGAGCTTCAAGACACATGGTTTCGACTAAGGAGGCCTTCTCCTCACTGGATATGTCGAAAGGACCATCTATTGTACTGGGAGATGACTCTCTCACTAAAAGTAAAGGAAAAGGAAGGATAGATCTTGATCATGGTAACTTCAACAATGTGCTGTATGTCCCTGGTCTCACCTCCAACCTTCTGTCAGTGTACCAGATGACCCACACTGGGTCTCCTAAGAAAGTCATATTCTCCCCCAATGAAGTTGAGATCACAGAAATCTTAAGTGGTAGAGTCATTGCAAAAGGAGTAGCGAATCTTGCTGAAAAGGTATACATGTTTTCACACTTCCTACCTTACTCAAACCCCTTTGCTCTTCTTATACATGCTAATGAAGCTAGCAAGATATGGCATGAAAGATTTGGCCATCTAAATTACAAGTATCTGTCTGATCTTAGTGAGAAAGAAATGGTCATAGGGCTTCCCAAGATAAAATTTTCCAAAGGAGTCTGCCAAGGCTGTATCCTAGGAAAACACCCAGAGCATAAGTTTGAGAAAGCTAGTCATGAGAGAACCTCTGCTCCCCTCGAGCTGATTCACAGTGATGTTGCTGGCCCACTCCCTCATATGTCCATGAGTCAGGCCAAATATGCATTGACCTTTATTGATGATTTTTTCAAGTATTGTTGGGTTCACTTCATGAAACACAAGTCTGAAGTTTTTGGCCTATTCAAAGTCTTTAAGGCTTTGGTTGAAAACCAGTGTGGAAGGAAACTCAAGGTCCTCAGATCTGAAAATGGTGGTGAGTATGTCAAGTCTGAGTTTATTAACTATTTTGCAGATGCAGGTATTCAGATGCAGCATTCTATCCCCTACACACCACAGCAAAATGGTGTTGCTAAGAGGAAGAACAGATCACTGAAGGAGATGGCAACATGCATGATGGAGGCCAAAACTTTTCCACCAAAGTACTGGGGCGAAGCTATCAACTGTGCAGCCTATATTCAAAATAGGGTGCCTCACAAATAGCTTGATGGCATGACTCCCTTCAAAGCATGGAGTGGGCACAAGCCCGATGTGACCCATTTCAGGATTTTTGGCTCAAAGGCATGGGCTAGAATCCCTACAGAGAAGAGGAAGGATTTGCAGCCCCAAAGCCAAGAGTGTCTTTTTGTTGGATACTCTAAAGATTGAAAAGGGTACAAGTTGATAAACTTGAGCACAAACAAAGCCTTCATTGAAAGGTGTGTTCAGTTTGAAGAAGAACCCCTTGCAGAAGTGGAAATTGGTGAAGCCTCTTCACCACCTGAACCTCAAGAAGTAAGTAAAGAGTTTGTTGAACATGTTGATTCTGATTTTTCTGATGGAGATGAGTTTATTGCAGACCCAAACATCCCCACAAGGCCTAAATGGGCATCCAAGACACTACATGCAACAAGTGAGCTAGCTGGGGATCCCAATGACCCAAGGAGGACTAGATCTCAATTTGAGAGTGGTCTGTGCATGAAGGATCCTATGTTTGTTGAAAAATGCTATTTGATGGTGGAGTCTGATCCTCAAACATATGAAGAAGTAGCAGGAGATCCAAGATGGCAAGCTTCCATGAAGGAGGAGTTCAGTTCACTCCAGAAGAGCAACACATGGGAGCTAGTGGATCTTCCTCTAGGGAGAAAACTAGTACAGTGTAAGTGGGTCTATAAGACCAAATTTGCTGCTGATGGTTCACCACTAAAGTACAAGGCTATATTGGTAGCTAAAGGCTATTCACAGGTTCATGGCATCGATTACATTGAGACCTTTTCCCTAGTGGCAAATATGGATTCCATCAGGCTAGCTCTAGCCATTGCAGCCTCAAGGCAATGGGAGGTACATCACGTGGATGTAAAATGTGCCTTTCTGAATGGAGATCTCACTGAGGAGATATATATGCAGCAGCCTCAAGGTTTTTCTACTAACCCTTCTCTTGTGTGCAGGTTGAGAAAGTCATTGCATGGGCTAAAGCAAGCCCCCAGGGCTTGGTATGCCAAGATAGATAGCTTCTTGCTATCTCTGAATTTTGTTTGGTGCAAATCAGATCCAAATGTCTATTTTAAGTCTGTTAATGGTTCATTAATGATCATTGTCTTATATGTTGATGAAATCCTCATTACAGGAAGCTCACAGGCTGAGATTGCTTCCTTAAAAGGAGCTATGAACCAAGCCTTCTCCATGACAGATTTGGGGCTCTTAAGTCAATTTCTGGGGCTTGAGATTGCTCAAACCAAAGCTGGAATAAAGGTGCACCAGTCCAATTATGCCTTGTATTTGTTGATCAAATTCAGAATGCAAGACTGCAAAGCAAGCAAAACTCCTTTTCTTTCAGGAGTGAAGCTGGAGGAAGATGATTCTCCACCGATGGTAAACAATACATTGTATAGACAATTGACTGGATGTTTATTGTATTTGACACATACTCGACCTAATATTTGTTATGCAGTAAGTGTGGCTTCTAGATTCATGGATCAGCCTCATGAGATCCATTGGAAAGCAGCCAAAAGGATCCTTAACTTTGTTCAGGGAACAAGGACACATGGCATCTTCTATAAGGAAAAATTTGATCTTGATTTGATTGGATTTACTGACAGTGATTAAGCAGGTGACAGCACAGACAGAAATTCCACTTCAGGTTATGTGTTCATGCTTGCAGAAGGGCCAATCAGCTGGTCAAGCAAGAAACACAGTGCCATTGCACTCTCATCTATAGAAGCTGAGTACATAGGAGTTGTTAATGCAGCAACTCAGTGTTTATGGTTGCAGGGTTTACTTGGAGAGTGTGGTTTCGAACCTGAGTACTCAACTACCATCTACTGTGATAACCAGAGTACCATTCGAATCTGCAAAGATCCAGTTCAGAAGCAGAGAACCAGACACATTGAGATTCACATACACTACATCAGAGAGCTTGTGCATGATGGCACCATTCACCTACTCTTTTGTTCATCTTCAGAACAAGTAGCTGATATCTTCACCAAAGCATTTTGTGAGAAGACCTTCAGCAATCTCAAATCACTGCTGGGGATTGCTGATCATGCTGTAAAGGCATGAGTGGAGACAAGATTCTACAATTTTGTTTTACAGTCCATGTTTAAGGGAGGATTTTCCCAAGTTGGTTTTGCCTCTTTCCTTGTTTCATATGGACTTGCAGTATGTAAAAAGGTGACTAAGCCTTGTTTCTAGGCCCTATATTTTTGATTTATTACTCATAAATTCAGGCTTAAAGGGGGGTGTTAGAATAATCAAACCCATAGTATTACCCACTTAGACATTAATTCATTTATTTTTGTCTTATTTGGCTAGTTCATGAGTCCCACCATGTGCAAGTTGCTAATTGCCTGTCCATAGAGGTCAAACTTGCCATCTTTGACTCATGTAGCGCTTGGGAAAGCCTTAGGAATCAAATCTACTTTATTCCTAGCCTCCTAGGCACCCTTCTGCTTTTTCTGCTTTGTTGCCTGCTTTTTCAGTGTTTTAAGGCACATAGGAAAGCAAGACTAGGTGAGGTGAACTTGTTTTTTTCCCCTTTCATCCTCCACTCTTTCCTCCATGCAAAAGCATGTATGAGCTGCCATTCCATCACTCATTATCTTGCCCATGTGCCCTTGCCAATTCGTGAGCCTCGTGATAGATTTGGGATCAGCTTTTTACACCTATGGGGGATTTGCCTATTTTGGGTAAGCCTGATTTATGCTAGTTTTGGATGCCTCCTTATGCATTCGATCTCTTGATGTATTCTATATATTCAGCAACCTATGTTATTACAGGGTTGGCTATTGTACACTCAGTTAATATAATTTTGTGTTACAGCTCCATATTCAGTCTCCATTGTTAGCAATTTTGCATGATCAATTGATAATTGTTGTGGGTAAAATTAATCTATTGCTGGCCTAAATTTCTACATTGCACACCTTTATTTCCCAAAATATCACTCTAGCAAGCTATCTGTACTGACTCGTTGATCATTATTCAATGGGAAAGATCTTTTAGATATTAATAAGAATTATTATTTGAAGCAATTTTACTCTTCTCCCATCTCTTTCTTTGCAATTGATTAATGTATTAATTCATTCTTAGAGTCTACATCTCACATAAAATATTACATGGTATCAGAGCTAGATTGAATCTTGGTAGTTTACCAATATTCACACGTTAAAGCACATCAAAGAGCACACCATAAGAGATGGATTAGCCACAATATCATCAGATTACCTTCATTCAACTATGATGAATGGAAGTGAAAGATAGTGATCCTATTGAGAAACAAAGGACTCTAGTATATGATAACAATGGTCAAAGAAGTTGAACCCAATTCAGTGGTGGAAAAGGAAAAGTAGTTTAACATGTTAGATGAAGCATATGGTTTGTTTTGTCTCTCAAATTCATCGGATCTCTTATTTCATATTGAATGTGCATCATCTTCTAATGAAATTTGGACCAAGCTAGAAGGGCTCTTTAGAAAGAAAGATGTTTTAAGAGGGCATCAATTGGAGAATGATATTATCAGATTGAGTCCAAGTGACTTTGATACAATCCAAGACTTATTCACAAGATTTAAATATATTTTGTGGAAGCTCAAATCATGTGGAATAGATAAGAAAGAGGATCAACTTGTACTTTCCATTTTTTCAATGCTAGGCCCTAGCTATTCAGTATTTACTTTTACATTCTTTGACCAATATAACTTGAATAGCTATTTAGTAAATCTATTATTCCATTATTTACAACAAAAAATATAACTTGAATCTGCTTATTCTTAAGCAAGGTATGATCCAACCCATGATGCTTATGGTACTGAATACAATCAATAACGCCTCCATTTGATCTCTTCAACAAACATAAATTTGGATAAATATTATTAAGCCATCTATAAATTATCATTGGACTTTTGATTATGTAATATGCATAAGAGAATATTATATTCACCTACAAGGTTGTTAATGGCCCTCAAACATTAATGGATTATAAATTCTCATTCTATGTCTCCTATTATTATTTTATTTTTATAACTAAGGGTTCATTGATAATTGGGTCCAAACTTGTACTCACATTACACAAGTTGATTTTAGTCCACTACCACTATACCCTTAGGAATACCAATGTTTCCCACACATGGCACACAAGCATTGATCAAGGATTGAACCTGTTTTATTATAAGGAGTTCCTTAAGAGTGTACCCTATCGCCATCAAGTGTACACACTAAGCGCATGTTTCATACTATTATTATTTACATGACTAAGTGTTTTTATTTCTTCAAATAATTCATTTGAGATGCCATGTTTGAAAAGTATGTGAAGCTTCTGCTGGTCATGGATAATGTTGTAAATTAGGTATTGTGGGGAAATCATAGATTATTAAACATTAATCACACCAATTAACATTTCATTATAATATCATCATATCCATTTGTAAACATGGTGGAGTAGGAAATAGACAACAGAAGATACAATATTTCTAGATAACTAGTGGTGGTGTCTATAGAAACCGAATTTCACTTAAGCACAGGATCATTGATCCATGATGTGATGTGTGGTGATTGATAAACCAACCAATAAGGACATCTATAAATTGGATCAAGTTGAAGCCCAACCCAAAAATCATGGAACCAAGTTGGTTACAATGGTCCATAAAAGATGGATTACAAAAATCCAAGGTAGTCATAACGATCAATATATTGTAGGTTAGAAGACCCAAAGTGGACATAATTATTTCATATTTTAGTTGGAAGTTGACTCCCTTCAACGATTTACTTATACATCCAACAAGGTGAGGTTACTAATGAACCATAGGTTCGAACAAATCATTTTTCTCAAAACACAAATACAATATTCCATGATTTATAATGAAAAAGAGAAATTTGAATCTTGTGATTCTTAAGAAATGGATGGTTTGAACTGGGATATTGATGGAAATAATACAATAACAACGTCTCCATTGCAGATATGCAATGGACATAAATTCATAAAAAAATTATGCAACCATCTCTATATTCCCATCGAACTCCCTTTTTTCTTAATATGCATAAGAGAATATTACCCTTTTCTCTCATCAAATAAGGTCAATACTCTTTTTTTGAGACTCTTCATTAGTCATTAGTTTGTTGAGGAAAAATATTGTAGTAAAGGATTTCATTTGATTTTCGCAATGGATATGATAAGAAGATTGAGAATTGATGTTAGAGTATCAACTCTCCCTTGTGCCTCTAGTGCTCCTCCTTATTAGTAATTATCTTAGCATGATCGAGACTTTCATTTAAGAATAAGGGAGAGCTTGAGCGAAGGTGGAATAAATAATTTGCTTTTTATCATGGAATGTTGTGATTCTGGTAGAAACCTGACATTTTTCATTTCTTTTTCTACATTGGATATTTGTGGTGTTAGATCAGGAAATTATGCATTAACACATAACCAAAGACCTAAACAATCTAAACTCCTATGGAAAGCATCCATGGGAGTTGGTATTCTATTATTCAAGTAAACTTTCCAACATTAAAATATTTGAGCTTCCCACGTATGCACATATCATACTTCTTATACAGTTGGGACTCCTTCACCTCTATTATATACTGTAGAGATATAGGAGAACATTATGTGGGGTTCACTTAGTGAACTAGTTACATAGCATGACCGTTCGTAGGATAATAAAGAATATCCCTATTTTCACTTAATATTGGAAAATGCCTCCTAAAACTGTATTGTTGAACCCCCTCCCAATATACCTTTCTAATTAAGAAAATCCCTAGTTTCACTAGATATTGTAGGTATCCATTTTTAATACCCCCTTTATATCTTATTATCAAGTTGTAAACAAAAGTATCCCTAACACATCTTAGTATATGCAAAGAATATGCTAAATAAAATAATCGTATATTGCTAATAATGATACCATTGGGATTATAGGGGTGACTGTTCCATTTCAAGCATTGGATTGCGGAAGACGCAACGAAATAGCAATGGGGGAAGGAATGTGTAAAAGGAAACTCGGTCAAGAGATCAATGCAACAAAGAATGTAAAAGGTTGATGGTCAAATAGTCAATGCAATGCTTATAAAATATTAGAACTTCATATGTTTCACACCACAACCTTCCAATCTACTAATTTTATACCATGTAAATACAAGTATATCCATAGAGTGCTCATGTTTTATATAAGCTTAATAATTAAATTCCATAAAAATGCAAAATTGAAATCCTTTTCGTGGATGGACTTCGCTACCTTCCAATCAAAACAAACATCATCGATGTTGGAACCCAAATGAACGTAGAAAAATTCTTCTTACTTTCCAATAACACCATTGATCATGTGGATAGCTTGGATTTGGGTCATTCACAAGATGCAATGAATTTCCTTCACTTCATCTACAATTATTCTTGCAATCAAGGGAATTAACAACATTTAGTTACCTTTTCTCAGGTTATATCTAGATTTTTTAATCTTTAGAAAGAGGAGAAAAATCTCCATTTTTAAATTTGAAGAATGCAATAATTATAAAGATACACACATGGTGAAACTTATATGATATCATTTCATGGTAATGACAACACATAGGATATGAAAAAAAGGTTTTAGATTTTCACATATGTTCATGCCAATTCCAATACAATATTAAGATGGATTCCTTGCATATAAGAATTGAAATTAAAATTATGAATGTGCAAAACATAACTCAAACTAACAATTATACCTAACTGGAAATGTAAAATTGTTAAAGAATAATACAAAAAGTTGAAAGAAATAATTAGTAAAAGATTGATCTAACTTTTCTTGACTCCGGTGAAGCAGAAAAGATTGATCTCACTTTTCTTGGTTGTCATGGAGCAAGGTTTGATTGAATTTCAATACCCA
The DNA here is from genome assembly GCA_001517045.1 of Pseudotsuga menziesii. Classification (NCBI taxonomy): domain Eukaryota; kingdom Viridiplantae; phylum Streptophyta; class Pinopsida; order Pinales; family Pinaceae; genus Pseudotsuga; species Pseudotsuga menziesii. The sequence goes on along the minus strand of LPNX010879456.1, from coordinate 198,415 downwards.
CCTAAATCCCAACGAAAAAATGAGGAGTTATATCTTTTAATAGAACACCTAAAAAAAATACAATACATTTTTTTTAAGTAAGATAGGGCCCTTCTATTACTGCAACAAAACAAAAGATATTTGTAGAATTGGCTCCTTAAAACATGGAGTCAGGCATCGATCTGCTATCCAAAATAGAAAAGTAAAAAGTATAGACCATAAAGATAGATGGAGGAGCATGAAAGCGACCCAGCCTTTCATCTTAGGCACTCGATCATGAAGACATACAAAACAAAATGTAACCCAAAACATCCCACTACACACGAGAAGGAAAACAAAAATATAACCCCAAATATCCCACGAAGAGCATCAAACAGTCCCGCGATGAGGAGAGGACTAGCGTCTATGGGAGGACTTGGCTTCATCTGGGGTGTTAATGATTCCTTTCCCATTCCCCTAATTTGCTTCCACATGGCTTGATTCCTCCATGTTTTTCTCTTCCTCCCACAGAATGCGCTGAAATGACATAGTCGAGATTCCTAACAGACTGCGCGTGTGATCGAGATTATTTTCGGCTTCATCTTTGAACTTTCCCACGATGATGCAGATGAGTTCCGCGTAGCTCTCTCTCTCATTAATTGAACGAGAGAGTATAAATTTGAGGCGCCAGTAATGCGACATTACCACTCTGTCACCCATCTTCACGCAAAACTCTGTGAATATCTCCTCTTCCATGGCTACTATGGAATGACAAATGTGGTTTGGCATTTAATCACTAAAAATCCTTTCCCATTGAGCTTCTTTGTTTCCTCCTTCCCCCTTGATAGGAGCTTCCATATCCACCTGAAGCGTCGACCTTATTCATCTGATACCAAGTTTGTACTTTGTTTTTAGATGACCTCTTTTCCATCCATGTTTCCATGGAATATTCACTCTTTGAAATATTCTGGGTGGGGCTATGCTTCCTCCAGCCTGAAAATGCTTATCCCAAACCTTGTTCACCATCCATAATGCAATGAAATCCCTCTTCTCATTGGTTAAATACTGATTCGGCACCCAGTAGGAATAGTTAGCAATGCATGCCTAGGTACAGGATATCTCCATTGATGGAGCATGCAGGTATTTGCTCAGGTTGTGGCTCGTTGTAACGATTGTGTCCATATCTGAAATCTATGATGAGATCCCCTCACCCAACTTGTGACCATGCCTTTCCGTATCCGTAATCATTGTTCGCTGGCCGTTGGTGTTGTGAAGGGGTTATTCTTCCCATGTGAGCTTTCATCGGCATCTTTATTAGGTGGATCTCACCAATTCTTTGTCCTTTCTTCGTCAGCCTTGTGGTGATCATAAACCATCGCCATATGGGTTGGTCGATTTTCTATCCTCATGGAATCCTATCCATGGCCTCGTGTTAGTAGCATATTCTCCTCGTGGAAATTCCTCCATCATGTTAACGCTATTCCTACACCTGGAAACCTCTTCATCATGCCATTCACTCGCATCCAAGAAAAAATACTATACAATTGTTCAAATATGAAACTATCGATTAGCTACATCTCTTAACTTTGGATTTGAAGAGGAACAAAATACATATTCAAGCATACTGAACAATTTCATAAGTTGCAATGTGACTTGTATCTATAAAATACATGACATTTTGAAATTTTCCCTCATATATAACAACAAAAGGTATAATATTACAAGTATTTCTCAGTTTTAACAATAGAAAACTAAAGCTCGATTATGGAGAAAGTGTGAAATATTGCATACATATTCATAACAAGTTGCAATACTAACCTTTTGGATATCACATATATAACATTTTTCATAAAAGAACAAAATACTATCACCCAAGTTATCTCAATGCCACAACATTATAATATTCCAGTGCCTTCTATTCCAAGAATCATACCTCGTATCTAAATAACTTTGCTAAGAAACAAAAAGAGTTACCCCACAAAAATAAATCATAGAGCAAATTTAACAGTATTAGTTGTAATATTATCATAATTTCAAAAATCCAAATACGATTGCAAAAGTTGCTCAGATATCTTTACAAAAAGATTCAATTCTTCGCTGGAAGAAGAAGAGATGAAATGAATTGAGGTATGAATCCAACCCATTATTTGGATGTAGGAATTGAGCCCATTATGTGGAGGTATGAACCTATCCCACAATTTAGAGGTTATTTATCAGCCCACCCAAAAAACATAAGCCTCAATATTTATATTACTATCTCAAATAAAATAAAAAACCTTGACCCCTTAATACGAGGAAATATATTTTTGAGGTTCTTAGGAGTACTCAAATGATGCAGGAGCATTAGATCTCAAGAAAAAATGTTCAAAGTTTGGTCATGACACTAGGCCAAGGAGGGGTTGATTGTAAATCAGTTGTAAAACATGTGATTTTTTCTATAAGTTAGCTAGCATCATCCTACAAGAGTCTAGATGTGAATAGGTATCATAACAAATGTGACTCGTGTAACTAATTCTTAAGTTTGAGGAATGACTCAAAGGAGTGAAGGGAAATCTGGAAACAAATCCCATGTATATAGCAACTAATTTGAAGAGTCATAAGTAGAGATATCCCTGAAGGCACTAAGGATGGAAATAGTTGCATAAACTAAGGAACCGATTGCATGTTTGTAGGATTTTTGTTAGTGTGACTTGAGGCTCCGTTAGATAGAGGAAAAAAAATTGTTTTGTAAGCTACGAGCCAGTAGTGAATAGAGGCAGGAGAAAATGGCCAAGTGATGATAAGCAGGCCAAAGACAAAGTAGAATAGGATTTCTTCCATGTATGTATAGTTAAATTTGGAATGAGAAAGGGAAGATTCATCAAGTTACTGTGTCACATGTGTATTACTCTTTTATAACCTAGGTATATTATACTTGAGTTTGATGAATATGAAGGATTGTGCATGAAATCGTGTTAAGAAGACAGTCGATGGCATGAGTAACTATAGATGGAATTGGGCATATTTTTCTTGTGGAAATTACGTTTCAAGAGGAGAAATTGGGTTGAATCTTAGTGAAAGTTACAGTTTCTATGAATTTGGGTAGAACCTATTGAGGTTCCAAATATTTGTAGAAGTATGTGGAAGACTTAAAGAAATCCTGAGAAAAACTAGTAAATAGTTGGCGATCACAATTTTGAAGAGGAGACTGGATGCATGGCAGAATGCATATGCTGAATGCATTAGAGTAGGAATGAATTTATATAGTGATTTCTGTAATTGTTTGTAAATGAAGACCCGGTATTTAACTTTGTGTTATTGTGGTAGAGCAATGGAAAAGTGTCGGGATGTTAACTGTTTGTTTCCATATGACTTATGGTAGGTCCAATACAAAGAGATGGTATAAAAGTGCCAAAGGCTATCATTTTTGGTATCAGAGCGGGAAGAGAGTAAGTTTAATCTAGTGGAGTAAAGATATAAAGAGACACAAGACAATGTTTTGTGAAGGTACAAGACGACCAAGAAGTATGTAAGAGAACTTATGAGTGGAAGAGATTTACATACAACAGAAGAAGAGGCTTGTAGCTTGAGAAGTTAGGTCTCTAAGAGAGATATCTACTTTGGTTGGAGAATCTGCATGCAAGAGGTAGTAGCAGAGAAACATCGCAGCAAGAAGATCATAGTCATTGATGGCAGTTATGAAGGAAACTAGTGAAGGTTTCCGATAGAAAGTAAAGTGTGGCCAGGGACCTAGTATTTCAAGTGAGGATTGAAGTACAAGAGTAAAATTATGTTCTCATGCATATGAGTTGTGGGAGTAAGCCTAGAAGGACCATAGGAAATGCTCAAGGAGGGTTTTAGAAAGAGGACCAATACTTGCCAAAATACCAAGCACAGAGGAGGCTTGGTGAGGTGAGGTGTGGCAGGGGGGGACTGTTGCTGCAGAGGTTAGTATAACTCATAGAAGAGTGAAGGAAAACTCAGAAACATGACTAATAAGGGCCATAGAAGAGGTTTAGAAGGCAGCCACAAAAGGAAGATAGAAGATGCCAAGGAAAATGGCATATGTAGAATAATGACTAATGAAGAGTATGAGAGGGAGAAGGTTGAGATAGAAGTTCATCTGGAAGTAATGATGGAGCTGTTACAAAAGAGAGGGGAAGACCAGAGGTGTGGTTTTCTTCTGAAAAAAAATTTGAAGTGGAATAAGCTACAAAAAAGAAAAGAGCAACTAGTGAATGCACAATGGGAGGAAGAGGCACTCAAGACAAGTGAGTGTCTGGGAGAATTCTTGAAGATTGAAGCTTCAAGAGAGGCCAAGAGGCCTCAATGGTTTGAAACTGATATTTTATGTATTTCTTCAAGTACAATGAATGAGGAAAGACAATTTGACAACATTGTCATAAAGAATGAAGGAGGAGGATAGAACCTGAATTTTGGTTTAGAAGAAAATGGGACAGCTAAGTCTCATGTACATGCACATGCACAATTAAGTGAAAGTAATGTTTTTCAGCATACTATGAAAGCTGAAAGCAAGGAGGACTTGGTTTATGATGATGGCCAAGAACTGAAAGAGGAAAAGGAGGATATCAATCATTCAAGAGCTATGCTTGAGAAAGATGAGAACAAGACCACTGAGTATTTTCTGAGTCTTATAGAGGACTTGGAACAACTAGAGAAAGATTTGGTGATTGAGTCATCAAATAAGAGTATTGGGTCTTATGAGTTTAATGCTAACAATTTGAATGTGTTTGCAGGTTGTATAGAATACAATCCATCTCTTGGAGTTGTCTCAAGTAAAGCTGAAGTTTTTCTAGCAAGGCATAATGAAGAGGAGTATTTCAAGCATGAAGATATGGTGCTTGAAGAAGCTGAGAGGGAAATTTTATTGCTAGAGAACTAGTTGGATATATCTGAGTCAAATTGTAAATGGAAACCTCAGGTAAATAAGCTACTCTTTAATAGTTTTGATGAAGAGATGAAGTTCCTTGAGGAGTGCTTAGGAAAAGATGAAAGTGTGAAAGACACATTTATTCTAGATAGACATATGGGAGTGTTGCCAAGCAATGATAAAGGAAAATATAAGTTATTGTAGCAGAAGAGGTTTGTAAAATCCTTAATTAGTGAAGGAATTTTATTGGGAGTGAGACAATCATGTTTTACATGAGAGAATTTGTTCTTGATGAGGACAAATAAGTTTTGGTTTACTTAGAGGGACAAAGTAAAACTGATGGACAGATCTTTGGGACTATCATAGAAGCAGAGAATCAGAATTCTATCCTGACTAAGAGAGATGAAACAATGTCTCAAGGAATTTTATTAAGTGACTAGGAAGAAGGAAATCATAAGAATGAAGATGAGGGTATTGTGTCTCAAATTGAAAATGAAATAGTCTTGGGACTAAGGAGAATTGAATTGACTGATGGAGATAGTCAAATAATTGAATGGCAATTACTAAATATTTTCAAGACAGAGGCATATAAGAGTTTTCGTGACACTGAAATGTAGGATACTGATGAAATACTTGAAGGGAATCAGGTAGAGAATACATGTTTGAAGTAATAGCTGAAAGTATTTGAACAAGAGGAAGAAGTTGTAGTATATGAGGGAGAAATGTCTCATGTGATGGAAGAGACAGGAGCATATACTAGTTTGCTAACCTTGATTAAGTTTACTAGTATACAACTAGGACTGATTGATTATAGTATTGCAATCAGAAAATGGGAAAAAAATTACTTTTTGGAGGAGAATTTGCAGGAAGAGAGCATGAGAAGGATATTGCTTAGGGAGAGGCTTACAAGAGCATAAAGGAAGTAAGGGTGGCAGTAATATCTATAACAATATCTACATCAATATTAGGAGAAAAAACAGTAGGAAGTAGCTAGCAACTTGAATATAAGAGTACAAAGTTGAGACAAAGAATAGATCTTATGTAATTTGTCATTGCTAAGATGATTAAAAGTAGGCTTGATAATCCTGATGAAAGTGAAATTGTTGTGAATCAACAATGGAGAAGGTATTGAAATGGCTTAAATATATTTTGGAAGATATAGGGTGAAATGGAGGAAGGTGAGAGTTTAGTAACTCTCACATGTGGAAGAGTTTGGAAATAGGTAATTAAGGGACAGGATATGTTTCACAACATTTGCAAGTGGATGTTGAATAATGAAGTTGAATTGCCTCAAGAGAATGGAATCTTATTTCATTTGTTAAAAGAAAGTGCAAAAGGAGGGACCGTCTTGGAAGGCAATAAGATAACTAAAAGTAGATTTGAAGATTTTAAAGAGGGAAATAGTCATTCTATTGTAGAACATTATTGGAAGCATCAACTCGTGCAAGAAAGTATTGATGAGTTGATAGAGACAAGATTGAATGAGATCCGTGATTTGTTTATGAAAGAACAGACTCGAGTACAAATGAGCAGTAGATATTTACAAAAAGATAGGTTAGACATTGAGATAGACTACTAGTGGAAAGTAATGCAGTTTTCTAAGGAAATCTACAACAAAATACGCAAAATAGATCGATGTGGAGTTGAATTGAAAGTGAAGAATGATGAAGGTAAAAATAGTGGAGTACTACAGTACAAAGTCTAGAAGCCTGGATGGTTACAATCAGTGAGAAATGATGATAGTGAATCTTATTAACATCTACAAACAAAGGTATGGGATCCAGGAAGGTGAAGGTTAAAGATGCATGATCAGGTGATCATGTTTTCTTTCTACTTTGGGAGTCTGATGCAATATCATTAGTTCTTAAGCCAAAGTGTTCAAAGTTTGGTCAAGACCCTAAGGTCATGACACTAGCCCAAGGAGGGGTTGATTGTAAATCAGTTGTAAAACATGTTATTTTTTATACAAGTTATCTAGAATAGTCCTAGCAGAGTCTAGATGTGAATAGGTGTCATAACAAATGTGACTCATGTAACTAATTCTTAACTTTGAGGAATACCTCAAAGGAGTGAAGGGAAATCTGGAATAGATCCCATGTATATAAAAGCTAATTTGAAGAGTCGTAAGTAGTGATAGCCCTGAAGGTACTAAGGATGGAAATAGTTGCATAAACTAAGGAACCGATTTCATGTTTGTAGGAGTTATGTTAATGAACTCGAGGCTCCATTAGATATAGGGAAAAAAATGCGTTTTGTAAGCTATGATCCAGTAGTGAATAGAGGAAGGAGAGAATGTCCAAGTGATGATAAGAAGGCCAAAGGGAGAGTAGAATAGGATTTCTTCCATGTATCTATAGTTAAATTTGGAATGAGAAAGGGTAGACTCATCAAGTTACTATGTCAGGTGTGTATTACTCTTTTATAATCTGTGTATATTATACTTGAGTTTGATGAATATAATGGACTATGCATGAAATCATGTTAAGAATACAGTTGATGGCATGAGTAAATGTAAATGGAAATGGGCAGAGTTTTCATATGGAAATTCCAGTTCAAGAGGAGAAATTGGGTTGAATCTTAGTGAAAGTTCTAATTTCTATGAATTTGGGTAGAACCTATTGAGGTTCCAAATCTTTGTAGAAGTATTTGGAAGACTTAAGGAAATCCTGAGAAAAACTAGTAAATCATTGGCGACATTCTATTTGAAGAAGAGATTGGACGTAGGGAAGAATGCGTATATTAAATGCATTAGAGTGGGAATGAATTTATCGATTGATTTCTGTAATTGTTTGTAAATGAAGAGCCAGGATTTGACTCTATGTTATTGTGGCAAAGCAATAGAAACATGAGCTGTTTTGAAGTGATGAGAGTGCTGATGGAGAGAGTTAACATCGATTGTATATATGCCATATGAATTTGCACTAGGGTCATTACAAGGAACCAGTAACAGAGTGTTGAAGTTGTAGAGGCTCGGTCACATAACTTGATACTTGGCACTGAACTTTTGTCTTAAGGTTTGGGGGAGATTTGGTGAGTTTCACATCCCCTCCAGTCTACCTGAGAGGGAACGTGACCATAGTGCTATCTAATCCGAGAAATTTAACTCCCATGAACATAGACATGTTAAAAGTGCATTGAAATTAAACATACAAAGATGCATAAAATTATTAACATACAGTGGAAGAAAAATTCATCCATTCAACACATTAGACATGTTCATCATTTATGATTAAGCAAATACAAATGTATAGTTTAGCACAAGAGATACTTATCTTAGAGGAAGCTTGTCCTGCAACCAACTACGTTATTGCAATGTTCCACCCAACCATAGGCCAGTGTGCTCATCAATATCTCAACACCACTGTCGCCCCCAAGTTGGGCATGATTTCCACAAGCAATAAGGAACACTAGCAGACTCACACATACCTAAGGATAGAACAAAAACTCAGCCAAGCCAACACAGTTGGGTTTATCAGGCTGCAAAGGAGCTGGAAAGGATGACCGCTAAGCTGGTGAGCTCAACCCAAGAGCTATGGACACCTGCACCAGATCTAGTCTGACTTCTAAAACATATACACACCCAACACACGGAAGCATCCCCTTGTCTGCTACATAGTCCCTAAAGATATTCCTTCCCTTCCAGTGCTTTTCCAGGTGTGCAAAGAAGAAAACTAGCCCCCTAGATCTGTCTATGAGGTTCCTTCTCACACTATGTTTATCAAGTTAGTCAGACCCCATTTCCACTCCCAAATCAGTTCAGATCAAAGAAAAATATGCAGACACAGCAGAATACAAAATTCTAGGTTGAGAAAAAATGGTTTTGGCAACACAACGAATTATCAAGATGGGTAAAAACAAACCTTTAGCAACAATTTGATTTCCATAGTCATTTATGGCCCTAACATGGTCAAAACAAACTCAACAACACCCAAAATTTGTGGTTCTTTTCTTTCACTCGCTAGCATTACCAAAACCGATTTCCTAGCTTGGAAAACATTGGAGCTGACTACCAAAAATGTGAATGGATGCACACATGAAACTCTGGATTCTTGAGAGAGCTCACGTCAATGAGATAATGGTGGTGGAAAACATGGAAACAAGCATGGTAGAATGGGCATACGTTTTTGGTTCTTACTTGCCCAAGGAGTCAAAACGTGTTTTTCAAAAATGGGAGCTCTGCCAAATTCGAATTTTTTCCCATACTCTTCCCATTCCCATGTAATAACTACCTCAACCACTTCTGGCAGAAATAAATGATTGGGGAAAAAGGCAAGAAATGGGTAGTTGATAGTTTTGATGGGTTTTCCTTTCGACATTTGGATTTTCCCCATCATCCCAAAGGTTTGAATACCCTCCCTTATCCTTAGGAAATCATGCCCCCATCTCATTATTTGTTGCATTGACATATCTGGTTGTGGGTTTTTAATTAAACTGCATATTTACATGATGTCCAAAATTATAATGTGTCAACTAACACAAAATACCATTGGCAACGATTTTTAATCGTAGAAACATAAAATACTAAATTGATGGTGGGGGTTTTTCCTTTAGATCCACACCATGATTAATTACAATATATACATCATATACATTTAATGCAAATGAGGTCAAAATCGGGGTGTTATAGTGAGGTTACTGAAACACCAAATATAGTGGAAGTTTTAGCAATCATGAGAGAGTTTGGTTGAAGTAACGTGGGTGAAAGGAACACGTCAATGTTGAGGAGTGATGTGTAATTCTGATATGATATCGTTCTCCCCAAATGGTTTTAAAAACAACTTTTTTTTAAGAGTGATGGAGGTATAGCGCAGATTCATATAGTTTCCATATGACTTATGGTAGGTCCAATACAAAGAGCTGGTAGAAAAGTGTTAGAGGCTATCATCAAACCCCCAATATGAATGGATGTCATGTGATATTTTCTCGCTAGTGAACTTCCCATAGAGAATATATCCCATAATGAATGTGGAATAAACTCCTTTTGTAAGTTAGTTAATTGTTGAAGAATAACATAGGGAGTAGTCTAAGCATGAATCAGTACCTTTGCAAAATGTCGTGGGCTCTACAACTATAAGTGAGGCCAGTAGACTAGAATCATTAATCACAATCCTACATTACCCCTTAATGATGACTAGAGGGATAGAAAGGAGTTGGAGGAATATGTAATTATGCTAACATTCCCAATAAGTTGCAAAGATTGAGAAACTTTTCCTCTATCATGGATTTGGTGACAATGTAGTAGATTATACTTCAATGGGACAATACTTCGAATAAATAAGACAATAAAAAACTATATTATGAATGTAATAAGTATCAAGGTCAATCTTTTTGGTTTTATAATGGTATACTAGATTGCAAGCAAGAAAGATAACACTTTGATTGTCACATATTAGCTCAATATGAGCTTTATGAACCGGTTTAAACTTAGTGGGGACATGGAAGATAAAATTCACATGAGGTAAACACCTACCCCCCTCAAATTTTTTAACCATGTAATCGAGAATATAACATGTCCCCTAGAAAATAAGTCTATGTCTATACTTTACACCTAGGGGGTACGCATGCCTAAATACGTCTTATGGACATATGATCATTTACATATGTGACTAAATCCAACAATATAAAAATTATTAGAATTGTATACCCTAACATCATCCATGTTTTTCTTTACCCACATCCATCTCTACTCCAAACTTAATGAGCTAAATGAAGCACTCCATAACTAATTACTTCGTTAAATTTAATGATCTAAGGATTCTCTCATGGGAGATATTTATAATATGCTCAAACATGGTTCTAATATTGTTGTTAGATCAAGAATATATTCAATAACGCATAACCAAGACCTAACTAGTCTAAACAACTCCTATTGAAAGAATAAAAAAATACTAAAATAAAAAGCAACAAATAAGAGAGAGAATGTTTACATGGTAAAACCCCAAAATTGGAAAACATCCATAGAAGTTGGTCTTGTATTCTTAAATTAAACTCTCCAATATCCCAATGCTTGAGCTCCCCACATATGCGCATACCGTGCTTCTTATAGAATTGGGCCTCCTTCACCTCTATTATATATGCTAGAGGGACATGATAACATATCTTGTGATGAATACAAGTTAAACTCATTTATAAGTTAACTAGTTAGTTTTTGAAGAATAACATAGCCATTATTCTAAGTATGACTCATTGTGTTTATAAAATACCTAGGTTGTAAATTGATTGTAAATGAGACCACTAGACAATCATTAACCACATTCTTATAGGTGGGAGGGAGATAATGTATTTTCTTGTCATTGTGGAGGGTGATTTAAGTGGTTGGGAACTTATAGTAGGGGTTTCCTTCTTTTTTTGAGTGATGTTTGTGTAGATAAAAATGTTCTTAGTCGTCAACTTAGATTTATTCAGAAGCATAAAGAAATATCTTGCATGCATTAATAGATAGTTTCATTAGTTCTTTCAAATGTCATGGTTAGTCTTTTTGCAATGGCCAATGACTTTGGTTTCAATGGAAAATCGAGTGATGGTATGAGTGATATTAAGAGAATATTGAGACACCTCTTAGGATAGTTGGAGGGATTGTGTCAAGTAGTGGAAAACATTAATATTCATATGGAGAAATAGGAAGTAAAGAAAGAAGAACTAGAACAACACCTTCAACAATAGGGTATGAGAATAAAAAATATGGCCAACAAGATTAATATGTGCTACAATATTAGTTTGGTTTTTTTCTATGAGTTCACAATCCCCATGTGCTCCTCTTCTTGTGTCAATTCACGTGTCTAAGGATCTTGGGGTGGATGAAGAAAAAATGCAACATGTGGATGTAGTTTCAAAAGCATATGACAAAATTCCTCATGACAAGGGTCTTAGAGTGGAGGACATCACTATGGAATAGGCTCATTCTTTTGCCAAAACTAAAACATTTGTCCATGTTTACATGTATTTTGTTAGTTATATCTTTTGTAAGTAGTTTAGTTTTAATTATTTTAAGATAGTTGCATTTTTGTTTTGTAATAAGGCCATTTTGACTTAAACTTATGTCTATTTACTCTTACTATGTATGGATTTTTCTTTTAACTCTTTGTAACACACACACACACACACACATATAGGACTAGTCTACTTATTTTATGTTGGACTTTATAGTGGGTTTTGGTAGAAATACGGTACCATTTTTTTGGTAAAATATAAATTTGGAAGTGTTTAAATTGTGATTTTGAGTTCATAAATAGATTCAGCATCCTTAATACCCCCATGACACCAAAATTATACAAGTTTCATAACTATTTTACATGATTCTAAGAATTTTTAGAAATTTCTAACTTAACTCTAAACACAATAAGACGAAAAATACTCTTGAAAAAAATTGAAAACATAAACTATATAGACTACACATATACATATACATATACATATATACATTATACTTATTACTTTTGTCATTGTATATATAATATTTATTGTATTATTTCTATTTTTTAATATTTTGTGTGACTTATCCACATTTTTATACAATATTTATGTCATGGTAAATTGTAAATAATTATGATTATTCCTTTTCAAATGTGTTTTTATGTTAGCGAATGGTTTAATAATGTGAAAGTGATTACATGTTTGTCTCACCTTTTTGTTAATAAATCACAATAAGAAAGAAGAGTTTATGTTAGCTAATGCCTTAATATTGTGAAAGTGATTACATGGTTGTCTCACATTTTTGTTAATAATTCGCAATAAGAAAGAAGAGTTTAGGAAGTGGAAAGTTGATTGCATTATTATGTACTAAAGTTGGGCATCATATAACCAATTCATCTTTAAAAAAAAAAAATTGGAGAAATAAATCTTTTAATTGATGGGATGGCATTATTATTAATAACATTGTTAAGTTCAATAACTTGTTGGTATGTAATTTTTTTTTAAATTAAATAATTTGAGAAATAAATCTTTTAATTGATGAGATGGCATTATTATTAATAACATTGTTACTAAGTTTAATAACTTTTTGGTATGTAAATTTTGAATTGATACAATAAGATCATTTATCACTTCAATACTATGTGAATTTTCATTACTCATAGTAATAGTTTTTTTAACAATGCTTTGTAAACTACAATTTACACTAAAAACCTTATCTAATTTTAAAAAATAAATTGTTATTATTTTAATTACTAAAATTTGATTCCAAAAAATGTTTACCATAGTAAACTAACAAACTAACCCATCCTTATATAATATATGATTGAAAATAATTTTCACACAAACACAATATAAAATATTGTCCCAAATAAATAATTGATCCTTAAATATCACACAAACACAATATAAAATCTTGTCCAAGATAAATATTTGATTCTTAGTAACTAAATAAAAAATTGAGTTTTAAAAACTAAATTAAAAAAAATCTCACAATTCCTTTTATTTTTTATGTACTTGAACTCCAATGACACATTCCTTGTTGAAATTTTGGTTTCAAGTAAAGACGCAAAGTATCTTTGTCCCTTTCCATTCATTTAAAAATTAATATTTTGATGTATTCAACTTGACCTTTCGGAGACAGAATATAAGATGGATTAAGTCAAAAGTCAATGTTAGGAGATAATGGTTTTTATATCAAGGGAAGAATGCATCGAACTTTTAAGTGGAAGGGAATATTGAGGTACTGAAATTTGATTTCGAGTAAAGGGTTTCGATGCTCAAATCTAATAACGTGTATTTTAAGTGGGTGGATTGACTTTTCAATGTTTGTTAAACAAAATTTTAATCATATTTTTAATGTTAAATGTTTATCTATAATTCATTAATTGATCCTTATTCTCACAATTAATTTCTTAATGTTTTTCATAGTGGCATGGGAAGGCAAAGAAATGGCATTTTGCTTCCTTAATAAATCAATATCTCAGACTACATATTCTATATTCTATCATTTCATTTCTCCATTCTATGTCGAATAAATGATGTTTTCATTTCTCCATGCCTTGTACTAATTAGTAGAGAGGTCCTTTCAAAGATTCTTTATTTGAAAGGAAAGGACTCCTCACCTAGGAGTTCACGTGATGGGGCCTTTCATTTCACAAAGATATATGTATGAAACAACTTTGAATCAATTAAGTCTATAAAAGTTTAGATGCATGTCAAAGGTGCATATAGAATAACATGATAGGGAAGTCCGATGTTGTAGTATGAGAGAAAATATAAAAATGTAGTTTAGACATTAGATAAAAGAAAAAAAATTGGCATTTTAGAAGAGTATATATGAATATATTATGCATTAAAGGTGATCATACAAGTGAAGTTAGGCACATTACGGGTGATTTTTGTTTCTGAGAAGAGAAGCATGTATGCACAACATATGCCAATGAGTGGGCACGATTATTGTAGTGAGTGCCTATTAAAAAAGAATATTGTCAAGGGAATTTGAAAGGTCACTGAAAATGTCAAAGCAATGTGAACAAAATTTAAAGTCTTATGGAAAGCTAAAGGGTTAGATAGAAATTGAATACTCGACTGAGGTAAATGAGGTGTCAAATAAGTTAGGACAATTGGATACAAAAAAAAATAGGATAGTTGTCATTTGAGTCAAGATGGAAGGAAGTGGTTCCAAGGGGTAATAGTCTAGAGATATAAGCATTAACTTTTAGTAAAGTAGTAATGTGCAAAGTATAAATTGTTCAAATCAATCGAGATACCTAAGTAGTGAGAATGAGTGGAAATATTCTCCTATGAATGTGACATAGGAGCAGTACAGTTTTCCTTCACTGTCAAATCAAGATTACTTAACCTATTGGTTGTGGTGAATTGTGGAGACACGGTTGCATTCACAACCGCTTTTCTTTGACACGGGGGGTTCACTCACTGAACTTGTTACAGAGCACGATCGTTCAAAGGATATTAAAGACTGTCCCTAATTTCACTAAATATTGGAATATTCCTTCTAAAATGATATTGTTGAACCCCCCTCCAGATATACCTTTCCAATTAAGAAAACCCCTAGTTTCACCAAATATTTTAGGGATCCATTTTTACCAATTCATTTTTAACACCCCCTTTATATCATATTTCCAAATTTGAAGCTCAAACGCAGGAAATGATGAAGCCAATGCACACATCATATCTCATCATGTAAAGGAACAAAAACTAGTTCTAGTGTTTGTGCCAACATAGAAATACGCATGAACTATTACATTCTGAATTTAACACCTCTTTGATCTTTCTCCAATAACATAAACTTGGTTATCTTATAATACTTGAGCACTCAAGAAACCAAGACTAATATAAATCTAGTCCATGATTTGAAAGGATAAATCCAACCCACAATTTGGAGGTTATTCCTTAGCAACAATTATGACTGATATGAATCCATCTCGTAATTTAGATGTATGAATCTAGCCCATGATTTAAAGGTTATTCCTTAGAAAAAACTAAGAATGATATGAATCCAACTCCCGATTTGGAGGTATGAATTGAACCCATGATTTGGAGGTATGAATCCATCCCATGATTTGGAGTTTATTCCTCATCCCACCCAAATAAAATAACCCCCAATAATTATATTACTATGACAAACTAAAAACTCCCCTTGGATGCTTAATACAGAGCAATATAAAGTTTAAAGTTTTTAGGAATATTCAAACCCACAATATGAATGAATGTGATATGATATTGCATTGCTAGTGAACTCCCTGCTCCTTGACAACTGATTTGGCATCTTCTATTATGGACCCTACAATTTTATGATTGATTTGGATTGTGGAGTGGATTTTGGTCTTGTGTGACATTATCAAAGTTGGGTCCACATATTCTCTCCATTGTGAGTGCATTCCTCCTCCACCCAACCACCATTAATTAAAATTTTTTATGTGCATGTATTTGACCATTCGTTGTTCATATTTATTTCTCCAAAACCCAATATTAAGTAATTTAAAGTCAAGTAAATAAAAATTTACAAAGGAATTACTTATGTAGGTGAATTAAGATCAAGTTTGGCCATATTTTTGTGGAACCCTTCTTATTTCCCATTAAATTAGTCATTAAAGTATGAAGGAAAATACATATTAATGAATTTGTTTTTGGTGTTATGACTATTATGGAAGAAGTTAAGAAGAGGCATGTCAATTTTATGAGAGAATATGTCATATTTTGAAATGGGGGTTTTATTTGGCCACTTGAATAAGAATAAAGGGGGGAAAGGAGAAAAAATAAATAACCAGAAAAATAAATCTGGCTGCTAGAAGTTAGAGAATGAGAAATATTTTTTTTGGGTTGAAGATTTTATGTAATTTTTTGAATGTAAAATCCCATCTGAGACTTAGACCACAAGGAATAATTATAGTTATTAATTGTAGTTCAACTTTTGAATCTTGACTTTGTAACTTTCAATTTTTGTTAGAAGTAATAAACTTGATAGTGAATTATAATATAATCCTGATGGTTAATCTTTTGAAGCTAGATTGGAAGCCATATAAATAATATGTATGATAGGAATCACAACATAAGCTCATGATGTGAATAATGAATAATTGGAAGTTGAGAACCCATAAGAAGAATCTAAGGCAATTAAAGCTCCATAAAAGAGGATCATTGAAGGGTTGACAAATTTGAGGGGAAATCCAAAGATGGAGACACATATTTATTTATTAAGATTGAACCTTGAAGAGTTATTTGATTGGACTAGAGACATGGAAAATTTATTTGATATGGAGAAAATCAAAGACCCTAATAGAGTGAATTGGATTACATTAAGCTAGAAGGACAAGCATCCTTATAGTGAGATATTGTGCAATTAGAAAGGAAAATGAAATACAAAGATAGAGTCAAGGCTTGTGTTATAATGGTGGCTAAAATCAAAGGTAAAATTATGCATGTTGATTATAATCTAAATTTGCTTATAAAAACACAAAACCATAGGCAGAAAGAGATGATTGTAAAGCTTTATACAAGCAGATTATAAATGGTCTATTAGGTATGGTCATAATGATGAAGAATAAAAAGTTATGGTTATGCATGTCAATATTAGGTATGGTCATAGTGATGAAGAATAGGAAGTTATGGTTATGCATGTCAATGATATATTGTAAGTCATTAAAGATAATATGAGTTAATGAGAATTATAATATATAGGGAAGAGTATCAGTTTTTCTAAAGGAAAGGGAAAAATTATCAAGAAGGTAGCACAATAGTCATTAGAAAACTATAAAAGGTAGAGTCCTTTCTTGAAGAGGATAATGTAATGGAATTAAGAACGAGGAGGGAAATAATGATAAATCCATAACAAAGATACATATAAAGAAACAATGAATCATTTTGAGGAAGAATAACCTTTATAAGAAAAGAAAATTTTAGAGGTAGAGGGGATGGAGGTCCCCAATGATTTGTTAGATATGCCAAACACTGGGGCATGCATCTTTTGAATGTACATAAAATATGTGTACTAATAGAAGGAAAGAGAGTAAGGCTCATATTGCTCAAGGAATTGAGAGAATATCTAAGTATGCCATTGGAGACAATGTTAATTAAGTTCAACAATAAGAGGGAGAGAATTTGACGTTTATAAGAACATTATTGAAATGAGTAAATCTAGGTTCAAGAGAAGGACCCATATCAAAAGAAATCAATACAAGACTATTTGCAAAATTGGAATTAAGTGTTAATATATAATTGTTGATGGGGGTAGTATAGAGAATTTAGTATCCATATATTGTATTGAAAAGTTGAATTTAGAGGGTATACCACATCCTAATGCCTATAAGGTCTCATGGTTGCAAAAGGTTCTCCATCCAAATGTTTCAAAATAGTGTTTGATAAGTTTACATGTTGAAACATGTATATCATGATAAATTGATGCATGATGTTGTGGCAATGGATGCTTTCCATTTTTTATTGGTTTGGTTGGAAATATGGTAGGAAAATGGTCTATGATGGTGTGAAGATTGAATTCCTGATAGAGAAGGATGTAGAGAAGATTCAAATGTTGCTATGAAGGAGGAAAAGGGGGACAACAACAATAGTGATAGTTACAACAATGGAATAAAAGTCATGCTATGTTCAACTTGTTGAAACATAATTCTATATAGACATTAGGTTCTATATCATTAATTTGATTTCCTAAGTGTTTAGTTAAGTTGTTTCATTTGTTTAGGATTCCTAGTGCATAGTCTAGAGTCCTAACCTATACTTTATCCTCTTTTGATCATATTAAACTATTGTAGCACCCTCATTCCTGATTTTTCTCTAATTTTACTGGCTAGAGTGCACTTAATGCTTTATTCCTTCTTTTATCCATTTTTTTCATGAGTTTATGGACCTTTATTTTGTTTTTCTCTTGGATTAGGATGAGTCGAAAGCACTAGGATGTTTTGGGAAATCTTGACACCTTTTAGCCTCAACCACTTCCATATTTTTCTCCTAAAATCAACTCATTGGCTGATATTTAGTCACCCATGGCCTACTAAGGCTCACCTTCCCCATGTTGATTGTACATCATCATGAGTCATTCTCTGGACTTTGGTTTATATAAAGTTGAGATTTGTGGTTTGTATCAAGTCCTATCTATATAATCATATGGTTGAGGTGGTGATGCTTGTACTATAAAGTCTTGTGTTTTGTATCAAGACCATAGATTTTTGGTTTGTTTCAAGTTGGGACTTGTCATTTGTATAAATTAATTTTGATTCTCATAGATGATACCCTATGAGATGGACCTCAAGTTATGGATATGGGCTTGTGAGTTATATCAAGCTATGATATTGATGTTGTCATCAAGAGAATGGGTACCCATTGCAGTGGACCTCTAGGCATAGAGGAAAATGTTATGTGATATATTACTAACCATGGTCATTCGAGATGGATAAAGATATTAAGTTTCCTCTAGAGACTAATCACCTCTATAATGACTTACTTTAGCATATGACTATATGCTCCAGGTTAATAGAATATGATCATAGGTGGGGGAAATTATTCTGAGTATAATATGATATTATAGATGATTAAGTTAACACATATTGACCATGCAGTAAGAAAAAGAGATAAAAGAGAAAGAGAATTTGAATTTTCCCATGCAGAACTGGATGAACTCAAGTTAGAAGGTTCCAATTATAAAGATTTAGTCAAATAAGAATTCCTCAATTAGTGCTTGAGTTAAATATTATGTGCTTCAATTAAATAAAGAAACTCTCTATGATCCATGCAAAGTTAAGAATAGTAAATAAGTTGTTTTGCATGGACGAAACTTGAGTGAAGCACCATGACAGTTAAGTTGTCCTCCTAACTAAGTGATCATGCATTCATTTAGAGATTGAGTTCACTTCCATATCAGTTAACTATATTGAATTAAATCTATTCTTGGAAGGTATAGAACATGTCTTGTGCATGGAGAAGAATCCTAGGACCTAACTTGGCAGTAGTGTAGGCAAGGGAATAATATTTGCATGGAGAGAGTCCAATGCTGATAATTGATGCTCCTAAAAATCTATTCGCTATGTTTGATGCTCCTAGATCATTATTTGAGGAGCCCATTCTCCAGGGTTTGTGTGGAATGAGTTTTGACTTCTTATTAAAGTGTTGGGAAATTGGAAAGTTCATTACAATTGTTACAATGGATCTCACTTCTCTATTTCACTGTCTTCTCTCTTATTCAACAATCTTCTTATGTTGTAAAAGTAATTCTATGCAATCTATCTATTATACTCTAAACAATTGCTTGGGTTTTTTTATCCTCTCTATTATGAGGATTTTCTCTAGGGTACATCTTGTGTTGTCGATGAATTATTGCATGTGATTGAAATGCTAATTGTTACATGTGCTCAACATAATATTGATAAAAAATTTAAATTTCAAAGATCTCCATATTTTCTCAAACATTAACATGGTATCAGAGACTAGGGCATAAAGGAGCTGAGTTTGTGCAAGAAACTAGAAGACTATGTTACCCTAAGGAGTTCAGCAATGTTTGAGAGCCATGACATCGATATCCATTCAACTAGAAGATTGTCTTGAAGGTACTTCCAACTTCTACAGAAGTAAGGTGAGGGTATTGGACATATTGGAGGAATATTACCGAGATGGGATGGTGTTGAGAGTGGTGGAGGAACCCACATCCAAGCAGGGTGCATCAACTTCAATAAGAACCAAGCTTTATAGCATTAGAATAGTAATGAGAGAAGGTGATCTTCTTGAAACCACTTGATGGTCTCCTATCCACATGGGAGACATTATTGGATGCAGTTAAATGATCAAGAATAGTAACCTAAAATCAATGGGTTGTGCCATTATTTCCTCCAAGTGGAGAGTAGAATCCAAAGAAAGTCAATATGCACCAAAGAAGGAAATATTTCCCTCACA
The DNA here is from genome assembly GCA_001517045.1 of Pseudotsuga menziesii. Taxonomy (NCBI): domain Eukaryota; kingdom Viridiplantae; phylum Streptophyta; class Pinopsida; order Pinales; family Pinaceae; genus Pseudotsuga; species Pseudotsuga menziesii. The sequence goes on along the minus strand of LPNX010879456.1, from coordinate 178,254 downwards.
GTAAGAAATAAGAATGGGAGAAAACCATTCACTCCAAGAAGTATTCCTATTCAAAAGAGTTCGACAAATATTTTGAAAATTCTAAGGTTCGTAGCAACAATTGTCAAAATAAGGGCCTTTATACAAGGGAGTGCAAATCAAAGGAAAAAGGGTGAATATCTAGTTCATACTTCTAGAACAAAAGAAGAGGAAAAAACTTAGAAGATCTCATATGAGAAAGAAGATGGCCATCGAAAGGTGTATTTTCCTTAATGCAAGAGAGAATTTGCTCTATTTTTAATGAGACCCTATTATACCATGTAGAGAGTCGCTACCTCTTGCATGCACTCAAGTTTGAAAGTATATGTAATCCAAGAGTCTCCAGGAATCTCCGCAAGGAATCAAAGATCAAGATGGATCCTACAAAACACTAAAATATAAGTACTTGTATTTTGTTTGTCATATGATCTTAATAATTCAAATCTAAATGATTTTGAATGTGTTTCATTACAGTCATATATAGATCTGTAATCCTTGGATTGGAAATTATGTTATGATATAACATGTTGAGCATATATGTTGATTTGTTAAAGTATTGTAACTTTGGAAGTTATTCTAGATGTATTAATTGTGTTCCTTCTTCAGCAGATGAGTTTGGTCTTGTTAAAAGCATTGAAAGAATCAATGTAAACCTATGAATGTAAGTCAAGTCAATAGCACCCAAGTATCAATTTAAATAAATGTTATTTTTGGTGTCTTTCTAGACAAGTCGGCCCTATTATATTAGAGGTCAAGTCAACTGAAGAATATAAATCGTGCGGCACTCCCCTTCATTTGTAGTCACTCACTTAAGCTATTTTGAAAGAGAGAGAAAGATTAGTGCACCAGAAGGAAGAGAGAAGTAGTTGTCTAGGTTTTACACTGCTCTTGTAGATTTCTCTACTGAGGAAGTTTTGCGGGTTTTTCTCCCTTGTGGTTTCCCCCATGAAAATATTTTTGTTCTTGTGTTCTTATGTTTTTGTGCTTGATGTTATTTCAGTGATCTATTATTGAATGTTTTTTAAGATATCATCTAAGCAAATTAATAAAACTTAACATGGTTTCAAATCCATCCATAAAGGATAGAAACTAGAGAAGAAAATCTTAATGAAAATGAGGATAAAGGCTTGACAGCTCATACCAAAGGAAAAAGGAAGATTCATGACCATTCTCATAAGACTCAAGGGTTTAAGAGGCCTAAGAGAGACTTCTCAAATTTTGAATGCTTCACTTTCCACAAGTTGGGACACACTGCCATCAATTATCCTATGAAAGCAGAAAGAGTAAAAAATATCAGAAGATTTTAGGCCCATGCTACTGAAGATAGTGATCGAGAAGTTGAAGAAGAATCCAAGAAGGATGAAGACTCCAGTGAAGAATATGTAATAATATCTTCTCTAACAGGATCACTCTCACCAGGAAATGACACCAAGAAAATATTTTTGTTCTTGTGTTGTTATGTTTATGTTCTTATTTTTCTTTCAGCAATCTACTATTGCTAATTTGTTTTAAGATATCATCTAAGAAAATTAAGAAAAATTAACATGGTTTCATATCCACCTAGAAAGGATATAAGCTAGAGAAGAAAATGTAAATGACAATGAGGATCAAGCCTTGACAACTCATACCAAAGGCAAAATGAAGAGTCATGACCATCTTCATAAGACTCAATGGTTTAAGAGGCCCAAGAGAGACTTCTGAAATCTTGAATGCTTCACATGCCACAAGTTGGGACACATTGCCATCAACTATCCTATGAAATCAGAAAGAGTAAAAACGATGAGAAGATTTCAGGCCCATGCTACTGAATATAGTGATGAAGAATTTGAAGAAGAAGAAAATAAGGATGAAGACTCCAGTGAAGAATATGTATTAATATTTTCTCTAACAGGATCAGTCTCACCAAGAAATGACACCTAGCTACTTGATAGTGGTGCCTCCAAACACATGATAAGTTAAAAGGACTCACTGTCATGCCTTATATAAAAGGAATCTCCACACAAAATAATGCTTGGATATGATTCCTAATACCCCATTAAAGGATTTATACCAAGTTTCTTTACGCATAAATCCCTAATTGTTTTACCATAAATAGGCACATCATGAAGGGCTTGCAGTAATGGGATATTAACATAAAAGTTTTCAAATTCCCCTAGAATATTAAAGCAGGGTTGCACCTCTGTTTTTTGCAATGTTAATTGCTTAGGGTATGGTCGATTTTTTGAAATTTGCATAGGAGTAGTTTCGATGTGTGTTTTAGGATGTATTTCATCATGTGTTTCAGCACATTAAATAATAGGAATCGATGTGTTGGTTGAGGTCTCAACCTATTTATTCATTGGTTTCTCGATCATCGGGGATGTAACATCCTCGATAAAAATGGGTTCTACCACTAGAATCCTATATCAAAAACATAATTCATTACATGGAATGGGGGTGATAGAGTAAGCTAACATGTTTGTTGTTTCAATTTGTGCATTGTCTTATTGTTAAGATCAGGATTAGGTTATGCAGGAATCTGTGGTCGTAATAGCACATTTTTTGATACATCATTAGGAGGGATTTGCATTTGTGGTTGCTAATACTATGAATAAGAAAATTATTTACTGGGTAAGGATTTCTCCACCATAGATACCAATGGGTCGGTTGATTTGGTTATGGTTTCTATGAAATCCATGGGGTAGGATACTGCATTTCATGTTGAGTATATGGATTCCATTGATCATTTGGGTAAGGATTATGTGGAGGAAATTAGTTATACGTGTTATTGTAATAATTAAAAGAAGTTGCAAGATATGGGTTCATACATGGAGCACAAGGTTTCCATGGCTTCTTTGGTGAGATGAAATAAGCTTGTTTCGCATCTGTTATTCATGCTTGTAGTACTTCTTTAATTTTTGGTAGCGAAGGACAATCCTTAATGTTGTGATCCAAATCACATATACCACATACTTCTAATTTATTAAGTGGACATTCCCTTGATGGGTGTTTGTCTCTTCATTTAGCGTAAAATATGTTCAGTTCCAGCTCTGGCTTAGCCTTCTGCTTTTCCTTCAAAACATCCAATTGTGAGAAAATAGAACCCATCATGTCAATTTTAGAATTTTCAAGGAGATTACCTATATCTGCTTGTGTAGCCCCACTATTGGTTTACATTTATGCCCTTGTGAAGACATCTCGATCTCCTATACTAGTTATAGAATATCCTGTAGAGTATCTCCAACACAGATCCACAATATGATCAAAATATTTCTTGGATATAACCCTCGTTCATATTAGATTAAACATATCAAGAAAACATTCTCTAATCTTCCGCAACAGAATGATTTTAAGAACATCCCTCCCAATATTCGCATGGCCATATCTCTGTAAATTATATAGGAGTCTTTCCACAAAATCCTCCAAACTTTCATCCTCTTTTTTAACCATTTTAAACAATTCCTCTCTTCCATCCTTGGATTTGCAATAATCCTAATACTTTGCAAGAAATACTCATTTCATTTGATCCCATGTTGTAACAATTTAACCACCAAAACTCATAAACCAATATAAGGAATTGCCTTTCAAAGTAGTAGGAAATAATTTTAAATTTTTTTTCACTAGCGATATAATCATAGCTACGACAGATAATATCAAATTCAAAGCAGAATTCATCTATATCTTTAGTAAACTTACCATAGAATTTTCGCAGTAACGAAGATGATATATTTTTCATGGGATCCTATTGAAGTGTCTGTCGAATGGGGAACTCGAGTGTAGCAACCATTTCATCATGCTGATTGTTTCCATTGTCTCCCATTTCCACTTCCTGATCATCAGGGTGATGTTTGTACTTCATAACCTCCTCATGATATTTCTCTTCCTGGCCATCAAGGTGACATTTTTCGTTCATAACTTCCTGGCAATCTTTCTCTTCCCTCCTTTTTTGTTCTTCCAATACTTGTATAAACTTCAAACACCCTTCCTTAGTTACTTCTTGTCCATTGATTCGATAAATATCCTCTCGTGTGCTTGCACCCACAAAACTTCCCCTGTCTTCCAGAGGTCGTCTATTAGGAGTAACAGGTGGAGTTGAAGATTCTATTGGTACCTACACAATTGATACTGAAAATTCAAGTCTAGGGGGGATGGAGGTTTCCCTTCCTCAAGATGATCTTTGAAATAAATATACAGTAGAGTAATCAACCCTAGCGATCATCTCATCAATTAAAGTCTCCCTTCCTAGTCCTAGTCTACAACCACGACCACTTCCATCTGCAGGATTAGTAGCTTTGGGGGGTATATGTTCTTTTCCTTTTTTATTCATGCAAACTTATATAATAATACCTTACATTGTGGTGAGTAACCATTCAATATGTTCAAGTATGCGTAGCTCTTCACTGCATCTTATCGCGCTACAACTGCAAAACAATGATTCTAAATAAAATAAACCTAATCACCACACTCTATGTTCACTAATTCCTCCCTTGGAAATGATCCCAAAATGTTGGTCACTTTAATTTCTAATTAATTAAAAAAAAGTGCTCAATATAAATTTTCAACCTAGAAGAGTCTAGTTATTTCAAAGGAAACTACACAAAATATATGTCAAAACACACAATAACTGATAATCATAAATCACCCTAGTGTTCATTCAAAATAGAACCTTACAACCTAGTATTGTATTCTACCACTAATAAACCCAATCCTTAACTATTAATTTAATCTTTAATAAGAAAAGGAATTCACAAGCCTTCAAATCGCAACAATTATGAAAGTAATTAGATAATTTACTTTTGCAAGAAGTTAAATCCCAATCTATTGTTCTAAAGAAATTTATTCTACAATTAAATCATTCTGAAGGATCCTCTCATTCAAATGAAATCGCACATCATCACCATTCTCAGCAATAAAGGAAAGTAAATATTAATCAAACCTAGAGGTAGAACATAGGTGTAACAACTGTCCTGTTAGGATTCGATGACACAGTTCTGAAGAGAAAAATCACGCTTTACACTCGTCTGTTTCATCAGCTATACTCTTAATTAATAATTTGTTTCAACAACTTGGAAAGAAATGTAAATAAAAAACTCAATAAACACACTGTTCAACAACTTTAAATCAAATTTCAATCCCACACCAAAGTATATTACAAGAACTGAATAACTACCTAATCGAGAAACTCTGAGAGAAGGTGGGCCCTTTCCTTCTAACAGAGATTCCTTCACAAACTAAAAAGAACTAGTGTGCAATAGATCAAGAAAATTCTTCCATTGTCACTAATAAAATAGATTAAATACAAACTTCTCCACTCTTGTTACAAGTTTATCATTTCATAATACTTCCTCCCCTCCATTGGAAGACCCAATCCCCTTTTAAATACTAAGGATGAACAGTTGATATCCTTCAAATTTGGACATCCAAGAGGATCGAATATGCTCACGATGACAAATTGATATCAAATAGAAAATAGTTTCATCATATTATTACAATGGAAATAAAAAGTGTTTCATGAGCATCTCTGGTCTAACGGATCAAACTAATCTAATATCTCATGAGTTTCAATGAACCACGTGGATGGATAAGTTGAAATGTCCTACAATGGCCTCAAGCCAGCATCCTGAAGAAGTGGAACTGCTTGCCTCATATCTTTTCTTTCCCATGTGTATCGGCAAGATGAGACACCTAGATCTTCGTGTGTCTGTAGGCTGATACACCCATATTTCCTATAGCCTTTAACTATCTTTGTTAATTCGTCATAGGTTCTCTTATTTAGGAAATAAACCCCATATACACAGATAATTTTAAGCGTTAATTTGACAAAGTAAAGATAAATTATACCTTCTCCAAATCATGTTTTTCCTTAGGGAAAATACAATTTCTGCTATAATAATGAAGGAAAACATGGAAAAGGATCATGGAAAAGGTAAGAAAAAAGGGTAATTTTTAGCACCCAACAGAGAGAGGACCCAAATTAACCTTAATTTTCTTGAGACCTTGAACCATGTGAGCTAGTGTCGGACCCAAGTGTGATGGTCAAGTGTCCAAGTGAATGCATGATGTCTCCAAATTCATTATCATCTTGAGGAAACGTGCATGTGACCATGTAGGAATAGGGAGGAGGCATAAGACCAAGGAGAGTTAATGCATGAATTCCATATTTTAATCTAGCTTCTATAATATCCAAGGAACAAAAATCTTGCACATCACAAAATTCATGGGAAGAAGGATCATCTTCAAATGCAATAACTATTATAGAATCCTCGGTAGCACAAGTATTAGGATATATGTTTAGGGTCTTTATGTAAGGTCTAAATTTTTTTTCCAAGAATCAAATAGGAGTGTAAATACACATTGAATCTTAATATATCTAGGAAAACATCCAATATATCACAATGGTATGCACCATCATCTGGTGAATTATGCACTAGGTGTGAAAGGGCTGGCATGTGGACCTCAAAATCCATACTAGACGACATAGAGAAGAATAATGAGATATGGAAGGAGATTTCTTCTTCAAAATTTTGGTTTTGAATATCTTCTCTTGGATCAACTGCATGGGAAGGAGGGAAATTAAAGTTCTCTTGAACTTCTAGAGCAACAGTAGAAGGAGTCACTTCAAGGAGACTTTCACCACTTCGAACTTGTGTTGATATTTATTCCATATATTCTTCTTCATCTTACAAAAATTTATAATATATACTTGAGGCTGAGACAGTAGGAGGGAGAACTGTAATGTACCCAAATGGATATTCACGCACACTAACTTAGTTTTGACTAGTTTGGGGCTAGGAGGTTAAAAAACAGAGACTCAAACACAACTATACTTCCCTAAATTTCCCAATATGAATTTGTTTTGGATATGATAGGGATTAGTATATTCTACAGCAAACTAAATAAGATTCCCAACTTCCACAACTATACATTACTTGGGTGCATCACGTCTGGGTAGACTCCTTTGGCTAAACCAATGGCTTCAAGGAAATGGCCCCATTTATGTGGATCCCAACTACTTCTAGTTCAGAATGGATGTGTCTAGAATGTATATAAAACCAAAAATTCTACAAAAACACTAAAATAAATATTGGACTCCAATTGGGAAGAATTTGGAAGCTAGAGATATGATTCCAAAATCGAGACTGCTCAACTAGTCAAATTTCAAGTGAATTCAAAGAACACTGGGAGAACATGAATTTCAAGACTAATTATTGGGATGGGATGAAATTGGATTCTTCTAATAGAATCAATTCACATAAATAAATTTGGAGCAGTGGAAGTCAGATAAATACAACCATTCTGAAAACTACTTAAATTTAGCATTAAAACTAGCATAGGTGTAGATTCGTTAAAGAGAAGGATAAAACTTCAAAATAGAAAGAAATTTAATCTAATTGGAAGGATTAGGAAATCATTTAATTGCATTTCTTCAAGTGTAGAATCAAATACTCATGAAATCACCACACACCATCAATAATATGGACAATTACAAAATATTGCATAATTACAATAAATTGTTGTAGTCTTCAACACTGCTCTAACAATAGATAGGTTGAATAGATGTGGAATGGATGGAAAGATGATGAAACTTCATGATTTTCTAAGAAGAAACAAACTTCAATAAATTTTGATATGATATGAACCACAAGACATCAGAATAATTACAAAGAGGAGAGGATAGAAAGTTTCTTCTTCTCAATTCTTGAACTCTCAAGAAGTAATTTGAGCCAATATTGATATAATACCTTGAAATTACAAGATAATGCATGAAAATAAATTTTAATGGTTGCATTAACCTCCATGAGATGGACATGGTGTCCAACTCCTTAATCACTAGCTAGATTGCTTCAACTAGCCACACTAGACAGAAGGGGCACATCTCCCAACTAGTGACAAGTGGCACATATCCCAACTCCTAAAAAGAATCACAGCTATTCAATTTCAAAATCAACCCTGAAAAAATATGTGAATTTTTTTTTTCTGAACCTTTCTTTTATAAGCTTGGTAACTTCTTCGATAAGATACATTGCTTGTGGACCCCTTAGCCTCATCCATTGTGCTCTCCTTGACCAAATTGAAACTTGGATATTTATTTCCTTACTTTATTTCCTTTAACGTTTCATCATTATTTTCTTGATTTTGGAAACTTTGTTTTTCCTTGATTTTCTGTTGTTTCCTTCTTTTCCTTGTTTCCTACTTTCTATGATTGAATGCTTCTATGATGCCTTCCATATTTTCAATTGCTCTCTTTCCTTGCAGTGACTTTTCTTCCAGATTCCTTGAAGAATATAACTCATAAATTGAAAATCAACCCCTGTGTTCCCTCCTAGGATACCTAGGAATTTCCAACTTATTAAACAATTAAATATTAATTATATACTTACAAATAGAAACTACGTAACTTCCCCTTATTTTAATTTAATTATACTATATAACCAAAGACAAAAATTAACCCCTAATTAAATTATTTAATTTTCTACCTAAACCCATAGGGATTGGATGGGATATAAGCTTGACCATGGAGCCTCTAAAGTGGGGACATTACATTCCTCCCCTCCCAAAATTGATTGTCCCCAAATAATTGTAAACATGGGTGATGAAGAACATATGCAATGCCTCCAAATTGCTACTGTAAGACTGTCTCAGGAACCATATCAATCTCTCCTCCATAAGAGATGACCCTTTTGTTAAACTTGTACTCGTCACCCTTTGCCATCAATTCATGGTTGAGCCCTTACAATTGCAAACTTCTTTCTGAACCATGAATTTTGGATGCAATTATACTTAGATGTAACCTTGTGAAATTCACCTTCACCTTTGAATCTCTTCAGATGTTCGTGTGTGAGGGAATTTGTGTTGGGAATTTATTCCCCTTTCCGAGAAGTGCAAAACTAGAAGAAAACAAATGGTTTCCCTCGTAATCACTTCATTAACAACAAATATTGGCACTAAATATATGTCTTCACTCATGACCTCATATTGTTCTCCTTGGATCAAATCATTCAGTGAGTCACATGAAAAATTGTGTTTAAAATAATATACTACTAACTAAACTTTCCAATAAATTGCATATTATATAAAATAAATAAATTCATATGCTACTACCTTCTTTCCCTCTTCATTCCATGAAAAAATAGAATTATGGGCATGTTCCTAGCTTACCCATTTGAAAAGATGCTCAATTATTTTGTCTCATGGTCTACCAGGAGGAAGGTTCTGAAAAAACTTCTCATGACACATTCTTCCACCTCACTTAGTGTCAACATAGAGAGTATTTTGAAGGCTCCCAAACCACAAATAAGGAACATAGTGTGTCCATCCAATGTAAGGTTTTGAATCAAGGAAACTGAAACTATGTTTCTCATGGACAAACTCCTAGAAATAATGATTATCTAGCACTATAGTATCATCTTCAAAAATGTTGCGCAAAGCAACGGCATGATCCCATTGCTTGTGTTGTGCTCCTCTATACATCAATGGAAACTTAAATTATCCATCAATTATTATATCCCATGGTATATTCTACATGTACCCCAATGTCATGGTCACTTGTGGAGGACTATCATTCCAGGATCCCATTGTCTCAATTGCATCCTCCAAAACATCACTATCACGATTACGGATTCCAGGATCCCACAACCATGCTAGAAGATAATTAATCCCAATGAAAAAATGAATTAATGTGAGTCTCTTTAACCAATTATGGAACTCCTCATGTGCCATGTAAAAAATAGCATTGAGATTCACATCATTGCTATGAAAATTACACAACTGACAATCCCATGTCCATTGACGTACACTGAAACAAACATATAGAATCCATAGATTCCCATGTTTCTCACAAAACATGAATGATGTGTCAAGTCTCTTTCCACTAATGCAATAAGGATACTTACTCCCTTGGGTACTCATCTCCAACATGTCTCTATTCCCCCAATACATAGATGAATAAACACACATATTGGCTGAATCAAATGGAAATCAATTATTTTTCCTTGGGTAAGTTTCACTCTGGAGGAATGAATCATACCTGTGTCACTAGTTCCACTCAAATGAATCAATTAGATCTCCCATGCACTACTATGCATGATGGATACATCAGATATATGCCTTTGATGCTGCTCATCAAAATGGTAAGGGACTTGCATGCTTGTCAAACCCCAATTTCTAACCATCAATTCATGAAGAAAAAATGTGGTATCCTTCTTCTTCTCATGTGTCATCAATATAAATAATCCCTTTACCCAATATTCATACCCATGTGTTTTGGTTGACATAGATGTATGGGATGAAATACAGTGATCCAACCTTAATTCTCCATAAGATTCATCCATCAAACTAGCGAATGGATGTCCTCCTCCATTGGTTGGTTCAACTAGAGTGATCTCATCTGCTTCCTACATGAGTGAGTGGCACTCTCTTAGGGGAAAATCATATTCACTTTGGAACAGGGAAAGTGATTGGTCTTGATTTTGGTTGAATTTAGCCTCCTCGAGAACATCCAAATCAAATTGCACCTCATGATCCATGATCACATGAGGATCCTCCTTTGATACATGAATGCAATCAGGTATATGGTATTGGCTATATGAAATGTAGGACTCATGGAATGTGATCTCTCTAGCTTCTCATGAAGATGCTCAATTTGAATCTTATATTTTTGAATTACACATTGAGTACTCTTCAAAGAATCGTTGGTGGTTTATAACTCATTAATGAGCTTGTCAATCACCTTTTTATCTTCTACTGAGGAATTATGATATATCTCCACAAGCTTGAGAAGATGATTTCTATTGAAAGCAACTGTTATAAACCTCGTATGTATGTCACTTCTTTTTGAATCTTCTCTATCTTCAATGGAATATTTCTCTACCATCCTCTAACAACATTATGAAACCAATGCATTAATTCCATTCATAACTCTTAAGGCCTCCTTGATATTCCTTTCTATCATATTTAATGGGCCTACAAGGAACTGTGATTCTTGAGGACAACCATGCTCTATTTCTTTTGACTGGTCAACTTCAAAATGAAGCTCAAGTGGTGATGGATAAATTGATCCTTGTTCATCTTCTACTGTTGCAAGTTATTTAGCTTTTTGCACATGAGAATGATTTCCTATAGCAGGATCCTCTAAATTTACGTCTATGTCACCAAAATAGAGACTTATACACCCTTCAGTGGATGATTTCTTGTCCATGTCTAGAGTGTCATTATTTTTCATCCTTTCACCTATGGATTCTTCTTCTGCATCATTGATGGAAGGTACTAGTTTTTATTCTACACAAATTTCTTCTACCTTGTAATAACTTGACAGTGACAGGAACTCCTCCATGCGGGGCTCTTCTACTTCACCACCTATAGAGCTAGGTGGATCATGGTTCCTTTCGATGACTGTGGATGGATGATTTTTTATTTTGTCTTTCTCATTCAAGTGAATAGATGTAGCTTCCTTATTGGTTTCCTTAGGATCAATATTCTTCAAGACTTTGTTTGAAGAGAATCCAAAAAGTCTCTTCATGCTAGAAACAATTGCATCCAATGAGGCTTCACTTTTGATTTCTTTTTCTTTTTTTTTTTTAAAGAAGAGGGAAAATTTGATTCTTCTCTTGATCATTCTATTTCCTTCAATGATTCCTCATCTACATACTCAGGAAAAAATAAGCAGCTATAATGAAAATGATCTTCGAAAGATATGGCCTCAGGTATCTATTCCCTCAAACAATGATACTCTCGATAGTGATGAGACAAAATTTTACTTGCTTCTATCTTCCTTTGATAAATAAACTTTCGATATATCCATCGGTGGTTCATCCCTTTCGTATTCATTGCCCATTTGCTCACAAAAATAACCATCCTCATGTGATGGAAATACTCCATCTATGTAGATGATATCTTCTTCCTCATATGGCTCAAAATCTTCATCTTCAATGATTGGAACTAATCTCATAGATGGAAACTTGATATGTGATCTGCAATATTCCTTAAACTAAGAGGTTATGGAGTTTCGTCTCTCTACTCACTGTAATGGAGATTTCTCCCCTATTACGTGTAGATGCACCAACCTTAGCTCGTCCATGGCATAATGAAGAGTTCAATGGAATAATCGAAAACTAAAATACTATAGCAACAACGATAACAAATGAAAGAAAATATTTTTATGGTTCTAACACATATATCAACTAACTAGTACAAGAAACAAAAATAAACACACCTTTCTCCTGCAACATGGGACATTGTAGCTGTCCTCGAAAGTGGTTTCGTAGCTCCAGCAGTTGGTTCTCCAGTTGTCTCCATGGAAACTTGTCAAACAAAGAATGGATCCAAAGTGGGTACGGAGTAATCTCAACATACACCGTGGGAAAATGGCGTGGCGAGGGGGATAATGGTAGGAAAGTATGCAGTATATCTAAGAGCAAAATGGTACAGCATAACCACAAGTGAATGAAAAGGTATTTTGGGAGATCCCTTCACAATGTATTTATAGTATGGTCCTAGGTATTTTTTGACCCAAGGTGATGACCCATGGTATTTTATTGCCCTTGGTATTTATCAATGGTTTTTTTACCCTTTCACTTTTTTAGGGTTTTTGACCATTTTTTGGGTTTTTTAACCCTTTTTGGGAGAGAGTGAGGGTAAACCATAATAAATGCTCATCATCCCTTCATTTTTGGGAAGGAATAATGATGTTTTGGACCATTGTTTGCAGAAATACAATTGTGAAGGTCAAAAGTAAGGGAAATATGGTGGGAATATGATGTATGTATATGGTTTAGACCATGGAGAGCTAGGTGAACACATTTTAGTGTTAACAGTATTCCCTCTGATGTGTGAGGGTACGAGCTCATTGTATGGCCGATGGAAATCATAGGATCATGGGAATAATCGTAATAATAGTGTAGAGACTAGAGAGGCCTGCAGAGAAGTGGAGCTTCCTCGTTCGAACTACAATGAATTTTGTTTTTTTATTATTGGTTCTAAAAAAATGGATGAGATACATATAATGTGTGACATGTATATGGATGAGGAGGGCATACCCATGCTCGTAAAAATGTCAAAAGAATAAATAATGGGATCAAGGCTCAAAAACATGGGAGCCTATCAATACATATACAAATGATGATACATAATGGTGGCCTCAATGGAAGGCTAAATACAATGCTGATCTGAAGAACTGATACATAGGAACAATTCCACTCTCATGGAATGCAATATCATCACAACTGATGCTCTATTAAATCTGGAGGTCTACATATATATGGACTCAATGACTAAGAGTGAGAATCTCTGTGGTACAATATGCAACATCAAGTACTGGAGAAACTTGGAAGCATAATACTGGAAGCTTTCGAACACTGTCGCCAACAGTGAATGCATCCCAGAAATCACAAGGGACATGAGACTGTATGGGTCGCATAGGTAGACTCACCAATGTGCTAGAGTTAGGTGAAAATTGGGGTATTCGACCAAATAATGAATAGACTAATACCTCATACGAATCTCAACGGTGTGATGATGTAGCAAAAGTTGAGCACGTGAGACATGAACAACTTGAAAGGGACTAATGAATCCTTTCAAGTGGTCCAAGGAACTCATCAATGAAGTGGATGAAACTAGGATACATGGACCTCTAGGTCTATCCTCTAGAATAGATGTGCTAACATCGACAGAGGGAGACCTGCAACTAATCAAGGAAATGGTGTTTCCTTGACTAGAATCACAAAGGGGATAACCAAATATGTGTAACAACCTGGGGACTGACACACTGAATGGGGGAACAGGGGCAGGGTAGTACGGGGGACTCAAAATTCCTTTTTTTAGAGTATGACGACAAGACTAACCTGGCAGCAAATGAAACTGACTCATGGGAGAGGGATGATAGCTGTAATACCGCGAAGATAACTGCAAATGCGAAATACTAAGGGAGGTAACTGGACTAGTGATATCTAGGGGATACAAGGAAGACTCATCGTAGAATACTCTGAAAAAAGGTGACCCAATGGCGGAATGCTGCCATACTATGATAGCATATGTGGTGGTGCCTAATGAAACCATTTGGGGCTTCTTCATAGTTTGAGGAGAACGAAGAAGGGATGGAAGTAAGCTCAATATGACACGATCTTGTGGATTTTAGCGAGCCCAAGAAAGTAAATGCTTGATGGTGTTTTCAGTTTTAGAGAGTCTGAAAATAGGAAGAAGACTCCAATGTGGTCTCTTTTTCGTTAATAGTCTCCTAGGCCCCAAAAAGGATAAAAGTATACAAAGGAGAGCACTCTCAACCTTTGGGGGAAGGGAAACGTCTTTACCATTGGTATTCCAACCAGGCCAGAAAAGGTTAAACCTATATAGACTGGGCGATCATTCAATTAATTTTATGAGCATGAAAGAAACCAAGTTTGCTCGACAATATTGTCTTTATGAGAAGGTTGGAAAAGAGCTTAAAGACAACCTATTATGAGATTTTTGGTAAAGTACGGTCCCAATGTCCGAGAAAGCATAAAAGGATACAAAGGGAAATGTTCCTAGCTGGAAGGTGATAGGGTGATCCTTTTATTATAATAGTCTATATAGTTTGAAAAAGGAGATAAACGGGGCTACATAGACATCCTTTCAAATACTTTAACAAGTGTGAAAGGAAGAAAGCATGCTCGACAATATTTTCATTCTTTTGGGATTCAGAAAAGAATTTAACAAAAACTCCATAATGGTCATTCAAGCCAGAGGGAAGTGTTTGATATATGGAAAGAGGTTATTTTGTGAACATGGCTGAGAGGGATAAATGTAGAACATTGTTGGGGTGCACTTGCAGGACGATGGATGGCGATCAGATATGGCCAACTGTGTAGTATGGATGGAGAAGAGGGCTTGTGAACATGCAAGTACGTGCAAGGTGTGATTCACGTGGTGGAACACAAATCGAGGTGAATCCATGAAATGGCCCAAAGAAAGGAGGGAGGGAGACAGTCTAGTAGGTCTTTTATTCACCCGAGAGATTTTTTCACAATGGTGGTTGCTTCCTAACCTCATAGAGGAATATCCATATGTGACCATGGAATACTGGGGAGATACAGAGTGGCCTCGAACTCTAGGATAGGTCTGGGGACCTAACTATATGTATACATGATTTTTTGTGGTTGCATTCATATATAGTGTGCTAGTATAGTGGTAGCTAAATCATACACACGACATACTATGTGCATGTGTGGATGTGGTACCGCACCCTCCAGTGGGATACCAGCGGCACAGGGGAAGGGTGGATGGGTTAGATCCACCCGCTCATGTGCAAAGGATATGACAGAGTGCTAAAATGGACTTACTACAGCTGGATGTGGATTTACTACTGGAAGGGGTCACCAACTCGTGGTAAAAATGATGTAAAACAAAAAAGAAGAACTATGACACAAGGGTACTTCATGGTGAGCGACGTTAGGAATAAAACCTCTTGAGGTAGATCCCATTGTGGGGATTTTTTAAGAGGAAATCATCAAAGTCAACAAAGATATATTCCCCCTTGCCGAAACATCGATGGATAAAATATGGGCCATACCACATGGAATTACAATTCCCTATTCCTAACGTATCATTGACTTGATCATAGAAGAGGACAAGGTCTCCCTCGCTAAAGGTGCCAGGGTGGATCTAGGAGTCAAAATGTGAATTTGACTGAGTCTTGGATGCTCGGATCATCTGGATAGCAGCACGACGGTCCTCATTGGTTTGTTCGAGCATAAGTAGGTGTTGTTCTAATGGTGAAGTATTAAGGAGAAGCTCGTCTACAAAGCAAGGTGATAGAATCTGGCATTCAACAGGAAGAACCGATTCCACACCATGGAATGCATGAAATGGGGTAAAATGGTGGTGGTTTCAAGGATCCTCTCCTTCATCTCAAAAGTGGTGCCAAAATAGATTAGGTGGATCTTCCTCGGTTGATGAGGAGGAAGGACTACTGGAAGTAGAGATCATGTAAATGGTGGTGGTTGTGTCCGAGGAAGAAAATAGAGGGTTGATCTCCTCAAGGACAGTAACGTTGGACTCACAGGAGTGTTTCCAAAGGTCACAAAGGAGTGACCGATACTCAGGAAATTCTGGGAAATGGTGAGAGTAATGACCATACAAGCCACAAACTGCACAAGGATGGTTGGTTTGCAATGACTTGATCTTAACCACTGGTGGATCTAGGATGGTCACTATTGGAATGCCATCTGTCTCATCTATAGTGTCCATGTGGGTGTGAAGGAGAGGAAACTCAGGATAGTTATGTGTCAAATGACCTTAGACATTGCAAAAACCACAAATAGGAGCCGTACGTGGTTCAGTTGTTGCTTTGGTGGCTTTGCCCCCAGCCTTCTTTGGAGGAGGAGGGGTAGACACAGATATAGGAGTAGTATTCGATGGAACAAGAGGTGGGTGTGACATCGTCTCAATGGGTTGGATGAGAGTTAGCACAACCTGGGGAGTCAGGGGTGGGGTGGTTAGATCAAGGTACCATAGAGGAACCCCAACGTAAAATTAGGTAATTTGAGAGTAGTCATGACAGGATTGCTCACAATGCTAGATGGTGGAAAAAGGAAGGGAATCATGTGGATCGGGAATGAACCCCAATAATTCCTCGATGACTAAGGCTGAGGTTGCGATGTGGTTGGGATGGTACCATATTTGATAGTGCATAGGTTCGATATGTCAGCCAGTGAAGGTGGAGGTGGTAAGGAAAAAAAGGTGTCCATCATAGGAGTGTTGGAAAATAATCCCGTGCCAACAATAGATAAGGATGGAATAGATGTGTTTTCAATGTAAGTTTTGACACTGGGAAGGACTTTTTCAGTGTGGCCAACCCCTTCGGATCGTAGTACTTTAGTTGGTCAACACTGACAGTTTTCCCATCATGAGGGAACATTAGGAGTCGAATTAAGGTAGAGGCTATGACTCACATGGTGTACATGTAGTTACGTCCTAGGAGGAGGTTGTAATCAAGTTGGGCATAAAAAACCTCAATCTCAATCAAAACCATCAGAACAGGGTTTGGGACAAATAGGGGATCTGAAACAAGAATTTATGAAGCACAAAAACAAACTAAAAACTGCAGGTCGCACCTGTCAATAAAATAGGTGCGATATGGGTCGTACAGAACAGAGGAATAGTCATGAATTGAAGAGAAAAACAATTGATGAAATTAGGTCATGCAAAATAGAGGGTTAAACGCGATTGGGTCACTCGAAATCGAGTAACGGTAGTGACTGGGGTCGCTCCGGAAGCTGAGACAGGAGCAATTTGGATTTTTAAGCCAGGTCGCTCTTATTGGGGCTAAAGGCGCAACCTAGGTCGCACTTATCAGGAATAAAGGAGTGACTGGGTCGCAACTTCTAGTCAGATAAGAGTGACTTGACTCGAATAAAAGAAAAAAAATTGTAAAACAGAGCCAGCTAGGGACGGGGCGAGGAAGGGCAAGAACTGATGTAGTAATGTCTCGGATTTGCCGCGAGGGGGCTCGATCTGTGACGGACGATGGAAGAGTACAAGAAAAAAACAATGGAAACTTGCAAAAACAAATATCTGTATGGATCGACCAAGTGGATTTGTCAAAACTATAATGGGGATTTCTCCCCTATTACATGCAGATGCACCAAACTTAGCTCATCTAGAGCATAAGGAAGAGTTCAATGGAATACCAGAAAACTAAACTACTATAGAAACACCGATAAGAGATGAAAGAAAATATTTTTATTGTTTAAACATATATATCAACTAACTAGTACAAGAAAAAAAAATAAACACACCTTTCTCCTACAATATGGGCCAACTTAGCCGTTCTTGAAAGTGGTTCTATAGCTCCAAGGGTTGGTTCTCTAGTTGTCTCCATGAACAGTTGTCAAATGAGGAATGGATCCAAAATGTTTACAGATTAATCTCACTGTACAGTGCAGGAAATGGCATGGTGAGGGGGATAATAGCAGGAAAGTATGTGGTATATCTGAGAGCAAAATGGCACAGCATAACCATAAGTGAATGAAAATATGTTTTGGGAGATTCCTTCACAATGTATTTGTAGTATGGTCCTAGGGTTTTTTTTACCCAAGGTGATGACCCATGGTATTTTATTGCCCATGGTATTTATCTGTGGTTTCTTGACCCTTTCTCTTTTTTAGGGTTTTTGACCCCCTTTAGGTTTTTTTAACCCTTTTTGGGAGAGACTGAGGGTAAACCATAACAAATGCTCATCATACCTTCATTTGTGGGAAGGAAGAATGATGTTTTGGAACATGTTTTGTGGAAATACAATTGTGAAGGTCAAAAGTAAGGGAAATATGGTGGGAATATGATGGATATAAATGCTTTTGACCATGGAGAGCTAGGAGATCAATTTTTAGTGTTAACACTCATAGGTGTAGAGGACCATGATCTGATACCACTTTAATGTACCCAAATGGAGATCCAGGCATACTAACTCAGTTTTCACTAGTTTGGGTCTAGGAGGTTAAAAACAGAGACTAAAACACAACTATACTTCCCCAAATTTCCAAAAATGAATTTGTTTTAGATCTTATAGGGCTTCACAGATTCTTCATCAACCTAAATCAGACTCCTAACTTTGATAATTACACAATATCTAGGTGAATCATGCTTGGGTAGACTCCTTTGGCTAAACCAAAGGCTTCAAGGAAATGGCCCTAGTGCTTCTGTGGGACCCAACTGCTTCTGGTGTAGACTAGATGTGGATGGATTGTACATAAACCAAAAACATCTATGAAAACACTTAAATAAATATTGTACTCAAATCAGGAAGAATTTGGAAGCTAGAAAGAGAATTGAAAAACCATGATTGCCCAACTAGTCAAATTTCAAGCGAATCCAAAAAAAGGAAGAGAACAAATTTCAAGAATAAGTATTGAGATGGGAACAAATTGGAGTCTTTTAAAAGCATCAATTCACATAAATAAATTTGGTGCAGTGGAAGTCATATAACTACAAGCATTATGCAAACTAGTTATATTTAGTATTAAAACTAGTATAGGTGTAGAAATTTGTTAAAGAGAAGGATCAAACTTCATAATAGAAATAAAATTCATTGAATTGGATGTCAGAGGAAATAATTTATATTTGATGGCTGCAATTATAGAATAAAATACTTGTGAACTATCCATACACCATTAATAATGTGTACAATTACAAAATATTGCATAAATACATTAAACTATTGTAGTCTTCAACACTACTGGAACAATATATAGATTGGTTGGATGTGGAATGGATGCACACATGATGAACATTCATGGATGTTTTATCGGCATAAAACGACAATAAATTCTGATATGATATGAACCTCAATACATCATAATAATTACAATGAAGAGAGGAGATAAATATGCTTCCTGAAGTGATTTCTTCTTCTCAATTCTTGAATTCCCGGGGAGTAATTCGACCCAAGATTGAAATCATAAATGAAAATTACATGAGAATACCTGAAAATAAATTTTAATGGATGAATTAACCTCAATGATATGGTCAGGGTGTCCAACTCCTCAATCACTATATAAATTGCTTCAACCATCTACACTTGACAGAAGGGGCACATCTCCCAACTAGTGATAAGGGGCACATCTCCCGAGTCTTGAAAACAATAATATCTCTTGTTTTTCAAAATAACCTCTGGAAAAATATGTGAATGGTGCACTTAATATTTATTTTATAATATTGGTTAACTTCTTGGACAAGATACAATTCTTGTGGACCCCTTAGCCTCATCCATTGTGCCATGCTTGACCAAATCGAAAATCGTGGCTTTATTTCCTTGTACTACTTTTAGTCCAGTTTCCTTGAGGAATACAACTCATAGGTTTCACCTTGTTGATGTATTTGTAACTTTGTAATGTATTCACTTTTGTATTTCATATATTGTATTTCATTGGTCCCCGATGTTCCTCTTGGGAGAATCATTAATGTAACAAAGTCATGTAAGTCAATGAGGTTAACCCTCCTTGTTGATCAGGGGGAAAAGTAACCATAGTTGAGGGGCACTAGGGTTATTAGAATCTCCTAGAGATGTCGGCCCTGGTAAGTAATTATCAAGTCAGAAACTAGTATAAATAGAGAGTGAGACTCTCTATTTGTCACATGCACACTCACTCAACTGGGGCACATGAGTGAGAGAGGAAGTGCTGGCACAAGTGAGAGAGATCAGCTATCGAAGATCATCTTTATGTTTTTGGGTTTTACTATTGCCATTGGTGCTCATTCTATCTCTGAGGAAGTTGCGGGGTTTTCTCCTTTATGGTTTCCCCAAGGAAAATATTTGTGTTTCTTAACTCTTGTGATTATTTGTGTGCATTTTATTCTCTCAGATAAGATCCTAGATCATATTGCTTAAATAATAAAAATCTAAAATGGTATCAAAGCTAACATGAGAAGAAGACAATGTGCAGCTGTAGAAGATAGGGCTTCTTAATTTTTTGGTCTCTTGCCACAATCCATCAGCAAAAGGATTCTAGGCTAACTCTCCATTGAAGCGCGCATCTTTTTATCGAAGCAGAATTTGATTCCAGCCATTTTCAGTTTCTGCATCGGGAAATAAGGGATTTTCACAGAAGTGGAATTTTTTAGTGATCCCAACATAGGATTTCTCTCCTCCTCAAAATATAAATTTAGAGACCAAGGTTTATATTTTTGGTTCATTAAAACTCTGGGAAATTCAAACCCTAATTTGACCCTGGGCCTGTAAACACCCTAAAATACTAAAACTGGTAGTTTTGGTACATTCGCTATATCTTGTGATTAAAGAAGGCTCAAGAGCTGAAATTTTCATAGGACAATGATAAAATTCTGATGTAACTTGTGTAAAATTTCAACCTCATATTTGCTATATTTTGGGAGATATGATTCCTCCAAATTAGGGTTCCAACCTCTTCCAGGATTCATCCCTAAATAGGATACCTAGGTATAATTGCTATATCTCGGGCTGCGAAGGTTCAAATTAAATTTCATAATATGTTCCAGATAGGGAACGGGATGTACTTTCTATGGTGAAAGGTTTAGACCTCGAAGATGGAAAAGTGACACATGGAAGTCTATACAAGTTCTCTATGTTGAACAATCTTGAAATAGGTCACCCTGGGAAAACTCTCATAAGTCCCAATTGGTGAAACCAATTCTGCTAGAACTTGTGGTGTTGGAAAGAGGATAGACAAGGATACCTTAGTATAACATGTTAGACATATAGGATTATTAATTTCAAATATATCACAGAAACAATATCAGGAAATTCTGCAGAGGAAATTGGAAAACTAGGGCTTCCTGTTCTGGGAGCTTCCCTCCACTATTTTAAGAAAAGGAGTACATTGGACAGTTTTCCTTAAAGAGTCCCATATTTATATCTAATCAGATATTAAAGATTCCAAGTTTTGAAAATTAGGGTTTCTTTGACAAACCCTAGATCACCCAACTCCGGAACCAGGATGGACACCTCAAATCGGTAAGATCTAATATTTTGTTATTTACACTTGAGGTTCTCATTTCAGGATGACTAATCACACCAGTGTGATGACAAGCTTGGTGAAGCTAACAACTTCCAAGCATCAAAGAATAGGATTTCACTAGTTCTTGAAGAAAATGAATTGGACACCTACATAAGTAGAGAGGTTCCAATTCCAAAGGGAGATGAGACTAAAAGCCTTACAGAAGAAGAACTTTGTTAAGGCCAAGAATATTATTGTTGACTCAATCAAGGATCACCTTATACCAAAAGTGTCTTCCATAAAGACACATAAAGAGATGTTTGATTCCTTGACCAAGCTATTTGAAGGGAAGAACATAAATTAGAATATGACTTTGAGAAACTAGTTGAAGAATGTGAAGATCTAGAAGCAGAGACCATACAGTCATACTTGACAAGGGTCTCTCAAATCAAAGAACAACTTGAAGTAGTAAAAGAAGAAGTGGAGAATGTAGAAGTTGTGATAGCCACCTTGAATGGCCTCCTAGGATCATGGGATTCATTCATTCAAGGAATATATGCTAGAAGGAAGTGATTACCTTCAACAGACTCTGGGAAGAGTGCACACAAGAAGAAGCTCGACTCATAATAAGAGAAGAGAATATGGGAGCAATTGAAGATCAATCTCTCACGGTTCAAAGAAGATCCCTCAAGCCATGAGGAATATGAAGGACTCAACTCTTGAAGAACCTCTTATCCANGAATGAAGAAGATGATGAAGCTGAAAGAAGGAGTCTACCCATGAAACAAATAAAGATAAGTATTCAATTGTCATTTCATGATATTGTTTTGTTATGCATATGTTTATATTCAGTTTATGTATTATGCATGATAGAATGTTTGCATTAATGATAGTATACTACTAATATGCATGTGATGGGTAGGTAGCTCATGGTGCTATACAACTCTCCATTGCTACTTATTTAGAATGAAACCTCTTTGCTGACATATTGGATTAGTGCACAATCTCAATGATGTCATGGAAGAGATGGAAGGCATATAGAAAGTTTTCGTGAGATATGGATGAATGTTGTACTGGCTAAAATAGTTGCATGATCATATCTTTATGCATAGGAATTTACCATTATGAATATGCCTTATGAAATGTTTCTAACCATACAACTAGTGCAACTGACTTGTAGGAAAGATTGTGTACAATCACCTACAAGCAAAGAAGGATGAGACTTGTTCCGAAGAAGAAGTGACGACAGTTCAAGAAATAATCCAAGATGAAGAATGATATGATGATACTATCAAAGAAAGAAGAGATTTCAGACACAGTGCAGTTATGTGACACTATTGAGCGACATCATTGACGCAAAACCTTCCAGCTATGAAGATGTATCCAAGAAGAAAGGGAAGGAGAGTACCGGTTCAAGAAGAACGATGTCTAGGATACGGTATCGAGATCTAAAGGGAAGAACGTAATGTCTTCCATATGGATCTACATGATTGAGCATGCAGTAGATGGAAACATTGTGGGATATAAGAAAATATTTGTAGCATGAGGCTTCTCACGGAAAGAAGGCACAGACTACGAAGAGACATTTTCAGCCACTTGCAGTTAAGACACATGATAGGAAGAGTCATGTGTGCAAATTAAATAAGGCCTTGTATGAGCTCAGAAGACATCCATGGGATAAAACATACATAAGGAGCTTGAAGATCACCTAGAGTGATGAATATCTTAACGTTTGCTACAAGGTTGAAGATGAAAGCCTATAGAGGATGACAAGCTCATAGATGGGTGCGAGAAGAACTCTTGAAAAGGTTCAAGATAGAGGATCTTGGTATTCAATGACCCTAGATGGATACATAGAATATTAATAGCAGAGGAAGCTACTTGTCACTCTAGTACATAATGTTTCAATACATAGAGTATGAGAGGTAGAAGGAGAATGATGCTCCACTTCAGAAGGAGTGATTGCAGAAGATCCTAAGGTCTGACATGGTAAGAAAGGATGGACAACTTACTGATGGCTCTAGAATTTATGGAGAGTAAAGAGGATTCCAACCTTTCCTTCAAGGTTGAAGGTAGAATACCAGTGATTCTCCTGTTATATGTCAATGACTTGTTCTTGAAACAAAAGAGGAACTCATTAAAGTTGCAAGAAGGAGACTTGCTACCAAGTTCAAGATGAAGGACTTGGATATGATGTACTACATTCTAGGTATGGAAGTGTGGAAAAATGTGGATGGAATCTCCTTGGGACAAGGGAAGTATGCAGTATAGATCCTGAAGAGCTTCAGGATAATGGACTGCAAGGCCATGACCACACTTATGGCATCAAACCTAAAGTTATTTCATCAGAGTCAATTGATGCCACGATGTATCGTCAGATGATTTGTTCTGTTATCACTCCAGGAAACTCCACTAGGTTGCAGCTCGAGGATGCTTGGTAACTTAAATGTTTTTATGGTTTTTCTAACTGGATCAAGTCAGAAGACCTACAAGACCTCACACTCTCAAGACATGCATGAAACTAAATCAAGGATAAGGCTTCTAACTACCACTATTCAGAGGTTTTGATAATATGGTGCAGAGATGGACAACTTATCATGCTGGTAGATTCATACATAAAACAGTTATGTATAAATGGCTAATCCTAACAAGGAAAGTAATTGCAATTCAAATAATGAACATACAGATATGATGATAGCTATCAGACATCAAATAACATGAATAAACATGAATGACACATTCAAGCATAAAGACAGAATAGACAAGAAATGGAAGCTGAACATATGATAGCAAAAGAGCTTATATTAGGTCATGAGCAATATGAGAAGCTTGATAATAGTAATGGTCTACAAGTCCCCGAAGTCGAACAATTTCTATAACATAAGCCTTAGGATTTATAGCCTTTACAAAATATCTAGATCCTGAAAAATTGGACCTGATTTACTAAAAATAGACAAAATAATTGTTTTTTGTAGAATTAGGTAAAAAAACCCTAATTTAACTACTAGTCGATCTAACTGTAAAACTCGTTCACTGTTTGAACCCTTTGATAACTACAGTGAGTATTTTGGGATAAAGTTGTAACTAGTCCTCTGCTAGATAAGTCATTGTTTGCTAAAACAGGTAGCATTTGTGACCCTTTCTTCCTTGATGTAACTACAAAACTGGAGCATACCTTCTATGATGGTGTTATTTAGTACCTTTCATCTTTACACTTCATCCTTGAGCTAGTTATGTTCACCCAAATCTGGTATTTTGTGCCAAAATTTGATTATGTGCCTTTTTATGCTTTCAGTGGTTAAGGAATCAAAATTTCGAGTCTGTTAGATGCCTAAAGCACAGCTTTCAGTGGCTAATGAATGCTTCAACGTCCGCCTAAGCCACCGAAAGCCCTGTATTTGCAAAATTTTAAGCAACCTCCCAAATTACACTTTTCAGTTTTGTTGCTTACCTTCTGACCTTTCTTCAGCTTGCTCAACGTTTGGAAGATCAGCAGTAGCCTGGATTGATTCTGGATTCTTAATGCTTACCACTGCTTTAGCTAGGGTTTATAGTGCAAAATGAGTTCTAGGGTTTGGTCTGGAATTCGTCACCTGTAGCCTTAGAATCCTGATCATCCTGTACAACCTAGTGTTGTCCTTCATGTATCTTAGATTTCTTCTTTTCAGCAATATATACATTCCTCTCATCTCTAGGAAAGAATTGTGCAACTCCTTATTTCTCTTGGTTAACATGGCATTATTCCTTTTTATCTCTCTTTCTAAAACTTCCAGCTCATACACTTGTCTCAGCATCTGGTTTACTTTATGTGCCCTGGCCTTGCTAGAGGAAGATTTTTCCATTGGTTCGCCCTGATATTTTGGTGTGGGTGATGGAGGTTCTTCATTTTCTGCTACCACCTACTCTGCTAGGTCAGCACCTTCCTCCCTTTCTTCTTCTGAATTTGAGTAGGGCAGCTTCAAAATGTTTTCACTATGTGCTATGATTTCCTTACCCTTTTCATTGAAGTCTAGGTTTCTTTTAGCCTGCTTAGTTTTAGAAGGGGAAGAAGGATGCTTTGCTGTTGCTGGTGAAATAGCCCTTCTTTTTCTCTTTCCACTCCTGGGGGTGGTGGATTTCTTAGAAGGAGACTTTCCCTTTTCTTCTGGTTGTAGGTCTGTTTCAAAACCATTTCAAAACCATTCCAAAACCACAAATGTGTCCATGCCATATTTCTCCTCTTCAACAATTATTGGATAAGGAGTTGTATAAGGCCATGGTGAGACAATATTCCAACAATCTTAGTTGGCTGAGCCTTCACCTAGTGTGCCATTTTTTCGAGGCTCCTATGTAAGTAGAAAGGTAAACTTAGAGGGCTCTTTCCTGTAAATTGGTTCATTAGTTTGAAATGATATATCATTTACCTATTTTATCTACTTTCACAAGTTATATATACCACAATGGATTTCAGTAATTGCTGCCACCTCTCTTCTATCCAGGTGGATGGAACACTTTCTTCCACACCACCTCTCTGTGTTCGGGCTTTAAATAGGATCTGAACTCCACATTTTTAGTAATCATGGTTTTAAACCACTTCTTCCCAGTTCTTGGGAGTTTAGTCACCTCTGCGATTAGGATTTCATCCACCATGAAATCTTCCTTACCTATCAGGTCCTTGAAGCCATCGAAAGAGAGGGAAAATGCTTCAGCAACCTGCTAGTGTGAACCTTGAATTTTCTCACAAAATTTGTAGCAGCCTGTATCTTTGAAGAACTGGAAAACTTTTGGATGTGATTCCAGGTAGCTGATGTCTCCTGGTTCTTTCTTGAGAGAAGGCCCTTCTTTCTTCATTTCTGAATTGTGCTCCTGAGTGCCTACAAAAATTGAATTCAAATTTTGTGGAAGAGGTTAGTAGGTTGATTTTCAGAGGTGTCCTCGAGTAGTAAGGATGCATGTAATCAAAGGTGGAGTGTACTGGAGGTAGGCACTAATTCTGAGGGGTTAACTACTTGGTAAGTGCTTTGAGTGAGAGGATGATAGCTTCTGGCGATATCTACGAGACAACTTGCCTAGTAATCATTTTTTAATTTGAACTTGGTATTTTGAGAGTTGTCTATCACTAGAGAGGGACTCAGACACCCTTATCGAGCTTAAGACATTATTGCACCACCCGGATAAGATAGTGAAGGATTCTGTTGTGAATTCCGTGCAAAAAAGGAAGACAGGCAAGGAGATGAGGATGAATATCTAGATTGGAGATTATGAGGTTAAATCAATCAATTTGGACCTTGGATCATATGTAAACATCCAGATGAAGAAAACCTGACAATTGATGGGAAAGCCAACATTGGGATGGTGGCTGGTACAACTGTGTTTAGCAAACCAGGTGAAGGTTCAAACTTCAGCCCATTGGTCGTGTTTCAAACTTGGTTGTTGACATTGAAGGTATGAAAACACGTGCTACTTTTGATGTGATAGAAGTTGTAGGAGATGGTGGTTCCTATCTCACGTTGCCAGGAATTGGATGGGATAATGATAGCATGGCAGTTATCAACTTCAAAAAACGTGTTATGACATTTGAAAACCAGGATGTTAGGGTCATTGCTCCTATGGACCCTCAGGAAGGACGATGATATATTGAACCTGTAAAGGATGAAGTCAGGAGAAGTTGGGATCATGCTTATAACATCTCTGAGGACTATATCCATCCTACCATTGATGGCGAACTTGGATGGTGAAGTGCAAGTTCTGTGTCCTCTGATTCTGAAGATGCTCTGTAAATTGGCAGAATCAATTGCATGAAATATCATTCAGAAAATGTGGGTTGATTACACAGTCTCTTCGACATTTTGCGAATGAGACCATTGAGTTTCCCTTTTATGAAGGGCTTTCGGGGATATCAGAGTTCTTTTAGGTATTTGAAGAGAAAGTGTTTGAACCACAAAGGATACTAGCTCTTGATGTAGCACTGAAGGCTACTCTGGATCGATGGTGGGTGACACACAAACGGACGATCCATGATTGGGAGCAGTGCCGCGGATTGATGATGGTCCTCTTTGGTGATTTATAGGTCTATCATGTTGGAAGATATGATAGACAAAATGACCCCACCAGTCATTTGATCAAGTTTCATGGGTGATTCCATGAAGATGGGTAACACTTTTTGGCCAAATTTGGCGATGAAAACCTGATTTTTTACTCATGTGCTAGATAGAAGCCCTCAAAACGCATATATGCCATGTGAATTTTGACTTGCAGTAAAAAAACAAATTGTAGAATATTATGTTGGCTTCATAGTGATATTTTTTTAAAAATATTCCGATGTCATTTAATGTATGAATTTTTGCATTTAATCAACTGTGTGACCTTAAAAATTTGAAGAAGCTAATAAGTGGCTCGTGTCCACGTAGAGTAATTCAATCTTGCATTAATAATTTAAAAAAATATATATATATATATGAGCATGATATACATAAAATGCAGTGTGATGTGCATATTTTTTTGTTAATTTTTCTTGCATTATACAATTATTTATTATTTTTCGAAAGTGACCACATTCGATTTCAGCATCGTTTTAAACACATATTTGTCCACGTAAAGAAATTTTTTCTATTTTTTCAAAAATTGAAAAACCAAAGATACCCTTTTGAAGAGGACACGTCGATATGTGATGTGTGCATTTTTAAGAATTTTTTGGCTATGTATTTTTAATTCTGCGGATTTTTCTTTGAGCTGCTTCGAAGTTGCAGTGTGGTTTTCAGTATAAGTTTTAGAAGTAATTAAAAAATAAATATCATATGAATGCCAAAATGCGTGTATGATACCTCAATGGATAGAAGATTCATTGGTGAATCTATCGGTATCAACTCTGCTCAGTTATGTGCAAGGAATGGCAGGGTTTACACCTCTGCAAGGCACAGGAAATTTTCCATTTGTTTGAATGTGGGCTAAGTCTGTTTTTTTAAGCCCTCGACCGAGGTATGAACCTCGACCGGGGTATCTAAATACCTCGGTCGAGGTATTCAAATACCTCGACCGAGGGTTTGTAAATCCTGCAATACCTCAGTCGAGGGCTTGATAAAACCTCGGTCGAGATATTAAGACCTCGGTCGAGGGCTTAACAAGCCCTCGACCGAGGTGCGTTTCTCTGTTTTTGTCGAAATGCGCTTGCCAAAAAGTGTTACCCAGGTCCGTGGATTCACCCTCATACTTTATGGACATCATGACCTAGAGATGAGTGGGTTCACGCTTTTATTCATACTCTAGAAGAGATTCCAAGATCCTGGTATGTGGCAGCAGAATTGTGCAGAACCATTACCACTTGGGAGGAGTTGTTGGTTTGCTTTGTGCAAACATTTAGCTTTCGAGATGCCAAACCTGAGGTATGTAATGCTTTACACATTATCCATGACATAGTACTAAAAGTCATCCCTGTTGCATACCCAATTGATCCACATGAAAATTGCTCTATCCAATCCATGATGACGTGCTACAACTTGTTTGGGGAACTTGAAGATGATGACGAGTTGTGAAATGTTAATATTCCAGAGTTTGAAGGAAGCCATGGTGTCGCAGCTCTCGACGTACCGACAGAATCAATGAATCAGCCACTAAGGATCTAGAAATTTAACATTGTGTATGCATAGAATCCAAAATTTGCTAATGTCAGAGACTATTGGGGCGAAGAGACGATGGCCAAAATCACAGATCTACTGCATGAATTCCAGGACCTTTTCCCAACGTGATTTTCAGAGATGAAGGCAATACTCGGCAACTTGGGGGAAATGAATATTCCACTCAAACCAGATGCAAAACCAGTACGCTAGAGGCCGTATAGACTGAACCCGCGATACAAGGATTGTGTGAAATATGAGATCGATAGGATGCTTGATGATGGGATCATCGAACCTGTAGAAGAATCAGAGTGGATAAGCCCAATGGTCGTCCAAGACAAGAAGACTAGTGAAATCCACATTTTTGTCAATATGAGAAAGTTAAATGATGCATGTGTACACGATCTATTCCCGACCCCTTTTATAGATGAAGTCTTGGAAGGTGTAGGTAGCCAGGAGATATACTCCTTCATAGATGGCTTTTCAGGATACCACCAGATCCGAATTGCAAAGGAGGATCACCATAAGACTACGTTTGTCATCGAGTGGGGGTATTTCCAATATACCTTCATTCCATTTGGGCTGAAGAATGCACCTGTTGTATTCTCTCGCGTAGTTGTCGCTGTATTTAAATATTTTATTCAAAAATTCCTACACGTATATATGGATGACTGGACCATATATGGCTTGATTAGAGACCATCTGGACAATCTGTGATTGATGATGGAATAGTGTAGACATCATAAGATTGCATTGAATTAAAAAAAATGTATTTTCTGTGCACCCTTTGGCATGCTACTTGCCCACATCATATGCAAAGAAGGTCTGTTGGTCGATCCGACGAAGATTGCGTTGATCCTCAGTTTACCACCTCCAACAAATGTAAATATGCTTTGGGAAACACTGAGACATATGGGATACTATCGCAATTTTATCAGAGGATACGCTACAATTACTGCTCCCATGGAAAAGTTGTTAAAAAAAGATGTTGCGTTTGAATGGACTCTAGAATGTCAAGGAAGCTTCGACACCCTAAAGGCCAAGATGGCCTATGCACCAATATTGGTTTTTCTTGATTGGAATAAAGAATTCCATGTGCACATTGATGCTTCTTCTACTGTGCTGGGGGTTGTTCTTGCGCATCCAGGCAAAGGTGAATTGGATCATCCAATAGCATATGCCAGCATAAAGTTATCATTTGCTGAACGAAATTATACCACGACTGAAAGGGAAGGCCTGGCGATGGTGTATGCTCTGCAAAAGTTCAGGCACTATTTGTTGGGAGGACATTTCAAGATGTTCACTGATCATTCTGCTTTATAATACCTAGTCAATAAGCCTGTGTTGGGGAGGAGAATCTGTAGGTGGTTGCTTTTGTTCCAAGAGTTTGATTTTGAAATAGCGGTAAAGACAGGATGATTGAATGCTAGCCCAGATCATCTGTCATGTGTTGTGAATGGTGAAGAACCAACCAATATTGATGATGGCTTGCCAGATACACAATTGTTCCAGGTTGATGTCGCAGATGATCACTATGCACCAATTATTTAGTTTCTGTCTATTGGTGTCACCCCAGCAGACATGTCGACTAGCCAAAAGAAGCAACTGGTCGTAAAAGCTGTTGATTTTCAACTAATTGCTGGACAGTTATATAAACTTGGACCAGATGAAATTTTGTGACGGTGCATCTTACTGCATGATTAGGGCCCCATTCTAGAAGAAGAACATGCAGGAATCGCGGGAGGTCACTATGGAGGCTGCGCTACTGTACAAAAAGTGTTTCCTGCTGGGCTATGGTGGCCCATGTTGAATAATGATGCCATAGACTATGCAAGGATCTGTGATGTCTACAAACAGGTTGGTAAATCATCACGGAGGGATGAGATGCCACTAGTGCCATAGGTGACTCTACAACCATTTGATAAATGGGCTATAGACTTTGTGGGTCCTATCAATCTTCCAGGTAAGCGTACTGGTGCTCGGTATATTATTACTGCTACCTGACTCGATGGGTAGAAGCTGCACCAGTCGCTGATTGTACTACTGCAATAGCATCATGATTTATTTTTGAGAACATTGTGATGCAATTTGGGTGCCCTAGAATCCGAATGAGTGACGATGGTAGTCACTTTGTCAACTGGACAGTAAAAGCGCTAACTGAGGAGCTCCATATACAACATAAGAGGAGTACACCATACCACCTGAAGGAAAATGGTACTGTTGAGGCCTTCAAAAAAATTTTGGAGACAGTGATGACCAAGGTATGTAACGATAACCGCGATGAGAGGGTTTTAAAATTTCCTGCAGTTCTATGGGCCTATCGCACTACTCGCAAATGTGTAACAGGTCAGACACCATTTAAGTTGGTTTATGGGAAAGAGACAGTCATGCCTATGGAGTATATTGTTCCCAGCTTGCGCATTGACGTGGTGATGGGCATGGATGATGCAGAGGCATTAGAAGAACATGTTGCCTAATTGATTTAGCTTGAAGAAGATGGTTTCATCATAGGCTTCCAACAACAGGTTGCAAATGATTGACAGAAGGCGTGGAATGATCGCCATATTAAGAAAAAATAGTTTTTGACAGGAGATTTGGTGCTGTTATACAATAGTAAGTTCATCAAGCATCCAGGTAAGTTACAAATGCACTGGTTAGGTCCCTATATTATTTAGTCCATTACATCTGGTGGTGCAGTTTAGTTACAACAATTAGATGGCACAATGTTGCCAAAGCTCATTAACGGGAGCCGCTTGAATCCCTATAGAATGGGGCCAGTGATGCGCACCACTTCATGAGGTGTTAAAAAAAAGATGAATATTTTAGTTCAGCACAGCAAGGCGAGGCCCGGGGAAGAGACTGCGAGAGGTTAAAATTATTAGCGGTAATCGGTTAACCATTTGTGACAGTTGCAGGGCTATGGGGTGGTCAAATCAAGTAATAAATGTAGGTAGTTAAACCAGTTGATTGTGACAAGGATTGACGTAGTTAGCCAAAGGGTCCCTCCATGGAAACATGCCAACAGTTGCTTCACATGCACATGTGCTTCATTCAAGAGGCCAAAATGGGGCATATTGATGAGCCCCAACAACCCAGACTTGTCTAACCCATTGAACAATGGTTTCAAAATCCATTGAATGGGGGCACTAGGAGCCATGGGGAAGGATTCATATGGCCCATCCCAGACATCTTTAAGTAAGAGAAGGTCATGATCTTTGAACTTGAGCCTGATCAATGCAGGGATGATATCGACTGAGCACATCATCCCTTCCGGCAGTGCTGGTAACTTGGGTGGGTACTTCTGATTCTTTGACGACTGTCGTGGCTTGGATCCTTGACACATAGGAGAAACATATCCCAAAATATCATGAACCGAGACACCCCAAGGTACCACGGACTCAACAGCACCCAAGCTTGACGTCCTAGTTTGTGCAGTTTCTTCTCCTTGCATTCTCACAGACATGCGAGTTTGCCTCTTTTCGGGTGGTGTAGGATTGGGTCTCTAAGTCTGTCGCTTTTGCTTAGGAATGGATGATGAAACCACTGGCATACTCATGATTTCTTCTTCCACAGCCGTGGGCCAAATGAGGGACTCGTACTCACTAGAAATTTCTATAGCATCAAGGCCGCTCAGCATCCCTTACACCTCAAAACCTAAAAATACACTCAATAGCTCGATCTGCACTTCACTCAACACTCTGCACAGAATTCACCCTCTACTTATGCTCGTGCAACTGGAGAATGCCATCCTATGCATCCCATGTGGTGTTTTATAGCCACTTCCAATTCAAATTCATCATTGCCAAATCTAACTTCACCATTATTGCTAAATCAGATATTAATGACTCCAAAGCTACCGACGATCTTATTCTTCTAACGCTTGGATCACCCATTAATGCAGGTCGCTTCAACATGCAACAACCTGAGGTGTAGGAACCTGCTGCTCTCCCTGCTCTAAATCTCTCAAATTCCTGAAGTCTCGTTCCTCCTCAAACTTCACATCCCTTTTCACCACCACTTTCCTCTAAGAGGGAAGGTAAATGCGGAAGGCCTTTGAAGTCTCATCATATCCCACAAAGATTCCCTTCTCTGCAGTGGGCTCCAACTTTGTCCTCTTCTCTGAAGGGACATGAGAGTAAGTCAGACTGCCAAATATCTGAAAACGGCTAACTTTAGGCTTCTTTCCTAAAAATCACTCCTTAGGTGTCATGTTCCCCATTTCCCGATGGGGATTCCTATTCTGAAGATATACATTGGTGTTGCAAGCCTCAACCCAGAGAAAGAAAGGAAGTGACTGGTCATGTAGCATAGCTCGGAATACTCCAATAATGGACTGGTTCTTCCTCTCTGCTACTCCATTATGCTCTGGAGTATATGGAACTATCAACTATCTCCCGATACCCTACTATCTGCAAAATCCGTCAAACTCCTTGGAGGTATACTCACCCCCGTTATCCGATCTCAAAACTCGGATCTTCCTCCCTGTTTGGTTCTCCACAAACTCTTGGAACCTCTACAAGACTTCCTCAGACTTCTTTCTCTTCAAAAAGTAGATCCAGGTCTTGCTGGAATGGTCATCAATGAATGTCACATAATACTCATATCCTCTCAAGAACACAGAAGACATAGATCCAGATAAGTTTGAATGTATCAAGTCAAGGGTACCTGCTGACCTGCTATCACTGCTTGAAAAAACAGTCTTGGTGTACTCTCCCAAAGCACACCCCCTACACACATCATTCTATCCTGTGGTGAACTCCAGTAGTCCTGTAACCATGTGTCTCAACAACCCCAAGGCTGGATGATGCAAGTGAACCATCCTCCTATGCCAAAGCTCACAAATATCATTGTTGCTGCTATGTTCCAAGGCAAGTTGAGGCTGAAACAAGAGCCTATATAGTTTGCCACATCTCACTCCAATGGTAACTGAAGTAGATGTTCCTTCAGTCTTGGGAAACATATGCGCATGTCCATCTAGGAATACACCCCAAGACCCTGATCCTCGATCATGAAAACTAACACTAGGTTCTTCTTCAGCCCAGGTACATAAAATACATCTCGTAACACCATGGGACTCATGGAATCCCACTAAAATGTAATGGTCCCATTCCCAACAATTCTGACTACTGAGTCATCTCCCAATACAACCTCCACATCTATCTCTATCTGTGAAAGATCGGAGAACATCTCACAAGCACTTGTCATGTGACTCGAGGCTCCACTGTCTATATACCAAGTGCTAGAAGTAGATGTACTGTAAGAATGGTTTGTCACATAGGAAAACTCCCTCTGTCTATCAACATCTGCACTTGTGAGAATGGATGCTCTCTCTCTCTCAATATGCCCCGTGCACAGTGAAAACTCACTCTGAAATCTCACTGCAAAATCATCGATCTCAGCTAAAGCTGCTCTTTCTTCTTCTTGTTCAGACACATAGCAGCATAGTGTCCCATCTTATGACATGCAAAGCACTTCACAGTGCTCAGATCCTTCTTCTTCCCATCTTGCTGCTACTTGGCCCCACCCTTCTTAGGACCCTTCTTGCTCTTCTTATTCCCCTTCGCTGTCAATGCCACATCCTCCTCATCCTATCTACTAGTAGAACTACTACACTGAAAGAAACCCCTCTGAGTCTCCTATTGAAAAAAATCATCATAGACCCTGTCCCAATATGGTAAGTTCTCTCTGGCCACCAAACCCTATACAAACACAACCTAAGGTGTAGTCACCCCATTCAGGGCTATACGCACTAACTCAGGACCAATAACCACCACCCCCATAGCTGCAAGCTCATCTCTCACCTGAGAGATCCTAGTAATATGGGCCATACAAACCTCTCCTTTGACCAAGGGTTACATTCTTCAGCTTCTCTCTAAGAACCATCTTCCTATTCTCATTAGAACTCTGAAATATCCCAGTCAAAGCACTCCACATCTCATGTGCATGATCCTTCCCGGAAATGTGTGGAATAACATGGTCTTTAACCGTAGTGTCCAAGATAATCGCCATGGATTTAATGTCCTTCTTCACAAAGGTAGTAGTGTTATCAACAACCTCATCCCATAGCTCTTTCTCTCTCAACAAAAGCACTATCATGGCCTTCCATGAGACAAAGTTCCCTGCCCCAGCTAGTCTATCTTCACTTCTCAAACCAACGAAAGTCATTTTTCCCAAAGAACAAGTTTCAACAAAATGTACTATTGTCACAAAAAAATTTCTGAATTCTGGAAATGACTGTCTCTCTGGAAATATTTAATTTTCTGCCCAACTCAGCTCTGATACCATGTAGATTTTTTACTAGTTTTCAGCCATCGGTTTATAAGTAAAATTGTCACTGTTTATTTCATTCTCAAAAAAATAAAATGCTGGAAATAAACATTAATTTTCAGACTTAAAACACTGCTATAATTTCTCTTTTTTTTAACTAACAGAAAATAAATAATCAACATGCCATTCAACACACAGAACATAGTAGTTTTTGGCCAATGGCCTTGAAAAAACCCACAAGGGGAAAACCAGTCAAAGAGAGATATTTTATTATGAGAAAATTTACAACAAAACTCATAAATTTTCAGACCAACTTATCTCAGCCTGGAAGAGAATTTTTTTTCCTCGTTTTCTGTGCCAAACAGAAAAAAATCAAACTCATATTTTTCCCTATTTTCTGCCTCGATTTCCATGCCGCTATACGAACTGTACGGACCTCTAAATCCATGCCTAGAATTTGTTTTCTCAAAAATTGTGCTCATAAATCTTCCTCGAAAATCATGCCTACTGCCTTGAAAACTGTACCGTATGAACTAGCAATAAATGTTGTTGTCCTCTCCTCGATTTCTGTGCCCTGTTTGCTTATGTTCTTTCCCTCGATTTGTGTGCTGTAAATATTTTTCTCTTTCTCACAAAAATGGAAAATTTCTCTCTTAGCTCTCTCCTTGTTAGAATAATCAACCCATAGTTTACCCACTTAGACATTAATTTCATTATTTTTGTCTTATTTGCCTAGTTCATGTGTCCCACCTTATGCAAGTTGTCATTTGCCTATCTATAATGGTCAAAATTTCCTTATTTGACTCATGTAGCGCATGGGAGAGCTAAAGGAATCAATTCTGCTTTATTCCTGGCCTCCTAGGCGCCCTTCTGCTTTTTCTGCTTTATTGCCTGCTTTTTCAGTGTTTTAAGGCAAAAGGAAAAGCTAGACTAGGTGAGGTTGACTAGTTTTTTGTCCTACACATCCTCCTCTCTTTTCTCCATGCAAAAGCATGTATGAGCTACCATTCCACCACTCTTTATCTTGCCTAAGCCTTTTTCCAATTCGTGAGTTCCATGACAGATTTGGGATCAACTTTTTACACCTATGGGGAATTTGCTTATTTTTAGTAAGCCTGCTTTATGCTAGATTCGAATTGCTCCTCATGCATTCAAATCCCTGATGTATGTTATTTATTCATAAACCTATGTTATTAAAGGGTTGGCTATTGTACACTGATTTAATACAGTTTAGTGTTCAGCTCCAATTTTCAGTCTCTTTGTGAGTGATTTTGCATGATCAATTGTTAATTGTTGTGAGTAAAATTAATCTATCACCTGGTTCAATTTCCACATGGTATCAGAGCCATTGTAGGTTGTTTCTCTCCTTCAAAAATTGTTTTGCAGGTTCGACATCAGTGACTGGGAGCCTTCTACTGACAGCCGGGACAGATTTTCTAAGCTATGGATCAATCACAGAAAACTATCTTGACTCCCTTCAATTTATTTGAATGGAAAGCAGAGATGGAGATACTATTGAGAGTGAAATGCCTCTACAGGGTGACTATGGCAATAGAAGTAGAGCCCAATGCAGCTGCAGAGAAGATAAAATGGCACAACAGGAGGGATGAGGCTTATGGCCTCATGTGTCTGAGTATTTCCAGAGACCTCCTTTTCCATCTTGATGGATTGACATCACCGAATGAAGTATGGAAGAAGCTTGCTGATCTTTTTGGAAATACAGATGAGATGAGGGGACATCAAATCGAAAATGAACTGATTTCTCTGAGTCCAAATAGCTTTGAATCCCTGCAGCTATATTTCTCCAAGTTCAAAGCACTAGTTTTGCAGCTGAAACAGTGTGGTATCGAAAAGAAAGATGATCAGCTCGTACTGGCCATCCTCTCGAAGTTGGGCCCTAACTATTCAATGTTTTTTTCGACCTTCTATGCCACAAAACTGACAGCTCGAACTTGGAAGATGCCTAGCCTTGCAGATTTCATGGAATCTCTCACACAAGAATAGGACAAGCTGGTGATGATGGGCACCATCAAACCATCCAAAGATCAAGCTTTGATTGCTAGAGTTTCGAAGGTGGATTCAAAAGGCAAAAAGAAAGCTAAAAATCCACCTGAGCAAAAGAGAGACAAGAAACAGTCTCCGGAGGATCCACAAGGTCCCAAGAAGAATAACCATAAGAGGAAAAACAAAGGTGAAATGAAAAAGTGTGCATACTGCAATAAGGGCAATCAGTCTGAAAGCTCTTGTATGAAAAAGCAGATAGACATGCTGACCCAACTCCTGGAGAAGAATGGCATCTCCCTTCCAGAAAGCTCAAAGAAGAGAGAAGGAGGATCAAGTTCAGACGACAGAGAGAGAGTTCATGCTCTAGTTGCTGGCACATCAAGCTCACCCAAATTTATCATTGATTCTGGAGCTTCAAGACACATGTTTTCAACTAAGGATGCCTTCTCCTCACTGGATATGTCGAAAGGACCATCTATTGTACTGGGAGATGACTCTCTCACTGAAAGTAAAGGCAAAGGAAGGATAGATATTGATCATGGTCAGTTCAGCAATGTGCTGTATGTGCCTGGTCTCGACTCCAACCTCCTGTCAGTGTACCAGATGACCCACACTGGGTCTCCTAAGAAGTTCATATTCTCCCCCGATGAAGTTGAGATCACAGAGATTTCAACTGGTAGAGTCATTGCAAAAGGAGTTGCAAATCATGCTCAAAAGGTATACATGTTCTCACACTTCCTACCTTACTCAAACCCCTCTTCTCTTCTCATTCATGCTAATGAAGCCAGCAAGATTTGGTATGAAATATTTGGCCACCTAAATTACAAGTATCTTTCTGATCTTAGTGAAAAAGAGATGGTCATAGGGTTGCCCAAGATAAAATTTTCCAAAGGAGTTTGCCAAGGTTGTATCCTAGGAAAACACCCAGAGCACAAATTTGAGAGAGCTAGTCATGAGAGAAACTCTGCACCCCTCAAGCTGATCCATAGTGATGTTGCTGGACCATTCCCTCATATGTCCATGAGTCAGGCCAAATATGCATTGAATTTTATTGATGACTTTTCCAGGTATTGCTGGGTTCACTTCCTGAAACACAAGTATGAAGTTTTTGGCCTATTCAAAGTCTTTAAGGCTTTGGTTGAAAACCAGTCTGGAAGGAAACTCAAGGCCCTCAGATCTAACAATGATGGTTAGTATGTCAAGTCTAAGTTTATTATTTATTATGTAGATGCAGGTATTCAGATGCAACATTCTATCCCTTACACACCACAACAAAATGGTGTTGCTGAGAGGAAGAACAGATCACTGAAGGAGATGGCAACATGCATGATGGAGGCCAAAAATTTGCCACCAAAGTACTGGGCCGAAGCTATCAACTGTGTAGCCTATATTCAGAATAGGGTGCCTCATAAACAGCTTGATGGCATGACTCCCTTCGAAGCATGGAGTGGGCACAAGCTAGATGTGACCCATTTCAGTATTTTTGGCTCAAAGGCTTGGGCTAGAATCCCAACAGAGAAGAGGAAGGCTTTGCAGCCCCAA
This sequence comes from Pseudotsuga menziesii, assembly GCA_001517045.1. Classification (NCBI taxonomy): domain Eukaryota; kingdom Viridiplantae; phylum Streptophyta; class Pinopsida; order Pinales; family Pinaceae; genus Pseudotsuga; species Pseudotsuga menziesii. The sequence continues at coordinate 139,409 of LPNX010879456.1, read as the reverse complement.
AGCCAAGAGTGTCTTTTTGTTGGATACTATGAAGATTCAAAAGGGTACAAGTTGATAAATTTGAGCACAAACAAATCCTTCATTGAAAGGTGTGTTCAGTTTGAAGAAGAACCCCTTGCAGCAGTGGAAGTTGGTGAAGCCTCTTCACCACCTGAACCTCAAGAAGTAAGTAAAGAGTTTGTTGAACATGCTTATTCTGATTTGTCTGATGGAGATGAGTTTTTTGCAGACCCTAACAGCCCCACAAGGCCAAAATGGGCAGCCAAGACACTACATATAGTAGGTGAACTAGCTGGGGATCCCAATGACCCAAGGAGGACTAGATCTCAGTTTGAGAGTGGTCTGTGCATGAAGGATCCTATGTTTGCTGAAAAATTCGATTTGATGGTGGATTCTGATCCTCAAACATATGAAGAAGAAGAAGGAGATACAAGATGGAAAACAGCCATGAAGGAGGAGTTCAGCTCACTCTAGAAGAGCAACACATGGGAGCTAGTGGATCTTCCTCCAGGAAGAAAGTTAGTCTAGTGTAAGTGGGTCTATAAGACCAAATTTGATTTTAATGGTTCACCACTAAAGTATAAGGCAATATTGGTATCCAAGGGCTACTCATAGGTTCATGGCATAGATTACAATGAGACCTTTGCCCCAGTGGCAAAAATGGACTCCATCAGGCTAGCCTTAGCCATTGCAGCCTCAAGGCAATGGGAGGTACATCACATGGATGTAAAATGTGCCTTCCTAAATGGAGATCTCACTGAGGAGATATATATGCAGCAGCCTCAAGGTTTTTCTACTAACCCTTCTCTTGTGTGCAGGTTGAGAAAGTCATTGTATGGGCTAAAGCAAGCCCCCAAGGCTTGGTATGCCAAGATCGATAGCTTCTTTCTATTACTAAATTTTGTTCAAGGAAAATCAGATCCAAATGTCTATTTGAAGTTAGTTAATGGTTCATTAATGATAATTGTGTTATATGTTGATGACCTCCTCATTACAGGAAGCTCACAGGCTGAGATTGCTTCCTTAAAAGGAGCGATGAACCAAGCCTTCTCCATGACAGATTTGGGGCTCTTAAGTCAATTTTTGGGGATTGAGATTGCTCAAACCAAAGCTGGAATCAAGGTGCACCAGTCCAAATATGCCTTGGACTTGCTGAACAAATTCAAAATGAAGGATTGCAAAGCAAGCAAAACTCCTTTCCTTTTAGGAGTGAAGCTGGAAGAAGCTGATTCTTCACCGATGGTAAACAATACACTGTATAGGCAATTGATTGGATGTTTGTTGTATCTGACACATACTAGACCTGATATTTGTTATGCAGTAAGTGTGACTTCTAGATTCATGGATCAGCCTCAAGAGATCCATTGGAAAGCAGCGAAAAGGATCCTTAACTTTGTTCAGGGAACAAGGACACATGGGATCTTCTATAAAGCAAAATCTGATCTTGATTTGATTGGATTTACTGATAGTGATTGGGCAGGTGATAGCATAGACAGAAAGTCCACATCAGGATATGTGTTCATGCTTGCAGAAGGGTGAATTAGCTGGTCAAGCAAGAAACAGAGTGCCATTGCACTCTCATCTACAGAAGCAGAGTACATAGGAGTTGTTAATGCAGCAACTCAATGTTTATGGTTGCAGGGTTTACTTGGAGAGTGTGGCTTCGAACCAGAGTACTCAACTACCATCTACTGTGATAACCAGAGTACCATTAAAATCTACAAAGATCCAGTTTAGAAGCAGAGAACCAGACACATTGAGATCCATATGCACTACATCAAAGAACTTGTGCATGATGGCACCATTCACCTACTCTTCTGTTCATCTTCAGAACAAGTAGCTAATATCTTCACCAAAGAATTTTGTGAGAATACCTTCAGCAATCTCAAATCACTGCTGGGGATTGCTGATCATGCTATAAAAGCATGAGTGGAGACAAGATTCTACAATTTTGTTTTATAGTCCATGTTTAAGGGAGGATTTTCCCAAGTTGGTTTTGCCTCTTTCCTTGTTTAAATGGACATGCAGTATGTAAAGGGTGACTAAGCTTTGTTGCTAGGCCCTATAATTTTCTGATATATTACTCATAAGTCAGGCTTAAGGGGGCTGTTAGAATAATCAACCCATATTTTACCCACTTAGACATTAATTTCATTATTTTTGTCTTATTTTCCTAGTTCATGTGTCCCACCTTGTGCAAGTTGTCATTTTTCTA
>LPNX010879456.1:118487-136804 GCA_001517045.1 Pseudotsuga menziesii | reverse complement strand
TCAGCTCCAATTTTCAGTCTCTTTGTGAGTGATTTTGCATGATCAATTGTTAATTGTTGTGAGTAAAATTAATCTATCACCTGGTTCAATTTCCACACTCCTTCACTTCAATCTGCAAAAGTGAGGAAAATGATCTTCCCTTTCCTTTTTGAGAGAACCCTAGGTTTCATCTAATCTAACAATGGAGATTCGAATAGATCGGTGGATGAGATTAAATGCTCACATTTATTTCTCATAAATATTAATTTCACTCACCAACTTAAATTTATCAAAAAGTGACTTTACTCTCTAAAGGCAAATTAAATGCTTCACTTAAGACATTTAATGCAAGGATCACTTTATTTCCCTTCACTAAGTGACTAAGGCTAAAGTCACTTAGGGGAACATTTCCCTAGGTACAAAACTAACATGCACAACCAGTTGCGATTTGATCTCTTCTACCCTCTGAGGAGTGACTCTAAGTTAATACTCTAGAAATAAATTACTAACTATAGCTTATGCAACCAAACTCTTCACTATCTTCTCATTTAAGCTTTTAACCTACTGTATGATGAGTTCATCTTCTTACATCCTGTCATGCAGGTACTTTAGGTGTTCTTCGTGTCCTGGAAATTCTTTAAGTCTCTTTGCTGAGGAGCTTTGGCATCTATTATGCATGGTCAACACTCTTTACAAAATTCCATGCACTTATCTAGTGTTTTCCCAATCGCATCTTTTAGTTTTGCAGTAGCCTTGCCGCTGAAATCCACCAGTTCATGCTTGATATGCAAATTATCTATGCTCTTTTGGGGTGCATGTTCTGGAAGTTATGTATTGGTCTCCAACCAAGTTAGCGGAACCTGGATGAATTTCATAATTTCTTGAGTTCTTGTCTTGAATTCAGTCGATATAACTGATATCTCTTGTAATCTGATCCCGGATTGCTTAATTTTGTAGACTTCCTCTTCTAGTATTAACTTCACTTGATAAATTTTCCTTCTTAGCAAGAGGGCATGCTCGCAGAGAGGCGTGATATCCATTTTCCGCTCATTTTATTTCTTTAACAAAGTCTCCAAAGAATTGTTTTGTGCATCCAGTTCTACCACTAGGGCTGTTACCTCCCGTGCTTTAGTATCAACCGTAGCCCTTTGTGTTTCCAGTTCTGCAATCTTTCCTTCCAAGTCATTCTTTTCTCCATTGATAATGGTATTTGACAATAACAAAGCATCCCTTTCTTCTTCCAAAATATGATAGGATTCCTGGAGCCTCTCCAAATCTGAAAGGGTGGCATCATACTTCCTCCTTGTTTCTCGGCCTACTCTCTCCTCTTTCTTCAAGGTCTCCTTCATTTGTGCCATTTTATCTTTATATTGATAAACCGATCCTTTTAGCTTGCTAGCATTATAGGCATTCGCATGTGCAGTTGCGATACCAATTGAGGCCATATATTTTGTATCCTCCTCTACATTATTTACAATAGTTTTCTCAGTCAATGTGGTAACCTCGGGCTGGATACCCATTTTCAATGTCTTCTCAGATCTCCATACAATTGATTTTCTCTTGGGGTCAAAGAATGCATTGTCCAAACTTGCAAATTCATGATGCTTTTATGGAGTGAAAGGTACCAACACTAATTCAACAATAGGGAGGTGACCTCCTGTCAATATATCTCCTGAGGTGGAAGGGATACTTTCTGGATTATCCTGAGCTGTATTTTTCTCTTGTTTTTCCCTATATTTATTTTCTTACTCCTTTTTCCTCAGCTCTTCAGCTATCTTATTAGACTCTTCTTTTGCTTTTTTGGCTAGTTCCCTTTTCATTATTTCTTCTGCTTCATTATGCTTCTGCTCCTCTTCTTTCCTTGTTTTCTCTTCCTCTTCCCTTTCTCTCTTGGCCTCCTCGATCAATAGTTTCCTTGTACCTTCTACTAATCTCCATGTTGTTTCTTCCTTTTCTTTCCCTGCAGCTTCTTTGTACTGTCCTTTCTATTCGTGGTTACTCCTCCTACTGCCTTTGCTTCCTGACATTGTGATATTCCTCCTGAGACGCCTGTTTAGAGGAGTCATATTGTAAGCGTTTCAGTATACTTCTTCATCTTTATCCAAATAATCAATGTACTCAAATTTCACTTTCAGGAGTGCATGGTACACTGTCATTTTTCCTTGAGAATCATTTCTATGAAAACTCTTTTCACCAAAATGAAAGTTTTCAAAATATTTCACGAAATCTGGTGCACTCTTAACCTTAGAAAACTTATAAATAGTGACATATAATGGCATCCACGGGAAAACAAACTTCTTTAAATCAAACAAATAACTCCTGAAACCATCCAAGAAGAGTTGTCTTACTACTTCTTTATGTACTACATAGTCAGTGGCATACTTGGGAAGCAGTGAAGGGGATTTCGGCCCTCGTACTTTCTCAAGTAAGTACCCTCTTTAGAAAAGAAATAATATCCAAACTCCCTTATGGATTCCAAAGCACCTTTGGACAAGAATTTACATTCTTCAAGGAAAATTAACTGGTACAGTGGCATTAAGAACTCCTCACAAATAAGCTTGTCAAAATTGTGATATTTGTGAGCCCATAAAATCTGGTATGCTGTATAGATGGGCGCTTTTCCTTCCTTCCATATACACTTTAGCTTCTTAAATGGATATAAGCAGAGTATATAGTCAATAAAAAAGGATCCCATATAAAACTCAGACTTCCACTGGTGCAATCCTTCCTGTGCTGCAGTTATGCAGGAGGACAAATTGTTAGCTATGATATATGCCCAATTGAACACATTCCCCTCCATGGTTACATGGTACATTAGTGGTATCCACCCAATATTGTAAAATATTCCATCAAATCTACCGAAGATCATGTTAAGAATTAGGACTACTAGCCTGTATGGGGTGCACATACTGGTAGTCTCATATTCCTTGGATACCTTTTGTCAAAATGATTTCCCTTCGGTCATCATCATTTTTGTGTATCCGACATAATCAATGGTCAAGATATTTATCAAATTAGTTGTCATGCTGACTTCAGAGGCTGGAAAGCTGTAAGTTTTGGATATGAATGCAGGAGTAAAGGAAGAAAATCCTTTATCTTCAGCATTATATAATGATCATCCCTTTTGCATCAGCCTTAGAAAAAACCCATCCAATCACTTCGGAGCAAGGAAACAACTCTGGTCTTGTGGACACTTTTGTGATTCCCGATCTTAGTATGTTGTTAAACAGGGTTAGATCCTCCAATCCTGCATATGGAATGTTTTTTATCCTAGATCATATGATAAATATGCCCCCCACATGAATTCAAGCTTGGCCCTGGTGACAAATTCAGTATCATCCTATATTATCTCTACTCTAGGTGTGATTTCTATGTCTGATTCTTTATCTGCAACTTTTGCTTTCTTCTTTCCTTTCTTAGGAATGGTATCGAATGAAAACTGATCCTGCAGCAAAAAAAATATAATGTCTTAGCATCCCTACTGTTAGAAATCACATGCATTTAATGTGTATAAGAAAACTAAAAAACTACTGTAGGAGCTATATCTTGTTTGACAAATAATTTCTTCATAGAACAAGCTTAAACAATATATTATTTACCATATCATCTATACCCATTAGAAACAAAATCACAATGTAAAACCTTGCATACCCTCCAAACCAACTAAAGAAAATGTGAAAACATGACGACAGATCTTAGTTTAATGTAAGCTAAAAAACCGGGCAAAAAACCTAGTTCGTAGGCGAGCTCAGTCTGAGGAGATGAAAGCTTAAACCTATCATTTTCAAGAACAAAGCCAAGAAACTAATCAAAACATATTTCGTGTAACCTACGCATGACCTGTCTATTAGATATAAGCCTCGCAAAATGAAACAGGGGAACACGGTGGGGCCGATCCACCTGTCACTAAGCCAACCTCCTAGGTTACGAAACCAGACAAAAAAAAACACTTTCAGAACCCTATAGTAACGACACCTTCTAATGCCGCAAATAGATAATAACCAGTCGAGGAAAGGCCGACGACAAATTCAGACCATCTGTGATTCATCATTGCATAACCACAGCCCTAAGATAGCCATGATTAAATGACAGAGGTAGGAACAGGATGGGAGCAGGTAAAACATATCACCATGGCTAGAGTACGCTAGGTCAAACAAAACAAAGAGTGGGTCAAAAAACCTGCTAAGGACCAAACAATAGGATGAAGAGAGGGATTTTAGATCCCATGACAAACGTGGAAACCCTAGCTTCGTAAAACAACAAGTAAATGAAAAAATACAAAGAGAGTGCCACTTAACCAATTTAAATGAGTCATGACAGGATAGTATCCTACCTAGCAAGGAAAAATGATATTTGGTTGAAAAAACTTGACACTGACTGTTATGAAGGCTCCAGGTGGCAATCTCTAGTGGGAGAATGCTCAGAATGATAGATTCTCCACACTCTTCAACAACTATAACAGATGTTCAAATGGATAAGCTCCACAGGCTGCAACAACTCTTAACACTTGCAATCACACCGTTAAATAGAAATGCAGCCAATGGCTATGTATACAAAAATCACGGGGGTAGACACCTAATGCGTTTGGTGAAAACTTTATGCCGTACGAGTGTGAAGGAATGTCATTTGGTGCCTAAATTAAATTCATTGAAAAAACTGTGTCGTCACACGAAGTGAAAAATCTCCCGACCACAGCGGTTCCAAACCAATGAATTTGCTGTAACTATCGGCACTTTCTTCCAAACGTAAGCCACTGATGTCTCGACATGACCTTCCATCGTTGTGGTGGAAGTGACGATCGTCCACAAGAAAACTTAACTTACCGCTAGCATCGATTCCGAAAAGAAAATGTATCCATCGCTATCGTCTCTCCCCAGATAAAATACTTGATGGAGGAGATTAGTTACAAAAGAAAAAAAAATTCGCTAGCTACGGCTAGAACCCAAAACTCTTTCAAATGTTAAAAAACCTGCAGCAAAAAAAATCTGCAATTAGTTGGAAAAAAATTGGGTGAAAAACCAAAATGTAACGGCTGTGTCGGCTGCTAGATGAACTATTTTTCGATGTGTTGGGTGATAACAACGTAAGAAATCAATGGTAAAGCGTCGGGTGGGGAAGGAAAAATATTTCCGCTGCATCGACGAAAATCTTGGGAATGTTTTGACATAGTGGAGCAAGGATCTTCATTAAGTTGGCTTGAAAATGTGGGAAAGAAAAGTGTAAAAATCTCTGCCGTGTCGACGAAAATACCAATCGGATGAAAAATATCACATAATAAACTGGAATGTGTCGGGTCACAAAGGAATAATCCTTCCACTGTGTCGGTGAAAACATGGAAAGTTTTTCGATACGTCGGGCAGAAATTTTTTCCTTAGTGAAGAAAACAAAACTTTTTTGAGCATACTCAAGGTGAAACCAAATCATGAATGATAAATTTCAAAGGGAAAAAAATGTCTAAGTAAAACCAAAATCTAAGAAATTAAAGGGGGCCCCTAAAAAATGCAATTTTTTTGGGGTAGTGCTTGTAGCAGCAACAATTGGCGACTGGCTCTTGAACACAGATCTCTGGATAAACTATCTTTTGAAACCCAACACTGCTTTATGTCATTCTATTAAACCAATTCATCCTTATTATTTTCAATATTTATTTAAAAATGAGACTTCTCTAGGATTGCAAAATTCAGAACTTAGCATTGATTGTAGTCCAATAGGGTAAGGTAACCAGGTTTTCAAAGTCTTGATAACTCTTCTGAGGCCAAAATGTGAGATTCATTTATCTCTACATTTAGTTTATTTTTCCTGAGACACCACAGGATCATAACAGAATTTGGACAGATGTATTCGTTTGTTCCTCAATCCCATGCTTTTTGCATTCTTTAATGCTCAAGACTTTTGTCTTTTGAGTCTTCCTGGATTGCTTCTTTTTTCATTTGAGATTTGATTTAGGCTCTTCCATCCATGGTGCCCTTTTTTGTGAGTGATAATTTATTTCAGCTAATGAACGTAGAAGAACCCCCAAGCAATCCAATCATCTTACTGATTTTGTTTAGCATTTTTTTTTATATATCTTTTCTTTCTAGGAAGTTTTGACTCTTTGAGCCTTTTAACTTTAATTTGTGGCATGGGATTATTTTGAATACCATACACCTGTCCGTTCCGATTCCATTTTGTGGGTCCTTTGCTGCAAGCTTCCTAGGACAGATATTAATGTGAAGTGGATGGAGCCCCAAAATAGTATTCTAGAATTCTCCAACCTCAGTTATTTTGCAGGGTTTTAAAATAGGACTTCAATGCGTTCTTTAAAATAGCTTCCTTTCAATAGTCTATCAGATTAAATAGTATTACCATGGTAAATTTTGACATAGAGCGGTTCTTTGGTTTAAAATATTAGCAGTTTGTCCACAATCCCATGTCCCCCAAGTACCAAAAGCTAAGTTGGCTTATTTGAAATAGAAATAAAGTAAAGCAGAACTGAAATAAATCAAAGGAAAAGAAAAACAAATCAGTATAAAGAAAGCAAACAGAAACAAAAGGTTTATTTATCTACAAAAGACCTCTAAGGCATTAAGTAGAGTAAGGTTTGAGAACCAAACCATTGATAGGAAGATTCTCTTCCCACCCCTGTAAATCCTATAACTTGTATGTTGAGGGGCCTAACTTTTCGGCAATCTGAAATGGGAAATCCATAGATGTTTAAAGTTAACATGCTTTCCCTTTTCATCATGCGGGTCATCCCACTTTAGAACCAAATATTCCACTTCAAATCTTCCCTTCCCGGACTTGTGTTTGTCTTTCCATCCCATACTTGTGTTTGTTAAACCACCTTTTCACAATCTCCCGCTGGTGCTTAAACCTCTCTTTAGACTTGAGCCTAGACTCTTCTAACTTTAGTAGGGTATTGATTCGAGCTTGTAAAACCTCACTACCAGACGCTCTTGACTTTTGGGCTAATTGAGAAGACAACAATAAAATGTTTAGGGGTAAAACAACTTCTTTTCCATAAACTAAGGTATACAGTGACACGCTTAAGGAATTCTTGGGTGTGACATGATCAACCCATAGTGCATTTGGAAGAGCTATATGCCAGCTTGTCTGGTTTTCTATGAAAGTTTTCATTAAAATTATAATTATATTTTTATTGGTCGATTCAGATAATCCGTTACCTTGTGGATAATAATTAGCAGAATAATGCAGCTTCATTCCTTTCTCATTATCAAATTCAGTAAGTTTAATCGATGAAAAGTAAGATGCATTATCAAAAACCAATGAAATTGGAACCCCAAACCTAGTCATAATATGGTCTTGTAAGTAGTCTATGACTGCATCTTCATTCACTTTTCATAACGGTATCGATTCAACCCATCTTGTAAAATAGTTCGTAGCTGTGAGAATATACTTGTGTTGCAATGAAGAGTTTAGATTGATTTCTCCAATGATATCAATTCCCCATTTTTCAAATGGTTCCAAAACAATGATTGGTTGCAATGGCCCATCTACTTGCGGATTGTCTCTCACCGCTTCTCTGGCATGTGTCACATTTTATTACATAAGCATGTGCATATTTAAACAAGGTTGGACAATAATATCCAACCCTTAAGATATTGTGTGCAGTAGTGTCTCGTGAAAAATGTCCTCCAGCAGGACCATCATGCAATTACTTAACAACTTTAGATGCATCCTCTTGTTCCAGACATCTTAGAAATAATCCATCATAGTTATTCCTAAAAAGAGCTCCATCAATTATCTGGTAATATGTTGAATTCAAGCGTAATTCTCTTCTCTGTTTAGAATTCCATTGTTCAGGTAATTACCCCTGTTGGAGATAGTGTATCAGATCTCTGTACTAATATTTTGGAGCTGTGAATATAGGACACATATCAATCATGTGCAACTCAGCTTTATTTTCCCAGTCCTCGTCTTCATTATCTTGACTTTCAGCCATTAACTTACAAAGCCCTTGTACTTTGATGATAGTGGTTGGTTTAAATTCTAAGTCATATTATTGCAAAGCTATTACCCAATTTCCTCTTCTTTCTCCCAATTATTTCTGCACGAAAAGGGTTCGAACTTTTGGGTGAGGAACAATTACTTTGGTTCTATGCTTTAGGATGTAAGGCTTAAATTGTTTTACCGCTTTAAATACTACATACGCATGTTTATCAATAGCAGGGTAATTCAACTCATCACCTTGTAAACCAGTGCTCATGAATGATATGGGGTACTCATCTCCCCTTTCTTCCTTCTGTGTAAGCACTGATGTGAGTGAGTTATCATAAGAAAATGTGTATAAGATAAACTCTTTCTCAAAATCAGGACTTTTGAGTGAAGGTGTATGAGCTATGGCGGTTTTGATATTGTTAAATGCATCCTTTTCTATGCCAGTCCATTTAAATTGTAAACTTTGCTTGACCATCTGTTGCAAAGGATTGACTATTTGTGCAAAATTAGGCACAAACCTCCGCACAAAATTTATAGTCCCCATGAAATATTCCATGCCTTTCTTATTGTGGGGTAAGGGAATCTGTGCTATAGCTTATATCCTCTCTGGGTCTATGGAGATCCCCCTTTTAGAAATAATGTGACCCAATAGCATTCCTTCTAACACTACGAAAACACATTTCTTAGGATTCAGAGAGATACCATATTTCCGACAGTGGTCAAAAATTTGTTTTAGATGAAACATACACTCTTCTCTTTTCTTGGAAAAAATGGTTACGCCATCCAGGTAGACTACTACACTGTGGCCAATTAAACCTCATAAATCTATATCCATTTCCCTTTGGAAGGTTGCTCCAGCACTAATGAAACCAAAAGGCATTTTTCAGCCTATCTTGTTATGCTACCAAGACCCGGCTGTAGCATGAAAACCCATCCAATAAGGAGAACACTTCGGTGCCTAAAACCATCTATAGTATTTGCTCCATTGGTGGGACTAGATAATTATCTTTGTCTGAGGCACGATTCAAATTTCTGAAATCTACACATAGTATTATTTCACTAGACTTTTTCCATACCAGTAATAAATTATCCACCCACTCTGAGTGTCTAACTCTGAATATGATATTCGCATCGAGTAGCTTCTTACTTCATTTTGAGTAAGGGTTTCTAGCTTGGGATGCATCTTCCTCAGTGGCTACTGAAATGGTTTCACCCCCACTTTAATTGGAATAACATGTTGGATGATGCAAGTGTCATAAGTATTCAAATCCTCATAAGTCCAAGAAAAGACATCTTTACATTGTTGAAATAAAATAATGAATTTGCTTCTTTCACCTAGTCAACAACATTTCCCCAAGTTCACATACTTGGGTTCAACCTCTGTCCCAAGATTGATCAACTCATAATGTATAGTTGAACTATTTGTTTTGAAATTGGAAGGATTTCTGAACTTATTATTCAAATCAAACATCCCTTCCAATGTTCTTACCCCCTTAGGTATGAATTTCCCACTTTGAAGATTGGCTTGATGTTCTTCGCCATCAATCATTGAGTCTTTGAAAGTCTCATCGTTGGTAAAGAATTCCAAGATATGCTGATCATCATTGAATACCCTTAAACTGGTGACATTGTCTCACACAGATGGCTTGGAAATTAATTCAATTGAACATTTATTATTAGTAGGCACTAATATTGCAGCAGAAGTAGCTAAAAAATAAGCTGCTGCATTTTGTAATCTAGGAATTGAATTGATGTTAAAAGCATTAAATTTTTTTATAAGTTCCCAAACCTCGTTTTGATAGCCCTTTAAATGTGGTGATAGACAATGAATTGTGTTGTGAATCTATGTAACAATTATTTCAGAATCACCATAAACTTTTAGATTTCTCACTTTGAATTCAATGGTCTTCTTTAAGCCCTAGATTAGAGCTTCATATTCTACTGTGTTATTAGTACATTCAAATTCTAATGTACAAAAAATAAAATGTTTATTTTTTTCCGGATCAATCAGGATACAACCGGCTCCTAATCCTTCCTGGGTTTTATAACCATCAAAGTATAACAACCAAAATTTATCTTCTAACTCTACATTATTAGCACTAATTTCTAAATTAGAAACTAAATTAACTATGTTACAATCAATATTTTTTGTCCATGAAAACTGAAGGAGCTTCGACTGCATTTCTGATTCACCACTGGCTTCTTATGCTTTATAGTTTCTCGGTTCAAGCTCAATGAAATAATTACCCAAAAATGAATGTGAGAAGTTCACAAGCTCATTTTTTCCTTCTAATTGCGTCACATTATGTTTCATATGTGGCTCCCTCATCACCTTGATCTGGTTTTGACAGTTCTTGTAGGGAAACCACAAATGTGACCAATCAGTTGCAAAGTATCCTTCCAGTTTCATAGATCAGTACCTACTCAAGATCAATCCATATGCTTCTGGTATATACACTACCATGATGTCTATAAATTGGAAAGCCCTTTCGTCCGTAGATAATTGTATCAGAACATTCTTCATTTATGCTACCACCTTAACTGTTGTTCTATACAAATGGATGATTTTACATGAAGAATGTTTTGGTTGAACATTTATATTTCTACAGACTGGAAGAGGCATAACATTAGAAGATGCTCTAGAATCTACCAAACAATTGTGTACATTGTGATTGAAAATCTCAAAAGAAAGTAGAAATGGTATTGTTTGGGATTTAGATTCCCCCCCAATGCTAGCTTCACTAATCTCTTCCTTTGATTGAAAATCATCTTGGGATTTACTGGTTTGTGGATCAAAGGCTTCCAAGAGCTTCTTCCTCTATTGAGGTAAGATACACATTTCAAATAAAGAAATATTTGCCTTTGTTTTATTGATATATTCTATTATTTCATATCCCATATCACCTTCTGCTGAACTTTTCTTGCTACCCTCCACTTTACTTTCTGCAACCTTCACAGGATTACTAGCTGTGGGATCTTTCTACCTTGTTATGACTAAGTCAAGTATAGGTGGGGTTTGAGTATTACTACTGATTTTCTTCATACTCTCTTGAATCGTCCTAATCTTGGGCAGCAATAAAATTTCATCCATTATTGGTCCCTTGCTTCTTGTTGTGAAATTTACTGCTGAAAGTTGATTTTCCTCAGTAGGGTCTTCTTCTTCTAACCCCAACATAGGTGCACAGTCCCACACTACCATTATTGTCTCAAGTGGTTCCTTTGGTTCAGTTTCCCTTTCTTCTTTTACTTTGGGCTCATTTATTTGAGCGTCTAAAATTTGCTTCATCACCAGAGTCATTGAATTTATCCATTGTGGACATTTTTTCTCAGAATGGGGTTCTTGATGAAAAGTGCAAAAATTATCCATTCCAACTCCACTAAAATTCAAAATAGAAGAGTTATGCGTAGGTGGTTGGGGTGGACCACTTTCATCTCTTTTCTTGAAGAATGGTTTGAACTGTTTTCTGGATGAACTGGCTTCCTTATCTTTTTCCAAATCAACAATCTTGTTTGATAGCTTTTGTACCATTTTAACAAAATTTTCTAATTCACTTGAACATCCCTCTTTGGGTCTAGTCAGCAACAAAGGTTTCTTACTGCTAAAAGTAGTTGTATCTGATTCTGTAGTATGTTTGTTTATAATCTCAAGTTAAGCCTCTACTTTCTTGGCTTCTTCATCAGTTTCTACCAAACAAGGTTTACTGACCACTTAACAAACATTTATATGTCAGGGGACAGTGCTGAAGTGTATGTTACGGAGAGAAATTCCTATGGCTTGGGGTACCACAACAGACAGCTTGACTCTAGAAATCAATCCTTTCCAATATGCAATAGAAATAAAATATCTAACACTAAAGGATCAGACCTCGTACCTTATTCCGGGTGGTTGAAGTAGATCCCCGTTGAGCTTTCCAACTTCAGCTTGAATTGATGAATCACTTGCTCGAAAACAAGTAAACAAGACAAGCATACTATATATATTGGTGTTAGATCTATTCTAGCATATATAATCAACAATGTATAAGCATTTGAAATCATCCATGGATAAAATATTCATTCAAACATACATTATTGGACAGGAAAAGATATTTCTATTAATATAAAATCAGAGATTACAATGGATACAACCTCTGTCAGCACGTCTGCGAATCGGAGAAACTGAATCCCCCACTTGGGCCTCCACCACCTCAATCCTCCATCTCTCGATAGCAAGATCACAAGCAAAAGGCAAGCTTGGGAAGAACATAAAACTGCTCCAAGGGACAAAGGGATGCAGACTCAAGCACAAGTTCTGCCAACAATGGACTATAGTTTCTTTGCTCTCAACTCTCTTATGCCTTCAATGTATCCAAAGAGTTCCTTATATATCTTTTCAAAGGGGTAATGAAAGGTCGAATTTGAGCGATCTCAAGGCATATGGAAGGCCAGGAGTCAAGTGAGTCGGATCCATGTCAAGGAAAACTCCAAAAGGATTTGGATTTTGCACACATCCCGATGTACGCGGTTTTAGGGGTCAAACACGCGTATATACACGATTAGGGGTTTAAAAGGCGTGTGTATCAATTTTCACATGTTTATAGGGATGGTCAAGGAAACATCAAAGGACAAAAAATGGTCCAAGGGGTCTAAGGAGTCTGCAGAGGGACAGGGGAAGGCCAACCTAGTGTGATTCACCTGGAGTGGTAAAATCAACTATAATGGTGTAGCATTCCATTGAAGTTTCTTCAACTGGTTTTATGGCAGTATTGAAATTATTTAAATGGGCAACAAACCTACGACTAAAATCCTAGACTTTCTCTTTCTTGTCCATCCTTAGAGAAAGCAATTATTTCATGAGAGCGACAGTGGTTCTTTGGCTACCAAACTTGCCTTTAAACACTATTTCAAAAGTATCCCAATTTGTTATAGAATTTGCTGGTAAACCAAAATACCAGGCTGATGCTTTAGCTTTGAAAGTATGTGGAAACAGTCTACACACCACATCTTCATGTTCTATTGCTAAAAGCTCTAGATCTAAGAAAAAACTCTGCAAGTGATCATCCACATAAATTCCTTCTCCCAGATCAAACTTAGGCAATGATTTACAACATTTTGAGGCAAAGCATGCAATGGAAGATTCAGGTTGAATGGAGTTATGGCTCTCCAAGCTCGTGGTGGATTAGGCTGAATAGCATTTGGGGGTGCATTCCCAGCCATGATTATGCGAGGAGACTGAGGTGGAGATTGAATAGGTGACTGAAAAGGTGAAAAAACTAGGGAATCTGGTCCCAACTAATCAAGTGGTTGAACAATTTCTTGTAAGGATATATTCACAAATTCTTCCAAATTTCCCACCAAAACTGAATCTTTCGTGTAAGTGGGTGTTCATTTAGGAGCTCGCCTTCTCGGTAATTCAGGGATTGTCTGCAATCCTCCAAGCTTCTTCACATAAGACCTTGTGTGTCTTCTAAATTCATTAACTACCTCAAATGGAATAGGGTAGAGGTGTTATGTAGTTTCTACTTCCGGGTTTACTCTTTCTTCGGGAATGAAATCTTCAGAAAAACTAGTTTTAGAGTTATTACCAGTGGAATAGTTTCGAGTAAATATATTTCCTCTGCCATCCATGCACCAGCGGCCCTCCTTCTAGCGCCAAAACTGTTGATGTCTGGAAAATCTCAGGTACTGATAGTAGGGATTCTCCCCAATAACTGTTCCCAATTAGATCGTTTATCGTTTGAAATGGGGAATCTATCAGGTTAGCGGCCCGACTAACGTAGAATTAAAGGAATGTTTAAATATATTTACCAATTTCATCCTGGTCCGCCGTTTATGTAATTTTATCTTTTATGAATGATATGCAAGTGCCTAATATTAGTGCACTAAATGCCAGTGCTTGCCAAAACCAGAACCTCGCGAGTAGTTAGCTACAAGTGAGCCGCGCAGGTTCTTACCTTTCACCTTACATGAATCCATTGCTTGCCAACCACCGTAGGCAAAGAAAAATCTATTCTAATCTAATTCTACTTATCCCCAGGGAACAATATTAATACTAATATGAGTAATGTATTGTATTGTTTGCACATAGAATTTTATAGATAGATGATAAACTCTGAACACATAAATATAGCAGAAAAATAACACAAAGATAGATATGTGAAGTTAAAGCATTCATCACTCATTCATTGCATAAGATTCATAACATAAAATTAAATCATTCATAAACACAAAATTAGTTTAGCGGGTTTAGAACGATCTCACAAATTGTACGACATGCTAAAATAGAAATAATTCCTCATTCAGCAATCCACACAACATGTTTTGAAACTCATGCAGTCCTCTCTCCAACAAAAAATCAGTCCTCTTTATTATAAAAAGAAGTTGTTCTCCTTACAAAAAGTTTCAGCATATGAGAGCTAGAAAAAGTCCTTCTATGTCTACAATTTGCATTCAATAACGACCATATAACACATTCAATATAAATTGCATTAAGGAATGATAGAAATTTTGGGGAAAAACAAACGGAACCTAAAGATGCATCAAAGAGGCATCAAATTTAGATGGAGGACCTTTGTCTATTTCAATTGTTGGTCATCAAATACCACAC
This sequence comes from Pseudotsuga menziesii, assembly GCA_001517045.1. Classification (NCBI taxonomy): domain Eukaryota; kingdom Viridiplantae; phylum Streptophyta; class Pinopsida; order Pinales; family Pinaceae; genus Pseudotsuga; species Pseudotsuga menziesii. Next base: position 122,301 of record LPNX010879456.1, on the reverse strand, counting down.
AATCCATGGCATATAGTTTGTTCGATCCATTAAATAATGTCAAATTCCATATCCATACTGTCCATAACCTCCATAGTTTCCCAATAGCCACAACAGTTTCAAACCAATAACTATCACCCAATGAAATAGAGCGTGACCCAAGAAATAAGGTGGCAAAGACAAGTGGGTTGTGCCCACCTTTTGCAACTAGGGTATAGGACTTCTGAGAAAATTCCAAATAAACTCAAGGGGCATGCATTAATATAGATGAATGAGGGAGAATGCGAAGAGGTCTCAAGTTGTGTAGAAGATGAGAAAAACAAGGCATAGTTAGAGGGGTGGTTAGGAAAGCATGCATGATGGTGAGTACTAATAATAATGAGAGAAAAACCAAAGTGCACAAATTTTAGGTATATATTCTTTATGAATAGGTATCATCTTGTTGTATTTGTAACTTTTGAGGATATTTTAATGTATATTATCATTGTATATTAGTTAATTCAAAAAAATATTATTTATTGTTTAAAAAGTAAATATAAAACAAACCATTACTTAGATACGAAAATTACAATTATTAATTGGTCAAGATAATGCGTTGCCATGATAATAGCACTCCAATTAACTGCAAAAGATAATCTTTAAAATCTTCATGCATCATACAAATAAGTTTGAATCCTTTGAAATTTTTTATGCTTCAAACTAATTCACCACTATAACACAAACTTATAATCTTTAAAATCTTTTGCATCATACAAATAAGTAAATTTGATTTTTTTCGAAAATTTTGATGCTTCATACTAATATACTGTCGCTCGCTTATATTTTTCATTTGGTGGGGTAGAACTGCACATATTTGGATCTTGAAGTTGCATGCCATAAGAATTACCAGCATTGTATCCTTGTACATCACCATAATATACAACGTTCCCTTGATTTGCATCTGGTTATTGGGTTTGAACCCACCTTGGATGTTGCACTTGTTCGTTTACAGGACTTAGTTCCCAAGAAAGCCTAATTGGTCGCTGACCAAGAACTGTTCCATGCAGAATTTGCAATGCTCTTTATGGAGTTGCCTCGTTGCTAAACTGGACAAATCCACAACGTTTCCCCACAAGTAGTTTGACATGAACAATCTCACCAAACTGAGCAAATGTCTGCATCAGCATTTCGACCGTCACAGTGGAATCTAAGCCACCAACAAACAAAGTTGCATTACTTGGATCATTATCTGAGTACGAGGCCACCAATTTAGAACACGGTTGCTGATAACCTGTAGTCTTATTTGTTTGTTCTGGCTAGACCTATTCACATAGGTATGGATGAACAAAACTTTCTATTCATCTCCGTCATTGCACGAACTTTCTCATCCTTGAACCTTACAAAACCATATCCTTTTGAACATCCTGTAGTACTATCAGTAAAAACCTTGGCATCTTTTATAGATGGGTATATAGCTAGGAAAGTCTCTTGCAACATGTAATATTTGACTTTAGATGGCAAATATCCCAGGAATATCATATAATCCTTGGGACGTTTTTCTCCAATGCCAGATGCTGCCCAATTTAGCTTGTAAAATTCTTCAGCGTTTAGCATCTGTAGGCCATTGTAATTTTGCAAAGCCATCTGGGATGCTACATGGGTTACAAACTCTAGGAAACCATAACCTGGTGATTCTCCAGTATGTTTATTGCGAATAATATTAAGAGAAAGAAAGCTTTGTGTAGGAGAAAAACAATTATACATATAAGTCTCATCCATCCAATACTGCAAATCTCGTTACCGGAGCTCACTTGTTGCATGTTTTGCTGCACCATAAGCTCGGGCTAGGACTGGAGTTGAGATTGTGGGGAAGAAAACCCAGCTTGAGGAATCAGTTGCATCATCATCCATTGTTGTTGTTGAGGATCGATCGTGGGTAAGATTACGACAGTTGACTCCATCATTTTGAACAATTTAAAAGGACAAAAAAACCCGATGAATATAGGAAAACCCTAAAAAAATAGTGAAAAAATCCTGCTAAATGGCGAGGTGCAGTAAATCAATGGCAGAAAATTCAATTTTTTAAATGTCTAGAATAGTCTTACACATAAAGTGGATCAGAAACCTTGTTCTAATATCAGCCTTGAAGGCTTCTGTAGATGAATTGCAGATGTGTAGTTGCTTCGGCACACAGACCACCCCATCACCGTTATCTATCAAATCTTCTCACTACTCAAGCTGCCTCAATTTTATATGCTACAGGATCTGTTGGATCGGGAAAAGTACAGAAGGAAGAAGCGAATGCACTAGGGATGATTTTAAGGAACCATACTTATTTAAATAAGTGCAGAAATGTGTCCTTAAAACCCCAACTATAAAATGTTTGGTGATATTTTTCAAAAAATATTTTAATTTCCAAGGATTTTATATCATTTATATAATAATTTGGCGATTTTTAGGGTCATAAAAGTTTACCCCATCAAAATTGGGCGAAACAGGGCTTCAAAAAATGCAAAATGGTGAATCTTTTTTTGGAGAAAATCCCCTAAAAAAAACCCATGGGGTAAATTTCATCCCCAATGCGCAAGAAAAAGGATGAAAAGTGCGCGCACGACAGGAGAGAATTAGGCTAAGAAGGAATCTGCACAGATAAGATAGAAACATGCACACGATAAAGAAAGAGGTGGAAGGAAAGCTGCGACGAGGATGCTGCAATAAGGAAGACAGATCCTGTTAACACCCAAAAATAGTTAACTACCTCATCTACCCCATTACATGGCTCATTTGTCCACTTTCCTACCATATCTCCATCAAAAACCCATAAAACCATCTAAAAGGTCACCAAAAAAGCTTAAAATGCCTCCAAAAGGCTATAAAATCCTTTTTTCCTCCAAAAATATCCAAAAAGGAATAAAAAAATATAAAATAATGAGGAAAAAAGAAGAAACCCTAATAGTTGAAACCCTAAAACAGCTAAAACCCTAAAAAGTTGACCTAAACCACATGGTTTTATAAATAAGTGATGGAGACCCATTATTCCATATCCATTATCATAAGCATCCTGCCTCTGCCGAAATTATTCTCGAAACCTTAGCTTACCATCAAGCTACTTTCACCATTGAGAACTCTTTTGGCCCATTTCCACCACCGGAGAAGGAGAAGAAGCAGCTTGGAGCTCGAAGCCACCGACATCGGACCAGTGCAACGGACTCCATCAACCTCCTTATTGGAGGTAACATCAATAAAAATCATTATTCATTCCTTTACAGTTTATGCTCTATATTATTTACTTTTCACCGTATTGTTTCATGTTAGTTGCTTTTTACTGCTTTAGCTTCAAAAACGTATTTAGATTAATTTATGTTTCAGTTTATCATTATTTAATTCATACATCATTGAACTGCTACTAAGGGAACCAGATTCCTTAGTAGGTGCTCATTAGCACAAGCTAGGGTGAAAACCCTAGCTACAGTTTTGGCGACTCCGCTGTCATTTTTTTAATTTAATTTTTCCGTACTGTACTTTCGGCTGTCGTTTTTGGCCGCGGGCAACCGCACTTTTTTCTTCCGCAATCGCGGCCCGACCGCGCATTTCAGGCCCTAACCTGCGACCAGCCCGCCGCTGTCGGCCATTCTCTTGCGTCCTGGACGCATCTTTGAACTTTCCCAGTTGCGCCCCGACCGCGTTTTTCAGCCCACAGTCGCGATCCGACCGCCGCTGTCAGCCAGAACCCCGCAACCTAGACCGCGCCTGTTTCCTTTAAACCCACGATCTGCGCGCGACTATTTCCTTCAAACCCGCGGTCCGACCGCGTGAGTCCGCCCCATACCCGCGGTCCGCGAACTGTTTTTTGCCA
>LPNX010879456.1:39803-112244 GCA_001517045.1 Pseudotsuga menziesii | reverse complement strand
CAGGTCTCCCTCTGTCGACGACAACCCCTCTATTCCAGAGGATAGACCTAGAGGTCCCTGCGTCTTGGACCCATCACCATCTATGGTGAGTGCCTACGGACCATTTTGAGAGGAGTCATCATTGCCTCTCCGAATGGTTGTTTCTCACATGCTCGACTTCAGTACCTTATTCGCATCGTTGAGAATCGCGCAGGATGTATATCCCTTCCATTCTGTGTCGAAGACCCCGGATTTCCCCCGACTCTAGCACATTGGTGAGTCACTTCAGAACGCCCAGTTATATGTTCCTGTGGATATCCGGGCTGCGTCGACGATTGTATTCAGAAGCCATTCAGTTCTATGCTTCTTTGAGTACCCAGTTCAGTTCCAGATCAGCGTACCCTTACGAGTGTGACCCTTGTCACTCTGATCCAGTAGCGCATCAGTTCCTTCAGAACCACTTTCAATAGCACTGCTGCCATTCCATTGTATCAGTTTTTCATCTCAGACATGGTCAGCTCAGTAGTATGTTCCAGATTTGTGTCCCTTCCGGACCCTCATGATATGCATAGTGATTATCTACTACAGGTCCTTCATTTTGGGCCTCACAGTTATTTTTATGTATCTTGATACGAGCCTGGGAATGCCCGCCTCGTCCATATATTGAGATTTTTTCCTTATCCAGTATTTGAGGACCATTTATATTGCTATTCTGATACGAGCATGGGAATGCCCGCCTCGTCCATATTATTAGATGATCCCTCATCCATTATTGAGGTTATGTACTTTTCAGTCCTTGCAGGTGGTTCGAGATTAGTGTCCCGGACTTCAGTTGCTTCCTTCTCTTCTCCACACCCCAAGACAAACCACATATGACTCATGATGTCCATCGGCCATACGAGGAGCTCCTGCCCTCACACATCAGGGGGCAATCTGTTAACACCCAAAAATAGTTAACTACCTCATCTACCCCATTACATGGCTCATTTGTCCACTTTCCTACCATATCTCCATCAAAAACCCATAAAACCATCTAAAAGGTCACCAAAAAAGCTTAAAATGCCTCCAAAAGGCTATAAAATCCTTTTTTCCTCCAAAAATATCCAAAAAGGAATAAAAAAATATAAAATAATGAGGAAAAAAGAAGAAACCCTAATAGCTGACACCCTAAAACAGCTAAAACCCTAAAAAGTTGACCTAAACCACATGGTTTTATAAATAAGTGATGGAGACCCATTATTCCATATCCATTATCATAAGCATCCTGCCTCTGCCGAAATTATTCTCGAAACCCTAGCTTACCATCAAGCTAATTTCACCATTGAGAACTCTTTTGGCCCATTTCCACCACCGGAGAAGGAGAAGAACCAGCTTGGAGCTCGAAGCCACCGACATCGGACCAGCGCAACGGACTCCATCAACCTCCTCATTGGAGGTAACATCAATAAAAATCATTATTCATTCCTTTACAGTTTCTGCTCTATATTATTTACTTTTCACCGTATTGTTTCATGTTAGTTGCTTTTTACTGCTTTAGCTTCAAAAACGTATTTAGATTAATTTATGTTTCAGTTTATCATTATTTAATTCATACATCATTGAACTGCTACTAAGGGATCCAGATTCCTTAGTAGGTGCTCATTAGCACAAGCTAGGGTGAAAACCCTAGCTACAGATCCGAGTCCGTGGAAGAGGCAGATAGAGAAGTTAAGGTTGGAAGACGAAAGTCAAGGAAGATTGTAGAAGGGTGACCCAATAGGAGGAGGAAGGACAATTTTTCGACTATTTATGACTGATACAAACGAGCTGAAAGACGTTTCTATGGCTAGTTAAGGCTGTGGTTAATTCCTTATAGAGCTCTTAGGGCTAAGTATGGGCTAGCGTTGATGTAAACCAGAGATATTTTGGGTTTTTGAGTCTGTAATAACTGAGTTGTACTCAGTCGACCCTATGCGGTCTTTTAAATATTATATATAGGAGTAACCCGACGTGTATAAGGGTTGGGATTAAGTCATTTGTTCATTAGATGTCTGTTGTTCAAGAGTTATGCAGTTCTTAGTTAAATTAAAGAAAGAGTTGGAGGAAAAAGACTTAGAGGGGAGTCTAGTATAAGGGAAGGGATGTTGAGCCATAGATCCTGTAGCTGTGTGCACAGACTACCAATAGAATAGAAGAGTCGATCAAGGATGTGTGCGGGTCAGAGGGGATTAGATAGAAGAATAAACCAGAGAGCATGAGAGCAAGAAGATTGAGTCAAATAGAAACATCTAAAGAACAGTCTGCATATGGTAGGCTACAAGGTGCTATAAACCATTCTCATTCTAGATGAAGAGCACCTTGCTGGTTTTTCCGAGATGGGTTACCACGTTATTTACTGTGTTATGTGGATGAATGTTGATGTGAATGTTTTCTTACTATGCATTATTACAGTTACTGTTGAATGAATGTCGCAGTAGGAACAATCAGTGGATGCATGAAAGATTAAAGAACTGTTAGAATGTTGTGTATGGCATGATGTTTGTTAAAGAAAGAAACAAGAGGTTTCGCGTTGTTGTGCTAGTTGTAGAGTCACAATGGTAAAGTCGTGTCGCAGGTCAGTTGTGACTTATCGCTGTGTTGTCATTGCGCAGTAGTATACTTCATCAATTTGTCTTTGCCGAGTGCCTTGGCTGCGTTCCAAGGGACTAGGATCCCTCACCAACTGTGGAAACATGGTTTTGGAAGTTACCTATAAATATATCTCGCGTGAGATTACGCCTACTTTGCGGGCGTTGCTGACAGAGTTTTCTCTATCGGGCCAATGTCTTGTGGTGTCTTGTTGGTATTATGTTGTTGTTGAACCGCGAGTCTAGACAAGAAGAGAAGAGAGGCCAGCAAATGGTTTCGTTGCCAGGACCTTAACCATCTAAGTCGAGGGACATGTTGTGGCATCTGACAAAGAACGAGATAGAGGACTGGCTGGAGTCCAAGATGCTGACATTCATGCAAGAAGAGAGTACAGGATATTAGTTGAGTGCATAAAAATGGGTAGACCGGTATATATATTCGGATATCCGTGAGATAATTTTTGCAGAGTTTCCTATTATGTTGTATGAATGGTTGTCAAGATTGGCAAGAAAGTAGACAAATTTTTAGGGATGAGAAATAGTCGAGTGGAGTGATCAGTTGGTGCATGAGATAAACAGTGTAAGTAACACCGTCTCTNTTGTATGAATGGTTGTCAAGATTGGCAAGAAAGTAGACAAATTTTTAGGGATGAGAAATAGTCGAGTGGAGTGATCAGTTGGTGCATGAGATAAACAGTGTAAGTAACACAGTCTCTAGAGCTGTTGATTTTTGGGTTGACAGTATTTTACAAGGATATATTGCTGAGTTTGCAGTGGAGGCTATAACCTCATATAGTGAGGTTGAAAGAAAATTTTTCCTAGGACCCTGAAGAAGATATCTATTATCTATAGGTACATGGATCAAGGTGCTCGTTTATGAGAAGGGTATCCTACAGTTGAGTAGTTGAGTTGCATACTACGAAGGAAGGCTATGTCGCAGACGACCTGTCAAGAAAATGGGAAATGGTGAGTTGAGATGTTCCGAGGAAGTACAAATCCTGAACTAGAGACTGGATTCTTAAGGAGTGGAAGGAGATTTAGATCTAGAAAGAGGAGAAAGATAGAGAAAAGTCGACGAACTCCTAGTTTGTTCGAGGAAAGTGAACATGAAATTCAGCCGCAAGTATACGAAGGATCTTGTGACGAAGATGAGGACTATAGCCCAATCTTAGAATGAGTGGAAGACTCCGAAGATTCTGACGAGACACCAAGGTCTGGACATAACTACATCACACTAGGAGCATCAATCAAGGTAAGGTCTAGAGCCTCATCTCCTGAGCAAGTTATTAATAGTGATAGTGCTAGTACTGCGACTCTCGCATATGAGGAAACAATCCCGTTAAATCCTTCATTGGATAACCCCGATGCCAAATCAATGGATGGGGTGGATATTCAGTTACCCACATTCAATGGCAATGGAGCAGAGGATCCAGAGCAACAATGGTTCATATGTGAATCTTTTTGGATGGTTCTCTTAGTTCAGAATGCGGACCTAAAGAAAGCGCAGATGATCACGATTCTAAGGGGTCGTGCACTGGACTGGTTTATGAAGTACTGTATAGTACTGTTAGGAGCACCACAGAAGAACCTTGAGGAGATATGCGCTGCAATGATCTCTGAGTTTAGAAAACCTAAATCTGAGTCACAGTGCATCACTGAGATAAAGGAGATAAAGCAAGAACTGGTAGAGACAGTATGGGACTTTGACCAGCGATTTAAAAATTTGATGGCCAAAGTAAGTTTTTAGAAGTCAGATGTTCAGCATAAGGAGTGGTTTATTGCTGCATTGTTGCCACACATCTAAGGGCCATTGATGCAACAAAATATTGAGTCACAGATGGAAGCACTAGAATTGGCAATGAAGCTGGAAGCCTCGCCAATTGGTGATGGTGCCGCAAGAATGGTACAGATTCAATCGCACTTGGATAATCTAACCATACAGCTTTAGGACATCAAGAAGGGAAACGAATCCCACGAAGACTTATGGAGCACAAAATGTAGAATGAACAGACATAAACCAAGAGAGCTGAGCGTTGCAGTTGTAGCATGCAGAGGTGCTGCAACTGGAGCTGATCTGGAAATGCCGCAAGAACAACTTCAGCCGTAGGTACAACCTAGGACGCAGACGAAGGTACCGTTTGACATCCAAAAATAGAAGCAAGTATTCATGGATGTACGACCAAAGTTTATGGATCTAGAAAATCCGTCGACTTCAAAATAAGTCAGGGAGATGCCTGAACGATTCCAACACATATTCCAGAAGAAGGTCCCACAAAAGTTTAGTAAGCTCAAGTATTTTCTTTCAAGTTGCTTAGCGCTAATTCAAGATAAAGATGATGTTGAATAACTACAAGCACTAATAGCAGAGACACCAGTAGAGCCACAACCTGAAAAGAGAGTTAACCAGGTCGGAAAGAAATTCAAAACTAGCCGCGAGTTTAGAAAGACTGCGCAGATAGGATATTATGACATGGACTATATCATTTTAGACCTAGGGTCTGATGTCAATATCTTGACAGGACAAACTTGGGAAAGTATGGGGAAGCTGTGCTTGGATTGGTCTCCTGTCCAACTGCGACTTGCCAATCAGGCGAAGGTACTCCCAATTGGTAGACTGTGTCAAGTCCCTGTCGACATAGAAGGGTTGCGCACATTTGCAGACTTTGAAGTCATTAACATTGTTGATGACACAAATCCATATCCCATGATGCTGGGCATATATTAGGCCATAGACAATCACACCATCATCAAATTCAATAAAAGGATACTCTCATTTGAGGATAATGAAATGAGGTTAGTGTCGCCCATTGATCCATTGGAAGGACAAAGATATGCTGAGCCTGTCTATAATGACGGACATGGTGATTATCATTAGAGGAAATTTGGGGTCTAAAATGGGCCTTATAAGAAAATGTGCCAACAATAAATTTTGTGAGTTGCAATTCAAGAACCAATAGAATTTCAATAAAATGAGTCAAGCATAATGGTTGAATTGACATATTTGTCATAAAAGAAAACTATTTTTGTTCGTATTTTTGACATATCTCCCTGTGTTTTTACTCAAATTTCAGGTGGGAGAGCTTGTTGGATGCGGAATTTAATTCTGCATCCAACGAGAACCCATACTACATGTTTTTGATGGACCCCGCTACCCCAAAAATAAGAAATACCTGAAAAAGCGTGATGATGATGTCATCATCATGTTTGTTTAGGAATTTCTTGTTTTTGGGGTAGTGAGGCCGATCAAAAGTATGCATTGTGGGTACTTGTTGGATGTGGAATTAAATTATGCATCAAACAAGCTCTCTTTCTTGGAATTTTAGTAAAAACATAGAGCGATATGTTGAAAATACGAACAAAAAAGTAGTTTTTTTCATTCTTCCTCCAAAATTAATAACTATTTTTTTATTATTTTATTATTTTAACTATTATTTTATCATTTTTCTTAGGAGGCCCATTTTAGACCTCAAATTTCCTCTAATGCTCAACCATATCTACAATGTCACTGCCATGCAATAATATTACATCAATTCAACTGTAGATGGGAACCTAAGCTAGAAGAGTGCTAGTTCCTGCACATCCGACTTAGGGGAAGCTTTAGAGAACTGGAAAAACCAGTTACATGAGGTCTCTATAAGGAGATGCGCAAGGATTACTAGGTCTGTATGATGGGTGGAGACTGAGGACAGAGAGCTACCCACCTATGAGGGTTACCTAACCTTGCGGCATTTCTCACTGAGTTTGAAGGTCTCGTCATAGAATCCTAGCGCTTGTTTGCGTTGGATCATGTACTCAAGGATAGGCCTGCCAGATGGTGGGCTACACACAAGCAGTTCATAACAGACTGGCCACAATGCAAAAGGTTGATGGAAGTCTGGTTCAATGAATAAGTTGTTACTGTAAGTCATAGGTGCATAGGGTTGTCGAGCCCTGTAGAGCACATAAATCAGTGTTGCGCTGTATTTACAGTATACTCACAACAGGAATGGATCCATCATTTCATTCACACATTGGAAATGACACCTAGAACTTGGTATGCATCTATAGATTTGCGACAAGGTACTCAAGAATAGGAAGAGATAGCCAAAAAATTTGTGCACACATATGAGTTTGCTGATGAGCAGCCTACAATTGATAATGCACTTCAAATACTCAAAGCCTAGATATTTCCTTAAATCCCTATCATGGAGGTAAATTCCCACTAGAGCAGTGTGACCATCTAGCAGTGGATGGCTTGTTACAACCTAAATGGAGATCCATATGATGACCCGACTAACATAAACATACCGGAGCCATAGGGTACATGCGGAGTGGAGGGAAGTGACATTTCCAGTGACCAGTTCCTAAAACCGTTGAAAATCCAGAAAGTAAACATTGGGTCGTCAGAGAACTCGAAGTTCACCAATATAGGGGATTACTGGGATGAAGAGACTGTCGCATAGATCACAGACTTGCTGCATGAATATCAAGATCTATTCCCTACCAAATTTTCAAAGATAAAGGGGATAGTAGGATATTTAGGGGAAATGAAAATACCCCTGCGACCAGATGCTAAACCCAGTAGAAAACGACCATATAGAATGAACCCCAGATATAAGGAAAAGGTAAAGACATAATTGGATCGCATGCTCGACACAGGAATCATTGAACCTGTTGACGAATCAGAGTGGATCAGCCCTATAGTGATCCAGGATAAGAAGACAATAGGTGAAGTCAGGATCTGTGTCGACTTGAGGAAGCTGAACGATGCATGCTTGCAAGACCCATTCCCAACACCATTAATAGATGAAGTACTTGAAAATGTAGGTGGACAAGAGATGTGTTCATTCACTGATGACTTCTCTCGCTATCATCAAGTCAGAATCACGTAGGAGGATCACCACAAAACAACCTTCGTCACAGAATGGGGATGTATTAGTATACGGTAATGCCCTTTGGACTGAAGAATGCACCTGCTATGTTTTCTAGAATAGTAGTTTCTACTTTTAAATATTTTGTACATAAATTTCTTGAAGTCTACTTTGATGATTGGACTTTGTTTGGTCTAGTAAGAGGCCAGATTGAGAGTCTGCGCATGATGCAGGGCCTTTTTCGCTAGTATCAGATTGCGCTTAATTCTAAAAAATGTATTTTATGTGCACCATTTGGTATACTCTTGGGTCACATCGTATGTCGCGACGAGATTTTCGTCAACCCAACAAATTGTGATTATTCTTGACCTACCACTACCTACATCAGTTACGCAACTTAGATCAGTGCTAGGCCATATAGGCTACTACCGAAAGTTCATTAGAGGATACACAGGGATCACTGCACATATGGAGAAATTATTGATGAAAGATGCAAAGTTCCAGTGGACAACAAAGTGCCAAGAAAGCTTGGATAAATTGAAGACTGCAATGGACATTGCGCCAATACTTGTATTCCTAGACTAGTAAAAGGAGTTCCATGTGCATGTCAATGCTTCATCTATTGTGCTTTGCATAGTCCTAACACAACCAGAAGAGGGTGCGCTTGACCACCCTATTGCTTTCACAAGCAGGAAACTGTCAACAACAAAAGATAACTACACGACGACAGAAAGAGAAGGCCTTGCTATGGTCTATGTGCTTCAGAAATTTTGACACTATTTATTGGGTGGACATTTTCAGATGTACATCGATCTTTCAACGCTGAAATACCTAGTCAACAAGCCAGTGTTGGGGGGGAAGATCCGTAGATATATTCTCATGTTTCAAGAGTTTGATTTGAGGTCATTGTTAAACCTGGTCGACTAAATTTTGGACTAGACCACCTATCAAGGATAGAGAGCAGTGAAGAACCAATGAGCCTCAACGATAACTTGCTCGATGCACAACTATTTGTGATCCACATTATGGAAGATCAGAACCATGAGTTTAATGCCATCATTCATTTTTTGAGCACATGATATGCACCGGAAGGAATGTCAACTAATCAGAAAAAATACTTGGTTGTCAGAGCTGCTGATTATACATTGATCGCGGGGCATATGTATAAGCTGGGTGCAGATGAAGTACTGTGTCACTGTGTCTTTGACTATGACCAACCATGGGTTATGAGTGAAGCACATGCTGGTGTCGCAGGAGGACACTACATGGGAAAAGAAACTATGCGAAAAATCCTACAATCAGGATTATGGTGGCCAACCATACACATGGATTCTAAGAGTTTCTGTCAGCATTGTGATATCTGCCAGAGAACAGGAAAACTGTCGCACCACAACGAAATGCCACTGGTGCCGTAGATATCCCTCTAGGAATTTGATAAATGGGCCGTTGATTTTGTTGGACGTATGATCCCACTAGGAAAGAGGATTGGCACATGCTATATTATCACTACGATAGAATATTTAACCAAATGGGCTGAAGCCGCGCCTGTTAAATATTGCACTACTACGGTTGCGATGAAGTGTTTTGTTTGAAAACGTAGTGACTAGATTTGGTTGTCCAAAGATTATTCTAAGTGATCAAGGTATGCATTTTGTTAACAAAGTGATTGCTAAGCTTACTGCAGAATTCCAGATCCAACATAAGAAGACAACACCCTATCACCCTCAGGCGAATGGAAGCTTTCAACAAGACTTTGGAGAATGAATTGACCAAGGTATGCAACGTGCATCGAGATGATTGGGATAAAAAAGTTTCAGCTGTGCTATGGGCATATCGCACAACTTGCAAGTGACTGATAGGTCACACCCCATTCGGGTTGGTATATGGATAAGAAGCTGTTGTACCAATGGAGTACATTGTGCTAAGCCTATAGATTGCTGCGCTGACATAAATGACTGACGGAGATACCATCAAGCAAATATAGTTGCAGCTTGTTCAGATGGAAGAGGAACACTTCATCACAAGATATCATTAGACTGTAGAGAAGCAAAGACAAAAAGCATGGCATGATCACCATATCCGAGTTAAGCCATTTAAATTCGGAGCACTTGTATTTCTATATGACAACAAGTTTTTCAAACACCCGGGTAAACTAAAGACACATTGGCTTTTGGTCCATATGTGATTGCACACAGCACTGATGTGGGCGTAGTAAAGTTACAGAAGCTCTATGGAACATATGTTGAAGGAATGGTCAATGGTAGTTTCCTGAAGCCGTACTATAATGGTTGTGACATGCTTGTCTAGGTCTACGTCACTCGGATAAAAAAAAAGAAATAAGAAGAAGGAAGCTATTATGTTGCACGTTGGAGACACATGCATATAGAAGCGCAAGTGCAGCAACAAATACCAGAGAACCCATGTAAGAATAGAAAAGTAGATAATATGTATGGCATGAACACATTGACTGAAGATGATGTGTATGAAATTGCAAATGTTGTCGCTAAATTTGTGCAAGAGAGCCTTACCACTCTGAACATACAACAGGTAAACATTGCTGACTAAGTTGGGAAACATTTGAATAAGTTGATAGAAGTCATTAATGAGGTCAAATCCACTATAGATGCTGACACATATGGTGTTGATCCCATGGCCTTGAGTGAATTCTATGAAGTTCAGTAGGCAGCCGCGTCCGAAATACGACTGAGGGAAAATGTTATTGCTTATCAAGCATCAAAACAACAAAGGAAGGTGAAGGCACACAAGGCCCTCCTTAGGGACAAAGTCCAGGAAATTGTCACACGTGAGCATACTAGGGCTGCGACATGCTTGGCTAGGTTGGCGTCGCCTAGATAAAAAAAAAAAGGAAGAAGAAGGAATCTATTCTGTCACACGTTAGCGACATACGCATATAGAAGTGCAAGCGCAACAACAAAGACTAGAGCACTCGCATAAGAATAGAAAATCAGACAAGATGTCTAGAACAAACACATTGAATGAAGATGATGTGCATGAACTTGCAAATGTTGTTGCTAAAGTTGCGCAAGACAGCCTTGCCACTCTGAACATACAACAGGTAAACAATGCTGACCAAGCTGGGAAACATTTGAATAAGTTGATAGAAGCCATTAATGAGGTCAAATTCAATGTAGATGCTGACACATACGGTGTTGATCCCAACATTCCACTAGCCACACTAGAGTTAGTGCCGCCAATCAAAGTAAAGATTCTGATGCGTGCACTGGAGAAAGAAACAGAGACAAGTGCACTTGATGATAGTCTATAGATTGACTTCTCCAAGATGGCCTTGAGTGAAGTCTATGAAGTTCAGCAGGAAGCCATGTCTGAAATACGACTGAGGGAAAATGTTGTTGCTTATTGTTACCACCTAAGTGGTACTAAGTAATTTTTTTATCAAGTGAGCTTGGTGAACTGGACAAAGATAATTTGTTCAGACTTCAGAAGACCTTCAGAAGTGCTTGTTGTACTGTATCACATGTTCATACCCCATAGGGGAGTTGTAATAAAATGTCCTAGCATGATAGTTTCTGTAAAAGAGTCAGTCTCTTGGACTTTATTTGTCAATCCAATCATCCCAGAGTGTTTTTTCCCTTGGTTATTATTGGTTGTTGAATAAACTACTGATAATTTCTGAGTTTTTCACTCAATACCTCTAAAGTTAGGGTGGTCGGCTTGGCATTTAGGCCTACTGAGGTTATTAGAGTCTATGTGTCAATGTATAAACATGCTAGGCATTATGGTCGAGTCATATGAACATGTCTAAGTCCCCCTTGGTTTTAATTTCTTTTAATTTTTTAAGTTTCTTTAATTTTAATTTTTCCACAAATTAACTTAGGCTATTTTTTAATAGCCTAATAGTCTAATTGGTTTTGTAATAAAAGTGGACTCAGAAATCAGTTTCAGTCATGGGGGTGCTCATTTTCTAGCTCAGAGCACCGTGTAAACCCATAAACCCACTTTTCCTAAGTTTTGAGTGATTTTCCTATCACTCAGGTCAGAAAACCCAAAAAATCAAATAGTGATTATTTTAATTGATAAATTAATTAAATAATGGAGAAAATCCAAAATCCTAAATCAATGGATTTTGCTTCGATTTGACTGAAGTCAATCTCATTGGCTTTAGATTGACTAGAGTTGACCATTCCTTGATATAAGGATTTGATTTGGGCTAAACAGGGAGTGCACCATAGCATGCAATCTTGGGAATTGTGCCCTCTCTCTCTCCTCCACACTTGTGGGCCCATCTAGATGTGACTTGGTTGATGTTTTAGTTAATCGGTTGATGTGTCAGTCCGATTAGCTCTTTGATTGATAGTTGCACTTAGTGAGACTCAGATCAGACTCAGTTAGACTCATATCAAGCTCAACTTAACTCCACATATAGCTACATTCTCTCTCTCCTTCGGAATTGCGCTCCCCCTAGGCTAGGTTTCCAGTTTTTGTTATAAATAAAGCATAGTTTTCCTCTTCCAAGCTAGTTAGAGTTGGATTAAAGAGTTGTTGTTATTGTATTGTTTACTATTTTGGAATAAAGAAATATTTGGAGACAATATCTATGGTGTAATGCTTTTCATGTGTGGATGATGATTGTCAAGTGCTTATGAGGTATAATATGTATTATTGATATTGGCTTTTGCTGGTTAATTGTTGGCCTTGAAGGAGAGCTCCCTCCCATTGGGGTAAGAGATCATTCTAGTTTTATTTATGCTCTTACTGTTCTCTTGTTTCATATCTCTTGGAGTTGCATGTATTTTAAGTTTAATTGCATGCTTTCTAATTGTCTTTTTCCAGCAACACCCATGTTTTAACAATTTGTTTGTGCAAGGATTTCTAAGTTGCAGGTGATCTCACTTGTAGAAGGGGTTGAGCTGGTTTGAATCTTCCTCATATTCAGGATATTTTTGAGTACATAATCCCTCGGTGTTCCACCAAAGTAGACTCCAAATCCCAACATTCCCAGGCTTCCAACACTCTTTCTATCTCTTCCTCCTTCTAAAATCAAAATTTTACCTTATTACTTTATTTACAAGCTTTGATATTATTTAGATATATTATCTTAAAGTAAAACTTAACATAGATCTATTGTCTCAAGGCTCATAATCTATATCTTACTCCTTAAAAGTTTCATAAGCATTCTAGATCTAGTTTTAGGGAAGTTGTCCTTTTTGCATGCCATTTTAAAGAGAATCTGTAGTTTGCATGATTTAGATTTCTATTTTCTGTTTTAAAATATAAAATCCAGCAATTAGTGCACATCACATTGGCTGCCCTCAAGGCAAGCCAAGATCCCAAGGAAAGCTTGCTTTCCTTGGTTCCCTTTTTACCTTTTTTACTAGTTTTAACTTAGCTTTTTTTTGGTTTAAAGTAGGCTGAGCCAAAGGTACTTTCAAAGAGATTTTGGGAATATTTCATTTTAATAACCACACTTTTTTTTAGCAGGTATAACAAAAAGAGGATAATCTGCTGTTCGAAAGTGACTTTCGGCCCATCCGAGTCCCCCCATGGGTCTCTGTTTTTCAACTGTAATCTTTAATTTTGGCACTTTGTAAGATCTTGGTTTCATTCTGTATAAGAAAAAAGAGGAATCATATAAATTATTTCTGATATTGTACCCACTGATAATAAAAAATTTCTCCGAATAGGCTCTTTCAAGCCCATTCCCCATCCCCCCTGGGGGGATTCGCGTCCTCTTTTTATTTTTTTGCATTTTCTTATTTTTTCGCTCTAGGTTAGTTTCATTTATGTAGAATAATATACTTTGATTACTTTATCATATATTCCATATTGCAGTATAAAAATAACTTTAATACTTACCCCACGACTTCCCAATTGACCCGAAAGGGGAAAGAGATGCATGGTAGGACTAATTAGAAAACCTGTGGTTTGCTTCTTTTTTGCTGATTGTCATTAATTTATGCAAACAATCTTTCTAAAATCAATCCCCTCCTTGATTTCCCGATTGAGGTCCACTTGGACCGAAAGAGGTTCCTGGAGGGTTTTTCTTTCTAAAAACACATCCTTTAAAATTTACTAAAAATTACAAAGACTTCAGTGTGTATGCTCTGCACTTGGCTATGGTTCGTCCGATCAGTCAAGCTGCATCAAAAGCAACATGAGTGACTAGATTAATTAGGATTCACCTTCCCTAATTAACCACCATTAGGGGAAAATCCAACGCTTCGATCAAACTGTAAACGGTAGCAAAATACCCAAAGGACGTGGGAACTCCTGGACAGTGACCTCGAGGCACCGATCTCTGTTACACTCTCGGTTGTATTATGAACAAAGTCTCACAGACTCCATTCATCCCACACATTCCTTGCGGGTAGCCGTGAAGGTTTATTTTTTGACATACTCCAAGTACCCCTCAGGTATATCTGGAGTCCCCCCTCGCCTAATTTATTCCACTCATATTTTATATTAACTTAAAATGTACCAAGAGGCAATTGCAAAACATTCACTCCAAGCACATGCAAGTACATTTGATTATTTTGTGACTCCATTTTAAGGCATTGGTTTTGGTTTTTAAATCTTTCCATATATATACTGTGTGTCAACATTGTACTTACTTGTGCTCATTTTTTCATCTTGTCATCTATGGTTATTAATGGTTAATTCCAAACTCCTAAACAACTTATTCAATTTAACACCATCACACTAAAGTAATTTTCCTTAGTAACTTAATAGGGTCTACCCCCCTTGGCTTCGTTAGGAGTTGAGCCTAAATGGAGGAGTCAAGAACAAGGTGACAGCCTTGACTCGAGACTTTCCCCCAAGGACACACCGAGCGGCTTGAATATTTCTGCCACATCCTCCCTAGGTGTGTGAAAGGTGGAAACACTTATCAAGAAACAAAACAACAAGGGAAGGAGAAGGTGCGTAAGGCCCTCCTTAGGGACAAAAACCAGGAAATTGTCGCGCATGAGCATAGCAGGGTTTCACTCGCTGAAACCATTAAAAGCACAGTTGCAGAGTTCCCACCAGAAGTGAGCCAGGAAGATGAAGATTTAGAAGCTAAGGTTTCCTGACTGTTACGCATCGCGAGGGAACTAAAGAACCAGGTTGAGGAACTACAGGCTAGGCAGGTACCGAGCACACCTTCAGAGGTCCTCGAGGAAAGAAGAAGAGCAGCATCTGAGGCTACCGAGAAGATCGGGGAAGGAGAAATACTCTGCACAAAGGCAACTGAAGTTGTCGCTACAATTTGGGGAGCACTGCTGGAAAATGAAACTGTAGAAAACATAAAGGAGAGAATGCGACAGGCAGATGAGAAAATTAGCGCTACAAAGGCAGAAATGAAGAAACTGTCGCTTCAGGAAACAATTACTAAGAGCATGGAGATCAAGCGACTATAGTAGGAATTCTAGGATTTACGAGATCAAGAGAGGACTAGGGAAGCCGGAGTCAAGAAAGGCAACTGAAGTTGTTGCTACAATTTGGGGAGCACTGCTGGAAAATGAAACTATAGAAAACATAAGGGAGAGAATGCGACAGGCAGATGAGAAAATCAGCGCTACAAAGGCAGAAATGAAGAAACTGTCGCTTCAGGAAACAATTACTAAAAGCGTGGAGATCAAGCGACTATAGTAGGAAGTCTAGGATTTACGAGATCAAGAGAGGACTAGGGAAGCCGGAGTCAAGACACACCAATCAGAAGTAGCCCGACTCATAGGCCTTCTTCAACCTGTGCAGCGAAAAATTTGGCAAGTCGCACAGTCGTTAGAGGAAGGACCATCGAAACATATCCGTTCGACTGTGTAGAGCAGTTGACCGCACAGGAAGAAGAAGTAGCAGAGGAAGTTGATAAGGTGCAACATATGGTGAAGGAGTTGCAAGACAAGGTTGGTCCCACTGCGTAGCCTGGGTCTGCACCAGAGGCATAGATTTTGCAAGGAAACTAAAAGTTTTGCAGCATGCCAATTTTGCGGACGAGTGCCTTTTTGCTTAGTGGCTTGGGACGAGCCACATGTGAGTGTTGGGGGCCTATTGGACCAGGAAAAGTGCACAAGGAAGAAGCGAATGCATAAGCAAAAGGATGAAAAGTGTGTGCACGATAGGAGAAAAGCAGGCTAAGAAGGAATCGGTGTAGATAAGATAAAAACATGCACGCCGCGGAGAAAGAGGTGGAAGCAAAGTTGCGACAAGGATGCTGCAATAAGGAAGACAGATCCGAGTTAGTGGAAGAGGCGGGTAGAGAAGTTAAGGTTGGAAGACAGAAGTCAAGGAAGACTTCAAGAGGGTGAGTCAACAGGAGGAGGAAGGACAGTTTTGCGGCTATTTATGACTAATACAGACGAGCTGAAAGACGTTTATGTGGCTAGTTAAGGCCGTGGTTAATGCCTTGCAGAGATCTTACAGCTAAGTATGGGCTTGTTACCTACTAATTCATACTTATTCAGTGTTATAAAGTGATCTCGGTGAACCAGACAAATATGATTTGTTCAGACTTCAGAAGACCTTCAGACTTGCTTCTGGGAAGTGTTTTTATTATTATCTACCACATGTTCATACCCCCTTGGGGGAGTTGTAATAAAATGTCCAAGAATGGTAGTGTGTGTAAAAGACTCGGTATCCTAGACTCATTTATCAATCCAATCAGCCCAGAGTGTTTTTTCCCTTGGTTATTATTGGTTTTTGAATAAACGACTGATAATTTCCGAGTTTTTCACTCAATACCTCCAAAGTTGGGGTGGTTGGCTTGACATTTAGGACTATTGAGGTTATTAGAGTGTGTGTGTCAATGTATAAACATGATAGGCATTATGGTCGAGTCATTTGAACATGTTCTAAGTCCCCCTAGGTTTTGTTTTTTTTTTTTTTAATTTTAATTTTTCCACAAAACTTAGGCTATTTTTTAAAAGTCTAAATGGAAAAATTGGTCTTGTAATAAAAGTGGGGTTAAAAGTCAGTTTCAGTCATGGCAGTGCTTATTTTCTAAATCGAAGCACTCGGTAAACCCATAAACCCACTTTTCCTAATTTTTGAGCGACTTTTCTATCACTCATGTAAGAAATCCCAAAAAAACAAATATTAATTAATTTAATTAAAAATTAATTAAATAATGGAGCAAATCCAAGTTCCTAAATCAATGGGATTTGCTCCGATTTGATCGAAATAAGTCTCATCGGCTTCGTATTGACTGGGATTTATCATTCCTTAACTGAAGGCATTGATCAGGGCTGAAG
The DNA here is from genome assembly GCA_001517045.1 of Pseudotsuga menziesii. Lineage (NCBI taxonomy): Eukaryota > Viridiplantae > Streptophyta > Pinopsida > Pinales > Pinaceae > Pseudotsuga > Pseudotsuga menziesii. The sequence continues at coordinate 95,603 of LPNX010879456.1, read as the reverse complement.
AGGAGATTAACTGGCTCATGCAAGTCTGAGGGTTGTGCCCTCTTTCTCTCTCCTCCACACGTGTGGATCAATTTGGCAGTTGTTTGATGGGTGGGTCAGTTCACTGAGTGAGCTGTCACTCCGATTTGTAGTTCCATTCTAGTTATACTTAGTTCATCATCAGATCAGGCTCGGCTTAACTCTCCATCAACTGCAGTCTCTCATTTAGTCAGGCATGCACCCCTCTTAGCCAGTCTAGCTATAAATTGAAGCTGCCTTTCCCTTCTTGAAGTTAGTTCGAGTTGGAGAGATTAGGCCTACTATTGTAATACCGTTGAAATATTTTTATTATTGGAATAAATAATATTTGGAGGCTAAATGGTGTAATGCTCTCATGTGTGTGGAATAAGCATTATCTTGCGGCTATTGATGTTGTCTCAATTTTTGCATCTGAACCTTGTCTGGCTTGGATGATTCAGCTGAATCAATAGGAGTGCAACTGGGAAAGTAAGATTATTTGTTTTTTCTGTATCTCATAGCATATGTGTTTCAATATCTAGATTATACATGTTTAATAAGCTTATTTGCATGTAATTCCTGTCTCTTTTTTCATATATATATATATCCAAATCTCATAAGGTTTTGTGCAAGGTTATGTGTTTAGCTTTTAGGTGGCAAGGTCTAGATGAGATGTGGATCTATTTTGAATCCAATGTACATCCGACATTTTTGTGGAGGCATTTTCCCTTTGCATTCCACTAACAAGTTTCCCTTGCAGATCTATCCAGCAACAGACCTTCCCCCTTCTCTTCCTCCATTTTATTAAAATCAATCTTCCAGTTACTTGTTCATCCTCTTATGATCAGATATAATTCTAAAAATTGCTTATACATTGTTATATCTAGTTCCTAATAGTATTGTTGCTTATATTTGAAATTCCATAAAGAATATCATATTTTAAAGATAGATCTAGGTGAAGAAATTCCTTTTTGCAAGTAGCTAAATCGTAGATCTAAAGCTTACTCATAAGGTAGTTTTTTTTTTTCTTTAAATATTTAAATTCCATAAGAAAGTGCACATCATACTGGCTTCCCAAAAAGCAAGCCAAGATCCCAAGGAAATCGTGCTTTCCTTGGTTCCTTTTTGCAAAACTAAATTGTTCCCTTTAACTTAGTCTTCTTTTTTCGGTAATTTGGGTGGTGACCCAAAGCACTTTAAAAGTGTTTTTGGGCACATTTTATTTTAATATCTTTCTGGTTTTAGAAGGTTTAAAAAAAAAGAGAAGGAGACTCTCCCCATTTTCAGACTCTTGGGCGAACCAGAGCTTCCCGGAGGCTTCCCCCACCGCTTTGCTTCCTTTTAGGCTTGTTGTAAGCCTTTGGATCCCAGATAACAAGGAATAAAGTGAAATTAGTTTCCTGATATTTTAACCTTTAATAATAAATAATCACTTCGAGTAGGCTCTTTCGAGCCCACTCCCCATCCCCCCTAGGGGGATCCACATCCGTTTCACTTTTTTGCATTTTTCCCCGTTTTTTTCTCTAGATTAGTCTTGTCGTGTAGGATTGTATAATTTGATCATATTTGTCATTATTCCATATTTTGAAATCAAATTAATACTAATACTTACCCCACGAATCCCCAATTGAACCGAAAGGTGAAAGAGGATCGTGGTAGGATTAATTAGAAAACCTGTGGTGTGTGTTTTTTGCTTCTATTTTCATTGTTACTTTTCACATGCAAACAGTAAAATTAACCCCTCCTTGATTTCCTGATTGGGGTCCACTTGGAGCGAAAGAGATTCCTGGAGGATCTTTTTTTTTACAAGAACACACTCTTAAAATTTACAAGACTCCGATATGTATGCTCTGCACTTGGATGTGGTTCATCTGATCATTCAAGCTGCATCAAAATCAATGTGAGTGACTATAATAATTAGGATTCACTTTCCCAATTAAACACCGCAGGAGAAAATCCAATGCCTTGATTAAACCGTAAATGGTGGCAAAATACCCAAAGTAAGTGGGAACTACTGGCGCGCGCCGATCTCTGTTACATCCTAGTGGGTGTATTATGAACATAGTCTCAGAGACTCCATCCATCCCACACATTCCTTGCAGGTAGCCGTAGTGGTTGTTACTTTTGGACATACTCCAAGTACCCCCTGGGTATATCTGGAGTCCCTCCGCCTAATTTAATTCACTCATCTTTTCACATTAATTTAAAATGTACCAAGATACAATTGCACAACATTCACTCCAACACTTGCAAGCACTCTTAATTATTTTTGGCTCCATTTAAGGAACTGGTCAACTGTTTATTTCTTTCAATATATACGTGATTGGGAGTGCTTATTTGTGATTGTCTCATCATGTTATCTGTTGTTTCCAATTGTTAAATAAAAAATCTTAAAAAACTTACTCATTTAATACCATCATCATCTAAGTAATCAGCCTTAGTAACTTGTAGGGTATACCCCCCTTGGCTTCATTAGGAGTTTGCCTGAACAGAGGACTCAAGAACAAGGTGACAGCCTTGACTCGAGACTTGTCCCCAAGGACACACCGAGTGGCTTGAATATTTTTTCCATGTTCCCCCCTGGGTGTGTCAAAGGCGGAAACATGGCCGACATTGATGTAAACCAGATATATTTTGGGTTGTTGAGTTTGTAATAACTGAGCTGTACTCAGTCGAACCTGTGTGGTATTGTAAATATTATATATAGGAGGAACCTGACCTGTATAAGGGTTGGGCTTAAGTCGTTTGTTCATTAGATGTGTGTTGTTCAAGATTTATGCAGTTCTTAGTTAAATGAGAGAAACAATTAGAAGAAGAAGACTTAGAGAAGAGTCTAGTAGAAGGGAGGGGTTGTTGAGCCACAGATCCTGCAGCTATGTGCACGGACCACCAGTAGAATAGAAGAGCCGATCCGGGTTCTGTGCAGATGTGTAGGAGTAGATAAAATAATAAACTAGAGAGCATGAGAGCAAGAATATTGAGTCAAATAGACATATCTAAAGAACAATCTGCATATTGCAGGATGCAAGGTGCTATTAACCATTCTCATGCCATATGAAGAGAACCTTGGTGGTTTTTCCTAGATGGTTTTCCACGTTATTTACTGTGTTATGTGGATGAATGTGTTTAATGATGAATGTTGATGTGAATGTTTGCTTACTATGAATTATTACAGTTACTGTTGAATGAATGTCGCAGTGGGAACAATCAGTGGATGCATGAAGGATTAAAGCATTGTTAGAATGTTATGTATGGCTTTATGATTCAGCTATTAAGTTAAAGCATGAGTTGCACAATGTCTATTGAGCCCAAGGAATCAGATGTGTTGTGTTGTTGCACCAGTTGTAGAGTCACAATGGTAAATTCGTGTTGTGCGTCAGTTGCGACTTATCATTGTGTTGTTGTTGCGCAGTAGCAGACTTCATCTAGTTGCCTTTGTCGAGCGCCTTGGCTGCATGCCAGGGGACTAGAATCCCTTGCCAATTGCAGAAACATTGTTCTGGATGTCACCCATAAAGATCTATCTTGAGTGAGACTGCGCCTGCTTCGTGGGCGTTGCCGACAGATCTTTCTTTGTCGGGCTGATGTCTTGTGGTGTCTTGTTGGTATTATGTTGTTGTTGAATCGTGGGTCTAGACAAGAAGAGAAGGGAGGCAAATAGGATCAGAGATATTCAATCCTAAATACGTCCCCTCAAGCAAATAAAAAATTCATTACCAACTGTATAGAGCATAATAAAGAGGGATGGGTGCTATCTGATCTGGAGGTTGTATTATTTAGCGAGAGCTATGAACCCCACTGCAGACTCTTTAAGACTCTGTCAGGGGTATGGCCATACAATGTTCCATCTATGCATCCATCCTGGCTCACTCATCACCATCCTCCCATGCTTAAAGTTATAGATCGACTTTTATTTTATTGTTATTTTAATATAGACAATATTTTTTTAAAGTTAAATGTTAACAAATATTTAATCAAATAAATTAATAACTTTTAAATTGTATTTTAAATTCCATTTTTTTTAAAGTAGTTTGGACATTGATTTTATAGTAAAGTTATAAAAAACTAATTACTTTTAATTGAAAATGATAAAGTATAAATATACTAGGTATATACACTATGTATATACACCAGGTATAGTGTATATACCAGGTATATACACTAGTGTATATACCAGGTATATATACTAGTGTATATATAGTATACACACTAGTATATATACTAGATATATACACTAGTGTATATACTAGGTATATATACTAGTGTATATATAGTCAGTCATTTTTTATCTATAAAACAGTTTGTTTTACTAAATAATTAGCAATATTTAGTTTTTAAAAATTGTTGATTTATTTGATTAAATATTTTTTAACATTTAACTTTAAAAAAAAAGTTATCTATATTAAAATAAAAAATTATATACTAAACTATAATTTTTTTTTATAAAAATGCTAAAAGTTTTCGTATCATACCGAAATTAACTAGACATAAACAGACGAGTGGTGTAATACCCCAGTTTCAACGCCAATTGCATTAATTATAAATGATGTAAATAGCGTTAATAAATCATGGTGTGGAGCTCAAGGAAAAAGCCCCGCCATGGATTTAGTCTTCTATGTTTTGACAATTAAAATCGATGCCAATGGTCATCATGCTAGCTGACAGCACAATATAATTTTCTACATCATGTAAATATGCAATTAATAAAATACCCACAACTAGCTATGTCAATGCATCATTAAAGAGACGGGGGCATGATTTCACAAGGAATGGGGGGGGAAAAGATTCAAGCCCTTGAGCCAATGGGGAAAACCCATAAAACTGTCAACTACCCATTTTGTCCTTTGTACCCAGTCATCCAAAAGTGGTTGAGTTAGTTGATGCATGGGGATGGGAAGAGTATGGGAGTCAAAATTCGAATTGGGAAGCCACCCATTTTTGGGAAAATGTGTTTTTGACTTCTTGGGCAAGTAAATGCTTGGAAATGCATGCCCATCCCATTGTTCATCCATCATTTTGGCTATCTCACGTATTGGGGAGCTCTTGTGTGTTTCCCTTCATGATTTTGGTTGATTTCTCCATTTTTCCCATGGTTGGAAATTCATTTTGGGTCTTGTTGAATGTATGTGCAGCTGGGAAATAAGTTTTGGGGTCATTGAGTGTATGTGTAGCTGGGAAGTCATTTTTTGGTGTTGCTGAGTGAAGTCGTAGCAAAGATTTATGTTTTGGGGGTTTGAGAGGGTGTTTTTCCCTTTCCTCATGTAGCTAGGAACTGCTGAGCATTTCCCTCCCAAATTTTTGCGTTTTCTTCATTATTATCCAAGCTGGAAACTTGTTTTTTTGTAAATCCCAGTAGCTGGGAATATAGATCTACGTTTTGGGTAGGAATGGAGGTCGTTTTTTCCTTTGTGAAGCTAGTGAACGTTTCCTAAATCGATTTGATCATTTGGGTCATTTTTCTCTATTCACCATTATCGAATTTGGTCCTCGCGACATTTTTGGTTCATTCCAGAACTTGCATTTTGTTGTGTAGTGCATACTTGTGTTGGCTTGGCTGAGTTGTGTCCCCTAGTTCCTTGTGGAAATCATGCCCAACTCGGGGGTGGAAGTGATGCTAAGAGATTGATGAGCACACTGGCCTATGGTTGGGTGGAACGTTGCAGCGACATAGTTGGTTGCAGGATGAGCTTCGCTTCCAAGATAAGTATTCTTGTGTTTAAATCTCTGCATTTACCTTTTCTAATGAACTAAGATGAACATGTGAATGAATGAAATGTATTTTTATTCCGTTGTATGTTAAATATTTATGCATCTGTGCATGTTAGTAGTTCAATGTATTTTGTTTTATGTTCCTGGGACTAGTTTTCCCAGATATGATTACAGCATAGTCGCATCCTCTCTTTGGTAGAAGGGTGGGGACGTGACAAGCGGATGGTGATCAGTCGAGATGGATACATAGACATAGATGGAAAATTGTATGGGCATACCCCTGACAGATTCTTAAAGACTCTGCAGTGGGGTGCATATCTCTCGCCGTATTATTTGTTATCTAATATAATACATCTCTTAGGCATCCCATGGCTTTCACTCCCTACAAACTCTTTGTGGATATAGCTATGTATGTTTTGGAGTTGATTTGACTTTGTAACTAACTCTTTACATTATCAAGTGAATCTAATCCTCTGACAAATTTGGAAGTATTCTTTTTGCCTTTGATTTTATTTACATTTCTTTTTTTTCTATGTTGCATAAGTTTCTAGAACGCATGAACGTAGGGAACGTGGGTACGCATATAAAAAATGTCTAAAAGTTTCCCCCAAATTTGCAAGAAATGGCAAGTTGGGAACGACAATAATATATATTAAAAAAATATTATATGAAATAAAAAATTAAAAACACATGAGAAGAGAAGAAACATAGAGAATTACAGAAACATTAACACAAACCAAATGACTTAGCTTATCACTTATGTTATAGTTGTAACTAGAACCTCTCAGTAGATGGAAATGACAATAAAATCAAGATGACCATCCACATCATTGATTATATAAGGTAGTCTCTTTCTAAAGTAGAAACTTTTAAAAGTTATAGTTCCTATATTTGTGGCTATATGTATAGAGTACGTTTTTAGTTTTGTGTCTGCTATGATTAAAATGGATTAGAATATTTTATGTTTACAAGATATTCTATGCTAGGGTATTTGCAAAGGTGTATAAATAATCAAATTTAAATTATTACAAAATAAAAATTAAGATAATTTTTATTTAAATGTAAAATATGAATTTAGTTTAAAGTAAGATTTAAAATTATTTCCAATTAGTTAAACATATTTTTTATTCATAAAGTAAATAGTAAAATATAAAAATATATTTTCTTTTATTTAATATATAAAAAGTCAAAATAGATTTACGTATATTGTTGATTAGCGGTAACTGCAAATTCGCATAGGGACGAGTGAATACTCTAGCACGAGCAATGGAGAGAGTTCAATGCACCAACTCTACAAGGTAGCATGGAATACACTTTTACTGCAACTTAGTTTTCTAGAGAAAACATTCTGAGTCAACCATGTATATGTATGGTCATGAAGAAATAGGAATGCGTTAACAACCCATGTGGTGATCATGAATGTGTGGAATCTCTTGGTGAAGGAAACACACAAGAAAAAGTTCCTAAGTTCTTGATTTTAGAGGGTAAAAGTTCCCAATAAGTTTCCAATCATTCAGAACAGTTCCCGCTAGATTTAGAAAGTTTCTTACAAGTTCCCAAGTTCCCTGGAACGTCAGAACTTCAGGAACGAGTTTCCTAAAATCCAGGAACGGTTCCCATGCTACATAGCATTTTTCCCTTAAGCAATTATTAGTCTCAAATTATGTATTAAATTGTTGAATTCTCTAGTGCTCAACAATGTGTTCCTCTCAATAATTATCCCATGATTTACTCAATATGAATACCCTACACTAAATGCCATCTCCCTTATTTATTTCACACCCATCTACCTCGTAGCTACTTGATGTTTGATGCATGGATATGAGATATCTCCATACCCTCTCGGTTTCCTTGTTCATTCATAATGACTGAGCTAATTTAAAGAGAAAATCCATGCATATCAATCTCGTCAACATATCCATACTTTCCCTTTGAAGTATGCATATCTGTTCTGTTAGTATATAGGCTTCCTTAAAACCTTTAGGAAAGTTAAAATTTCTGTAAATATGAGTTAGTTGGGGAGCCCCCTTTGGTCTAGGATCAACATGAAGGCCTAAAGTTGGTTTGAGCCTTCTTCTGCATGTCCTAATCACAACCTAGGATACCTCCATAAAAAAATGCAAGATCATTGCCAAGTAAATCACCTCAAAGAGTTGCATCATTACTCATACACCAATTGATTAGCTATATTAGCCAACAATGATAAAGTTGCATCACTACTTGCGGTGTTGATATTTATGCATAGTAAAGATAAAGGAAATTGCAGTCATAGTATGGGATTAATATTAAGGGATTGCAAAAAAAAAAGTTATCTTAATAAGAGACTAACATTAACATTGTGATTTTGAGGGTTGTAATGCATGCTAACACATAACTAAACCCAGACCGTCAAGCAAAATCCAAAATCACTCATTCCATTTTCAAGAAAATACGCATGGGATATGTTCCAAGCACACAAGAAACATTGATCCCAAAGAACATACCTAGTGGTGTTCACCTATGAACCAAACCCAATTCCTTACAAGAATTGAAAATTACCCAATACATCCTCAAGAAAAGACAATGAGATTTGTTACTACAATTATTATAAAGGAAAGGATGCATGCACATTATAATTAATCCCACAAAACATATTGAATTTAATCCCATGTTCATTCATGCAAATACAAACCCTAACACAAAACTTAATCGAAACCCTTAAACAAGCTAAAGACACTCATTCTCTTCTCAAGAAACTGCACATGGAATATGTTCCATGGAAGTGTAGGGTATGTTCCATGCACAAGGGAAATATTGATTCCAAATAAAATTCTTGGTGGTGTCTCACCTATGCACCAAACCCATCCCTTCTATAGACTAGGAAATTCCCAATACATCTTCAAGGAACACAGTAAGCACAATGACTACTATTACATTGCAAAGGATGCATTCACAGTTTATTTGAGACCATGAAAATGCATGCAAATACAAACCCTAACAAAAAATATCCCTAAGTCTAAACTAGTTGCAAACAATTTTTTCTTGGCATATCTAATGTGTTGAAAACACAGTGAGGTCCATTATTTTTGCAGGATTAAATTCCTTTTGGTAAAAAACATCTCTATCACCACATATGATCCTTCATTAGCATATTCCAATTGTTTTTGCCATTTCACATAGAAGTCTACAATTTGCATGCAATAACGACCATATAACAAATCCAAATTAAATTGCATTAAGGAAACATAGAAATTTTGGGGAAAAACAAATGGAACATAAAGATGCATCAAATTTAGATGGAGGACCTTTGTCAATTTCAATTGTTGGTCATCAAAGACCACACAATCCATGGAATTCAGTTTGTTTGCTCCATTAAATAATGTCAACTTCCGTATCCATAGTTTGCATAGCCCCCATAGTTTCCCAATAGATACAACAATTTCAAACCAATGACTATCACCCAATGAAATAAGGTGACAAAGACAGGTGGGTTGTACTGACCTTCTGCAACTAGGGTAGAGGAATTTTGAGAAAATTATAAATAAACATAAGGGGCATGAATTACTATAGATGAATGAGGGAGAATGAGAAGAGGTCCCAAGTTGTGTAGAAGATGAGAAAAATAAGGCATAGTTAGGAAAACATGCATGATGGCGAGTAATAACAATAATGAGAGACAAACCAAAGTGCACAAGTTTTAGGTATATATCCTCTATGAATAGGTATCATGTTGTTGTATTTGTAACTTTAGAAGATATTCTGATGAATATTATCATTGTATATTGTTGTGCCCCCATCGAAGATGTGTTTCCCTTCCTTCAGGATGCCATTATTGTATATGATCATTGAGGTAAAACCTCTGTTGTAATTCGGGGAAATAGTCCCCAAGATGAATATAATAAAATGTATTTTTGAGTCTCCCTAGGTTAATTCGACCCTACTAGGTTAAGAGGTTGGCCCAGTCATGTTTTAGGTCAAGCACTTGATGTGTATAAATAGGGAGGCACCCTCCCTCATTTAGACACACACTCACTCACTCAATTTCGCATGAGGAGAGAGAGAGAGAGAGCTGTAGAAGACTTCTTATCCTTGGGTTTTTCCATCTTGTGATATTTTCTTGGTGACAAAACTATTTTGAGGAAGTTTGTGGGGTTTTCTCCTTTATGGTTTCCCCAAGGAAAATCTTTGTGTCTTGTGTATCTGATTTGTCTTATTCATCTTGATGTGCTTGTTATTCTTTCAGATAAAGATCCTAATCAATTTTAATAAATTAGAAAAACTAACACGGTATCAGAGCCTCTCTGAAAGAAGGCACTGTGCAACAACGAAAAATAGAGATTCCTAGTTCAAGGTATTCTCTCCACAAATCATCAAGAAAATAGGGCTATGATGACTCTCCCTAGGAGGGCGCATCTTTTGGTGGAAGGAGAATCAAATTTGAAGTAGTTTCAATTTTTTACTACATGACACTTCAGGCATCAAGTTTCAGAGAATTTCCACCACTATTTTTAGAAAAGGAACTTACTGAGCAACTCACCTCAAGTAGGCGCATCTTTATTTCTAGTCATAATTCCAAAATTCCAAGTTTGGAAAATTATGGTTTCTTTAACAAACCCTAGGTCAACCAACTCCAGAATCAGGTTGGGCACCTCAAATTGGTAAGATCTAAATCTTTGCTATTTCCATTCGAGGTTCTCATTTCAAAATGACTCATCACACCCAACTTGAGGATATGCTTAGGGGAGATGATAACTTCTAAGAATGGAAATACATGATCTCCCTCATCCTTGAAGAAAATGATTTGGATTAGTACATCAGTAAGGAAGTTCTAGAACCAGAGGGAGATGAGGCTAAGGCTATCCATAAAAAGAACTTGGTCAAGGCCAAGATAATCATTACATATTCTATTAAGGATAATCTCATCCCCCATGTTTCATCCTTGAAGACACCTAAGGAAGTGTTTGATGCTTTAACGAAGCTGTTTGAAGGAAAGAACATCAACCGAAAGATGACATTGAGGAACCAATTGAAGAATACGAATATACAAAACTCAGAGACCATGCAATCCTACTTCACAAGGGTTTCTCAAATCAAGGAACAACTTGAAGTAGTCGAAGAGAATGTAGAAGAAGGAGATATTGTTATGACCACCTTGAATGGTCTCCCTAGGTCACTAGATTCATTCATTCAAGGAATATGTGCCAGAAGGAAGTAGATCAGTTTCAACAGAATATTGGAAGAATGCACACAAGAAGAAGCTCGACTCATAACAAGAGAAGAGAATATGGGAGAAACTGAAGATCAATCTCTCACAGTTCACACCAGAATATATCATTGAAAGAAGGAGGATCACCATCACAACAAAAGGGAGGACCATCATCACAAAAGACAAAATAAATTTAGAAGATATCCTTCTAACATTCGATGCTACACTTATGATGAGAAGGGACATTACTATAGAGATTGTCCTAGAAATAGAGGCTCCTTCAACAATAAGTCAAATAAGAAAATACATCATGCTCACACTGCTAAAGATGATGAACCAACAATAAAGAGACTTAGAGAAGAAACTGATTCTTCAAGTGATGAATAATATGTGTTCGGGTACACGGGGTACTCCCAAAAGACCGAACACCAAGAGCATATACTCACACAAATAGATCACATATCAACACACTGATATTTTGACGTGGTTAAAATCCTCGAGAGAGGAACAGGTCACGGCCCCAGCCAAATAGCTACTTGGAGAAATTTATTATACAAATGAAATAAAGTTACAAATGAGCTTCTCATAATCAATCTACTAGCCAAGGACCCTCCATGCTCTTTAACATATATCATGGACCAATCAGGTGTTAAGTCATGGATCAATGGTAGGTATGATCTAAGAGAAGTTGAACCGTCAGATCACTTTATGTCTAGATCATATCGTGGCCGTCAGATTATAATATTTACAAATTCATACTAATGCATACTAAAGAAACACACTTTACCTAACGGGTCTATTACAAAAGTTGATCTTAACTAACTCCTAAGTGTGTAAATATCCTAACATCCCCCCTTAAGAACAACTTGGGATAGGATTGAAGGATTTACAAAAGTGACACTATTAGGAGAAGGAAGGAGGAATTAGAGCCTATCCCCCCTTAATGACACATTCCTGAACTCCTAACATAGATCAAAGTTTAGAAAACTTTGCTTCTGTAAGAGACTTGGTGAAGATGTCCGCAACTTGATCATCTATAAGGAAATAGAGCATTTCAAGAACACGATCATGAACAAGATTTCTGATGAAGTGCATGTGTAGCTCAATGTGTTTGCTGCATTGATGTAGAACTGGATCTTTGGAAAGCTTGATGGAACTTTGATTGTCGCACCAAAGTGGAGTAGGTTACTCCTGCTCAAATCCAAATTCTGAAAGGATTTGTTGAAGCCATAAAGCTTCCTGAATGGCATTAACTACAACTCGATATTTTGCTTCTGCTGAAGAAAGAGCAAGATCTTGTTGTTTCTTACAAGACCAAGTGACAGGTCCAGATCCCAAACTAAAAACATAACCTGTAGTAGACTTTCGATCATCAGGATCACCGACCCAATCTGAATCAGTGAAACCAACCAACAAAGGTTTCCCACCTGTACTGTAATGAATCCCAAACTAAATTGTACCTTGAATATATCGAAGTATTATTTTTCCTGCTTTCCAGTGACTTTCATGAGGTGTTTTCATATAACGGGAAACACGACCAATGACAAAGGAAAGTTCAGGATGGGAATGAGTCAAGTATAAGAGACTACCAACAAGCTGACGATACAAGGTGTCATCTACTTCATGGGAAGTACAAGTGGTAGAAAGTTTGACTCCAGACTGGAAGGGAGAAGGGGCTGGTTTACAAACTTCCATGTGGAAGCAACAAAGAAGGTCACAAGCATACTTAGACTGGGAAAGAAAGATTCCTTCTTTGGTTTGCAAGACTTGGAGACCAAGAAAATAATGCAAATATCCTAAGTCTGACATTTCAAAATTTTTATTAAGACTGGATTTCACATGGGTTAAAATTTTAGGGTCACTACCAGTAAGGATAATATCATCAACATAAAGAACAAGTATGATGAGATGGTTTCCTAGTTTCTTGGTATAGACATTGAGGTCAAAATGGCATCTAGAAAAACCAGTGTCAAGGAGAAAACTATCCATCTTGGCATACCAAGCTCTAGGAGCTTGCTTAAGGCCATATAAGGATTTCTTAAGGTGACAAACAAGGCTAGAGTTATTCTGAATATATCTAGGAGGTTGTTCCATGTAAATTTACTCTTGTAAATATCCATGTAAGAAGGCAGACTTGACATCCATTTGATGGACTTCCCAGTTATGTAAGGATGAAAGGGAACGAACAAGGAGGATGGATTTCAATTTTACGACAGGAGAAAATGTTTCATTGTATTCAATCCCTTGAACTTGGAAAAAACCTTTGGAAACTAACCTTGCCTTAAGTCTTTCAACACTTCCATCTGATGCATACTTAGTTTTGTATACCCATTTACATTTGACAAGTTTTCTTCCTTTTGGAAGAGGAACAAGATCCCAAGTATCATTTTCCATTAGGGAACGATATTCTTCATCCATAGCTGCATCCCAATCTGGATTTCCTAAAGCTTCTACAAAATTTTCTGGATCATGATTCTCAGAAACTTGAGCCAAAAGAGAAGAGGATTGTTGAAATTGAGAACATGTTCGATGTTGATCTCCAGGATCACCGTTAATATCACCAACTGCTTCACATGTTGAACAGACCCATCGAGGAAGCATTGGTTCTAGTGCAACTAGAGGAACATGAGAAGACAGAGGTGGATTTTCATCCTCACCATCATCATAAAAAACTCGAGTTGAAAACTTGTTAAGGAAGTTGGAAGTAGAAGACGGCACAATCACTGAATCGGGCTCGCAGGACAAAGATGGCACACCTGGCAACTTATGCTTGCATGCCAAGAGATTTTCATCAAATTTAACATCTCTTCTAATGATTATATTATGAGAATGTGGTTGAAGAAGTCTATAACCTTTTACATCTTCAGAATATCCAACAAATATGCACTTTTCACTTTTAGGATGCAATGCTTTCCATTTTTCATCCGGAATGTGAGCCCATGCTTCACTACCAAACACACAGAAGTGACTTACATCTGGTTTAATTTTACTCCATGCTTCTTCTGGTGTTATACCTTGTAAAAATTTAGTTGGTGTGCGATTAACTATGTAATTTGCATAATTTATGGCCTTATCCCAACATTCAAGACTTAGTCCCTTAGATTGGGTCATACAATTAGACATTTATTTTAAAGTGTGGTTCTTCCATTCAGCTACAACATTTTGTTGTGGTGTATATGGAATAGTGTGTTGTTTTTGGATTCCTTGTTCAGTGCAAAAAGTAGTGAACTTTTTGTTAACATATTCTCCTCCATTGTCGGATCTTAACTTAATAATTTGATGACCAGATTATTTTTCAACAAGGGCCTTGTAGGCCAAGAACATGTTAAATACTTCACTCTTAAGTTTTAGGAAGTAAACCCAAGTGCGTATGGAGTAGTCATCAATGAAAGTAAGAAACATTTGAAACCATAAAAGGAAGCAGATGGAATAGGACCACACAAGTCACTATGCACAAGCTCCAAGGGAACCAAGGCGTGCTAAGAGGCACATTTGTCAAAATTGTCCCGATGATGTTTTCTGAGTACACAACCGAAACAAACACCATCCTTGCAAGATACCATCAAAAGACCAGTCACCATATTGTATTTACATAGTTATTGTAATGAGCGATAATTGAAGTGACCAAATCACTCATGCCAAAGTTTGCTCAAGTTATCACTATGAGCATAAAAAACTGAAGGAAAAGGTTATAACCCAAAGTTGTTAAATTTGTATAACCTGGTAATATCATCAACAATTCTGGTAGCTAGGAAATGTTGAGGATCTTTAAAATCCTTGATTACAACTTGGTGAGGTGTAAACGTTATAGTTTTACCTTCACCAGAATGAGTGATTTGATAGACTGACAACAAATTGCAGGAAATTCTTGGAACACATAGTACATCACTAAAATGACCATTTTCTACTGGAACTGTTCCAGATCCTACAACACTTAGAGAACTATCATCACCAACAAATATTTGTTTGGTGTTACATTCATACATAGTAGAAATTATGGCTTGATCCTTATCCATATGATAATATGCTCCAGAATCAATGAGCCATTCATTTGAAGTAGAAGAAGAAGATGCAGTATAAGAGTAACCAGAAGCACAAAGTGCATGTCCATGAGAGGTAGATTCTGAAGATGAATCTAGGTTTATGTGGTGCTTCTTCATTGCTACTTCCAAGGGTGCCATCTTCTTGAAACACTTAGATTCATCATGATTATCTTTCCCACAAAAATTGCAATGACGCTCAGTCTTCTTTCATTTGGGCATGGATCCTTTGTCATTTTTTAAAGAAGGAGCTGACTGAGAGGGTTTGGGACTCTTGTTTGGCTTATTATTGTGAAAATTATATTTCTTGGGAGGCTTGGACTTTTATTTCTGTTGGGACAATAAGGCTTTCCCAGATGTATCTTCATTGTTAATTATTCCAAGATGAATGAGCTTATCTTGCTCTCTAATTAAAGAATCAAAAAAGGATTCAAGACTAGGCTCTTGATAGCTAGCTGCAATCAAGGATTATTTCATGGAATAAAATGTAGATACAAAAACAGAATATGCAGGTCCAAGTTTGTAAAGAATATGATAAATACATTGTTTGTCTTCTTTCTTAATCTTGCATTCTTCACATAAGAGTCTAAGAGTTTTATACTTAGATAAATAATATTGAATGCATGAAAAATCACTTGGACTCAAAGAAATCAACTCATTCTCAAGTTGATGACTTCGAATTTCATTGTGTTTACCAAAGAAAGATTTCAACATTTCCCAAGCTTTATCAGGTTCATTAATTTCAGATATGTGGAATTGCAAATCAGTAGAGATTGACATCCCAATAAATCCACAAGCTTCATCACATCTATTTTACCATTTTATTTTCTTATTATCATCAGTGAGTTTTGTTTCTTTCCCTGAGGTAATTCTGAAAAGTCCCCTACTTCGTACAAGATCTTCCATATGAGATTTCCATGAGAAATAGTTATAATTGGTAAGTAGAATATCACAAGGGGCGGCCATACTATAAAATAATGGCTGAAAAAATAGAAACTAACTATCTCAATGCAAAGAGCTCGAAAAATTAGGCCGTTTCAAAAAAAATGTCATTGAAAAATGATCTCAAATGATGAAGTTATGCTTGATCAAAGAAAATGTTGAAGATGTCTCCAATAGTGACGTGGCACATATTAACTTGACCAACTAAAAAAAATAACTCCCTTCTTCCCAAAATGAACCTTTGACAATCACTTACAAGAAAGTTGCTTTTAAGTGAATCACTTTTGTAAAATAAGTGATGTTCACTTTTACAATAATGGTACTTTAAATAGTGCGACAATAAAAAACTTAAGTGACTCACTTTTTATTTTATTTTATTTTTAAGTGAGATGCACTTTTTCAATAAAGTAACTTAAAAATATAAATTGCATGCACTATTAAAAAGTAACTTAATAAGACTTGAACTCAAGACCTATAAAGAATAAAGCAACTTTGGACCAAGTGAGCTAAGTTTAAAATGTATGTAAAAGAAGGGAACGAGGAAGGTTTTTTTTTTAACTCTTCTCTCTTGGTTGTCGTGCTTGTTTCTTTTTCCTGCAAATCACACAACAAACTAAAAAACAAAAAACAAAAAAAAACTTTCCATGCTTGTGGGTTTAGATCTTGTTAGGTTACCTGGAAAGTCTATGTTTTCTCTCTGTTTCTGATTCGCCGCGATCACACAAGGTGCACGCTAAAGAGCATATGCAGCCTAGAAAACCATTTCCCTTTCTATTTTTGATTCGTTGCAATCACGCAAGGTGCACGGTAAAGAGCATACGTAGACAGGGAATGAAATAATATGAGACTAAAAACAATAAATATCTAAATAATAAAAATGATAAACATATGAGAGATTTAAAAAAAAATAAAACAAATCCGTCACTATAACAGTATACCTTCAAATTTGCTGAAATGGGTGTTTCTGGACAAAACAAAAATGGTTTTCGATGAAACAATCCCAATGGAAACGACGCTCCAGATGCAATGGAACAGATCCCATAGGCCACAAATGCACAAAAACTCTAGAACCAAAAACCATTTCAAAATTTCAGCAACACTGGTTCAAGATCTAGATCACAAACGAAAGCAACTCTTCATAAACGATTTGATACCATGTTCAGGTACACAGGGTACTCCCAAAAGACCGAACGCCAAGAGTAGCCAATCACACAAATAGATCACAGATCAACACACCGATATCTTGACGTGGTTAAAACCCTCGAGAGGGAAACAGTCCACAACCCCAGCCAAATAGCTACTTGGAGCAATTTATTATGTAAAAGAAAGAAAGTTACAAATGAGCTTCTCATAATCGATCTACTAGCCAAGGACCCTCCATGCTCTTTGAATAGAGATCATGGACCAATCGGGTGTTAAGCCATGGATCAATGGTAGGTATGATCTAAGAGAAGTTGAACTATAAGATCACTTTATGTTTAGAACATATCGTGACCGTTGGATTAGAATATTTACAAATGCATACTAATGCATACTAAAGAAACACATTTTACCTAACGGATATATTACACAAGTTGATCTTAACTAACTCCTAAGTGTCTAAATATCCTAACAATTTGTCCTAATCTCAACATTCATAGGAACAATATCACATGGAAGCAATGATTGGCTTGTAGATAGTGGGGCATCCAAACATATGATTGGATATAAAGAATCATTCATTAGTATATCTGAGCATGAGTCACCTTACAAGGTGAAACTTGCAGATGATTATCAATACCCGATAAAAGGAGGTGGAGAAGCTTCCTAGAAGCTAGACCTTGGGAAATATTTGAAGATGAAAGATGTGTTATATGATCAAGGATTGAAGAAGAATCTTCTTTCCATATCTGCACTAGATGAAAAGGGAAATATTGTACAAGTTGAAGGGACAGCCTGAACAAGCATTGGTTCATGAATCCATAGATCCAAGTGAACTATGGCACATAAGGATTTCACATGTGCACTATAAAGCTCTACCGATTGCAAGCAAAGTGGTTTTAGGACTTCCAAAAATCTAGACAAAACATGGAGCCATTTGCAAGTGATATGTGCAAGGAAAGAACGTAAAGAATACATTTCCCAGTAGTGAAAGCAAAGCAAAATGTATACTAGATATAGTTCACTCGGATTTCTATGAGCCCATGTCATCCATCTCACTATGTGGTTATGTATACTATATTTCCTTTATAGATGATTTCTCCCATAAGACTTGGATTAAATTCTTGAAATGGAAAAATGAAGTATTCAAGAAGTTTAAGGAATCCAAAGCCTTGGTTGAAAATCACACTGAAAGGAATATCAAGACTCTACGGTCAGATAATGGTGAAGGATTCACCTTGGAAGAATTCAAGAAATTTTGCAAAGACTATGGGATTAAGAGGGAGTTGAGCACTCCATACAATCCTCAACATAATGGAATTGTAGAACGAAAGAACATAACAATAATGGAAGAAGCGAAAGCAATACTACATGACCATGATATTTTGATGCACTTGTGGGAAGACGCATTAAGGACAGTTGTGTATATACAGAACCATACTCCTCACTAAGTTCTCGACAACAAGAGTCCTGAAGAGGAAGTTATCCATATTAGAATATTTTTCTACCCAATGTACATACACATCCCAAAGGTAAAGAGGACCAAGCTCGATCCTTAAGGAAGGAAGGGAATATTCGTAGGATATAGTGACACTTTAAAGGAATACCAAATATACTTCCCATGATTTAAGAATATTGAAATCATAAGAGACATAACATTTGATAAAGACTCGACATACTAAAGATCCATAAAACTACCTATTGAAGAGATCAAAGAACTTGAATAAAGTAGAGTCGGAGACATGAAAATGGAAGAAACAATTCTAGAAGACCATGAATATCATGACATGGTAGAACTATAAGAGCCTATATAACAACTTCACCAGAAGAACTCCCACAAGAGAAAACTAGCATGGGAACGAGATATAATACAAGATGCAGAAAGGTATGGCACTCTAGATGGGATGCATAGAGAAATGAAAAGACCTAAACCATGCAATAACTATGTGTCCTTGCTATGTGACATCATTGATAAATAACCTTCCAACTATGAAGACACCGCAGAAAAGAAAGAATGGAAGGATGCCATGATCGAGGAGTACTAGTCAATTATGAAGAATGATGTATGGGAGATAGTTCTCAGACTGAAAGGGAAGTCTATCATGACTTCAAAGTGGATATACAAGATCAAGCATGTTGCAGATGGTAGCATTGAAAAACATAAGGAAAGGTTCATGGTGCATGGCTTCTCCTAGAAAGAAGGCATAGACTACGAGGAGACATTTTCACCTGTAGCAAGATACACTTCCATCATATCTATACTTGCATTGGTTGTAGTAATGAAATTTAAGGTACACTAGATGGATGTTAAGACAACATTCTTGAATGGTGTAGTCGAAGAGGAAGTGTATGTGGAGAAAACACTGGGATTCGAGACACATGATAGATAGAATCATGTGTGCAAATTGAACAAATCCTTGTATGGATTGATACAAGAACCCAAGACATCGTATGACAGGATGGAAAAATTCCTGATGAGGTTAGGATTTACTAAGAGTAAAGCAGATTCCAACCTTTAATTCAAGGTTGAAGGTAGAATACCAGTGATTCTCTTGCTATATGTTGATGACCTATTTCTAATAGGAGAGGACAAACTCATTGTAGATGAAAATAGGCATATTTCCACCGATTTCAAGAAGAAAGACCTGTGAATGATGCACTATTTTTTAGGCATGGAGGAGTGGCAGAGTGCGGATGGGATTTTCCTTAGTCAAGGAAAGTATGTAGTGGAGTTTTGAAGAGATTCAGAATGATGGACTATAGGGTGATAGCCACACCTATGGCATTAAACTTGAATCTATTGTGTGATGCTTCATTAGAGACAATTGATGCCATCATGTATCATCATATGATTGGTTCATTGATGTACCTAACAAATATGAGACATGTTCCTGATGGATCTGAGACATGTTCACCTAATAGATGCAAAGCATGTATTGAGGTACCTGAAGGGTACAATTGAGTATGGGTTAGAGTATGATGCAAATTAGAAGATTAACCTACAGGGTTATGTTGATTCATATTGGGAAGAAAGTGCCATGGATAGGAAGAGCACTTGAAGATCCTTCTTCAGTTTGAGATCTACTTTAATCTCCTGGTTTAGTAGGAAGCAGTCCTGTGTGGCACTGAGTACAATTGAGATAGAGTATGTCGCAGCATGCTTAGCTAGTTGTGAGGTAGTTGTTGATGTAATTGTAACTTTGAAATGTATTCACTTGTATATCTTATGCATTCTACCCCAATGTTTATTCCAAGAAGTGTTTGTAATGTAATTGAGTCATGTCATGCCCCGATGTTCCGATCGGGAGTTTCTATAATGTAAACAAGTCATGTCAAGTCATTGTGGGTAACCCTCCTATTGATCAAGGGTTAAAGTCCCCGCAGTTGTGGGGCCCTAGGGTTATTATAATCTCCTAGTGAAGTTAGCCCTGGTGAGTTATTGTCAAGTCGGGAATTAGTATAAATAGAGAGTGAGCCTCTCTATTTATCACACACTCACTCACACTCAGTTGTAGTGCATAGCTGAGGGAGAAGAAGTTCCTGGGGCTAGAAATAAAGAGACTACTGCTGTTGGGAGATCATCTTACTGTTTTGGGGTTTTAATTTTGGTGTTGATTCTATCTCTGAGGAAGTTGCGAGGTTTTCTCCATTTATGGTTTCCATGAGGAAAAACATTGTGTTCATTATCTCTTGTGTTTGATTTCTGTGCTTGTTATTCTCTTAGTTAAAGATCCTAATATAATGCTAGCTTGAATGATAAAAATCGAACATGGTATCAGAGCTAACCTGAGAAGAAGACACTATGCAGCTGTGGAAACTAGAGCTTCCTACCTTTTGGATCTCTCTCTCCACAGATTTTCAGCAAAAGAAGGTTGGGCTAACTCTCCTCTCTAGGGCGCATCTTTCTGTCAAAGCATAATTTGATTCTGATCATTTTCAATTTTTGACCCGACACTACTGCCAGAAATTAGGGGTTTCCACAAAAGTGGAATTTTTGAGTGAGCCCAGGCCTGGATTGATCTCCTCCTCAAAATCAAAGTTTAGAGATCAAGATAAAAAAATTTGGTTAGACAAAACTCCGGGAAAGTCAAACCCTAATCTTCTCTTGAATCAACACTTCAGAAATTCAGCTCGAGATCCATATCTGACATCTTGACCTAGTAAGATCTAAATCTTTTATATTTCCATTTGAGGTTCTCAGTTAAGATGTCTCATCATAACAAGCTTGATAAAAAGCTTGAGGGAGCTAATAACTTCTGAGCCTGGAAGTATAGGATCTCCTTGGTCTTAGAAGAAAATGAGTTGGACTCCTACATCAATGAGGAGGTTCCAGTTCCAGAGGAAGATGAGGATAAGGCCTTACATAAGAAGAAATTGGTCATGGCTAAGAGGATTATTTCTGATTCAATCAAGGATCACCTCATACCATAGGTTTCCTCCCCCAAGAAACCTAAACCTATGTTTGATGCCCTGACCAAACTGTTTCAAGGGAAGAACATAAACCAGAAGATGACTTTGAGGAACCAGTTGAAGAATGTAAATATCCAAAATGAGGAGACCATACAGTCATACTTTACAAGGGTCTCCTAGATCAAAGAACAACTTGAATAAGTGGAGAATGCAGAAATTGTGATGACAACCTTAAATGGTCTCCCTAGATCATGGCATTCTTTCATCCAAGGAGTTTGTGCTAGAAAGAAGCTAATCAAGTTCAGTAGATTGTGGGAAGAATGCTCACAAGAAGAAGCTCGAATAGTAGCTCGAGAAGAAAAGATGGAAAATGGAGATCAAGCTCTCACAGTACACTCCAAGAAAGATAGAAGGGAAAGTCATCATCATCAAGGTAAGCATTCTCATCAAAAAGATACTTTTGTAAAAACAAACAAGGATCTATCCAAACTCAAATGCTATACATGTGATGAAAGATGACACTTTGCTAGAAATTGTCCCATGAATAAGAATGGATCTAAGAAGAAGAAGAAATCCAAAAGAATACATCATGCTCACACTGTTGAGGATGATGATCCTCCTAGAAAGAGAGTAAAACAAGAAAGTGAAGACTCTTCAAGTGATGAAGAATATGTTCTGATCTTCGCTCTCATAGGAACTGTCACACATGGAAGCAAAGATTGGCTTATTGACAGTGGGGCTTCCAAACACATGACATGATTCAAGGAATCCTTTGAGAAACTATCCGAACATAATTCACCCCATAAGGTGGAACTTGGGGATGACTACCAATATCCCATAAAAGGTAGTGGTGAATCCTCCTACAAGCTAGACTCTGCAAAGTCTATGAAAATGAAGGATGTATTGTTTGTACCAGGACTAAAGAAGAATCTTCTCTCCATATCGGCATTGGATGAAAAAGGCATGAGGGTTTCATTTGTAGATGGCCAAGTCCTCATATGGCTAAGAGGAAATACTATTGACAATACAACCGTAATTGGAGAACAAGAAGGAGGATTATACAAATTGAAGGGCCAACTAGAACAAGCTTTGGTTCATGAATCAGTAGAGCCAAATGAACTTTGGAATAGAAGGCTTGCACATGTGCATTACAGAGCACTACCACTTGCAAGCAAAGCTGTTGAAGGAATTCCTGAAATGTAGTCAAAACATGAAGGAGTCTGCAAAGGATGTGCAAAAGGAAATAACACAAAGAAGACATTTCCAAGTAGCGAAAGCAAAGCAACAAGAATATTGGAAATCATTCACTCCGATGTATGTGGTCCAATGTAATACAATTATTTAAGCGGGTATGTATACTATGTATTTTTCTAGGAAGACATGGATATACTTTATGAAGAACAAAGATGAAGTATTCAGCAAATTCAAGGAATTCAAAGCCTTAATCAAGAACTACACTGAAAAGAAGATCAAGACCTTTCGATCAGATAATGGCGGAGAATTCACATCAAATGAATTCAAAGAGTTATGCAAAGATTCAGGGATTAAGAGGGAGTTATCCACTCCCTATAATCCACAATAGAATGGGGTTGTAGAAATGAATAATAGAACGATCATGGAACCTACAAGAGCAATGCTTCATGATCAAGATCTTCCCATGCATCTATGGGTAGAAGCTGCCAGAACAACGGTGTATGTACAAAAACCGTACTCCACATAGAGTACTTGAGAACAAGACACTTGAAGAAGTCTTTTTCAGAAAGAAACCAGAAGTCAGCCATCTCAGAATATTCATCTATCCAGTGTACATACACATTCCGAAAGAAAAGAGGACAAAGTTAGATCCTTCAGGAAAGAAGGGTATATTTGTGGGATACTCTGAAAGCTCAAAGGCTTACAGAATATACTTCCCAGGATTCAAGAAGATTGACATCAACAGGGACGTAACATTTGACGAAGACTTAGCTTATAGCAAATCTAGAAAGAGACATGCTGAAGATCCTGAAGAAATAGAAGCACCTAGAATTCATGACACAACCATGAACAAATAAATTCAAGAAGAAGATCGAGAATTAGAAGAACCTCAAGAACATGTAGATCCACCTCAGGAGAAGAATCCTCACAAGAGGAAACCTCCTTGGGTATGAGAAGCTATCCAAGGTGCAAAAAGATATGGGGCTCCAGAAGAGAATCACAAAGAAAGAAAGAGGACCAGGTCCTGCTCTGGGTATGTAGCTTTATTATGTGAATTCATCGATAAAGTACCTTCCAACTATGAAGAAGCGGTAGAAATGAAAGAATGGAAGGATGCTATGATTGAAGAGTATCAATCAATCATGAAGAATGATGTTTGGGATGTTGTCCCGAGACTAGAAGGGAAGTCTGTTGTAACTTTTAAATGGATCTACAAGATCAAGCATGCTGCAGATGGAAGCATAGAGAAATATAAAGCAAGATTTGTGGCTTCTCACAGAAGGAAGGAATAGATTATGAAGAAAATTTTGCACCTGTAGCCAGATACACTTCCATTAGATTAGTACTTGCTCTGGCTGTAGTGTTGAAATGGAAGATACACCATATAGATGTCAAGACTGCCTTCTTGAATGGTGTAGTAGAAGAGGAAGTGTACGTGGAGCAGCCACTCGGTTTTGAGACACATGACAGGGAGTCTCATGTGTGTAGGTTGAAGAAATCCCTATACAGTTTGAAACATGCACCCAGGACATGGTACAGAAGAATTGATGGCTTTCTATATAGTTTATGCTTTACCAAAAGTAAAGTAGATTCCAATCTTTACTACAAGGTTGAAGATGGTAACCCAGTGATACTCCTACTGTATGTAGATGATCTGTTTGTAACAGGTATGGATGGGTTGATTGCTGATACAAAGAGGAAGCTTGCTTCCGAGTTCAAAATGAAGGACTTGGGTATGATGCACTATTTTCTAGGCATGGAGGTGTGGCAGAATGCGGATCATGGAATCTTCCTCGGATAAGGGAAGTATGCAGTAGAGATCCTGAAGAGGTTCAGGATGATGGATTGCAAGGCCATGACCAAACCTATGGCATTGAACTTGAAGCTATTGAGTGATGCTTCATCAGAAGCGATTGATGCTACAATGTATCATCATATGATTGGGTCCTTGATGTACCTGACGAACACAAGACTAGATATTTGCTTTGCTGTGAACATCTTGAGCCAGTTCCTGACGGATTCGAGACATGTTCACTTGATTATTGCAAAGCATATTCTGAGGTACCTGAGGGGTATAGTTGATTATGGGATTAGGTATGAGGCAAATTAGAAGATTAACATGGAGGGTTATGTTGATTCAGATTGGGCAAGTAGTGCCATCGATAGGAAGAGCACTTCATGGTATTGCTTCAGTATGGGATCAGGTGTGATCTCTTGGTTTAGCAGGAAGCAATCATGTGTGGCACTGAGTATAGCTGAAGCAGAGTATGTCACGGCTTGTTCAGCTAGTTGTGAGTCAGTATGGCTGAGGAAGATACTATCTTATTTATTTGATCTCCAGTTAGATGCAACTTGTATATATTGTGACAACTAGAGTTGTGTGAAGTTTTCGGAGAACCTAGTGTTCCATGACAAGTTGAAGCATATCAAGATCAAGTATCACTATATCGGGGATATGGTGTAGAAAGGAGGAGCAGTGAAGCTCCAATATATTGCGACAGATGAACACATACATGATGTGTTAATAAAACCATTGTCCAGAGTGAAGTTTGAGTACTTTAGGGAGAAGCTTGGTGTTCTTTAGATCAAGGTTCCCTCCAAGGGGAAGTTATGAGTCCGCGAGCCATTCTGACATGGTGAGAGGATTGGTTCCTTCCATGGTCAGATGTAAGGCCTGAGCCACTCTGTCATGGTGAAAGTATTGGTTCCTTCCATGTCAGATATGAGTGCTGAGCCATTCTGATGTGACTGTAGGATTGGTTCCTACATGATCAGATATAAGTGTTGAATGCCATTCTTGGAATGGAGGCAACTGGTCAGTTACCAGGAATACCCAGCTTGGTGCTGAGATGCCATTCTCTAGGAGAATGGACGCACCTAGTTAGTTACTAGGAATACTCAATATGGGACTGACGGCCAATATGATGTGACTGTGGGATTGGTTCCTACATGATCAATATAAGTGCAAAGCTATTCTGATGTGACCGTGGGATTGGTTCCTACATGATCGGATGTAAGTGTAGAGCCCTTTCGAAACGTATGTTGGATTGGTTCCTCGCATGGTCGAATATAAGTGCTGGGACTTTCTGACATGGATGGCTGGATTGGTTCCTCTCATGGTCAAATGTGAGTGTTGGGCCTTTCTGACATAGATGACTGGATTGGTTCCTCTCATGGTCAGATGTGAGTGTTGGGCATGCCTTTCTGACCTGGTGTTGGATGTGTTCCTCTCATGGTTAGATGTAAGTGTTGGGCGGGCCATTCTAATTTAGGGTCAGATATAAGTGCTGAAGAAGACCTACATGGAGTCTAGGCCTACAACCAGCATGAAAAAAGGCTGGTTCTGTATAACTTCCTGTGACGAGAATAATCAAGAGATAGCACCTCTGATGATCATCCAACAGAGATGTTCTAGAACCATAGATGATCCAGATCCAGTGATGATCTAGATCCAGTGATGAAAATGACTTTAAGAAGAAGATGACTTGAAGATAAAGATGACAAGAACTTGACGATGATTCATATGATATAGAGAAGAAGACTTGTGCTGATAAATTGTGTGAGAGAATACCTTCCTAGTTAAGAGGACGTGTTGATGTAATTGTAACTTTAGAATGTATTCACTTGTATATCTTATGTATTGTACCCTGATGTTTATTTTGGGAAGTGTTTGTAATGTAATTGAGTCATGCCATGACCCGATGTTTCGATCGGGAGTTTCTATAATGTAAACAAGTCATGTCAAGTCATTGTGGGTAACCCTCCTATTGATTAAGGGTTAAAGTCCCCACAGTTGTGGGGCCCTAGGGTTATTAGACTCTCCTAGTGAAGTCAGCCCTAGTGAGTTATTGTCAAGTCAGGAATTAGTATAAATAGAGAGTGAGCCTCTCTATTTATCACACACTCACTCACACTCAGTTGTAGCACATAGTTGAGGGAGAAGAAGTTATTGGGATAGAAGAAAGAGACAACTGTTGTCGGGAGATCATCTTACTATTTTGGGGTTTTACTTTTGGTGTTGATTCTATCTTCGAGGAAGTTGCGGGGTTTTCTCCATTTATGGTTTCCACGAGGAAAAAAATTGTGTTCATTGTATCTTGTGTTTGATTGTTGTGCTTGTTATTCTCTCAGTTAAAGATCCTAATATAATTCTAGCTTGAATGATAAAAATCTAATAGTAGTATGGCTTCGAAAGATATTTCTTGATTTGTTTGATCTCGAGTTAAAGGTGACTTATAGGTTTTGCAACAACCAGACTTGCATGAATTTGTCAGAGAACCTGGTGTTCCATGACAAGTCAAAGCACATTGAGATCAAGTATCACTACATCCAGGTTATGGTGCAAAGAGGAGCAGTGAAGCTCCAATATGTGGCGATGGACGAGCATATAATCGATGTTTTGAACAAGCTGCTATCCAAAGTGAAGTTCGAATAATTCAGAGAGAGACTTGTTGTTATCCAAATAGAGGTCCCTAGAAAGAGGGAGTGATGAAATTGTGCACGATGGAATACGTAGGTTGTTTAAGACGTAATCAGTCCTGGCGTGCTCCCATGCTAGAGATGACAAGAGACCATAATATGCAGATGCATTATAAAAAGATCTCACATGGGAAGGTATACAGGTTGTCCCGAGACATAATTAGTCTTGGCATAGAATGCAGGTTGTTCCACAACATAATCAGTCCTATCAAGTCATCCTTAGATGTAATGAGTCCTAGCGTAGTATGCAGGTTATCCCTAGATGTAATGATTCCTAGAAATTCATCCTCTAATGTAATCAGTCCTATCTTAGAACACAAGTTATACTTAGATGTAATGAGTCCTTGAGGTTGTCTTTGGACGTAATGAGTCCTGGAATACTACATAGGTTGTCCCTAGACATAATCAATCCTTATGTGTTCCCATGTTGGAGATGATGAGAGGTCACAAGGAACTTAACAATTCTCACAGAGTGGAAGAAACAGGTTGTCTTGGAGATGTAATGAGTCATGGTGAGCTCCTATGTTTGTAGAATGCAGGCTGATCGTGGAGAGACACAATGCACTTGGTGTGCTCCTAGGCAATTCTCGCATAGTGGTAGATGCAGGTAATCATTGAGATGTAACAAGTCCTAGCGTGATCCTATGCTGGTAGAACATAAGTGGTATGTGGTATGCATCTGGGATGTTCTCCGTCTGTGATGATGAGATGATCTAGATACGACGAGATGGCGATAGGAGAAGTAGGTGATTGCAATGGCAATGTAATGTATGTTCCTGAGCTATACCTACTCAATGGATTTCTCGTGGATATGACAAAGACCTAGATGAGGACTAGGCCTACACCTAGCATGAAATAGGGTTGGCTTTGTAGAATCTTCCTATGACTGATAGATATGACATATTTCACCATTCAATGATCGATAAGATGAGGAATACAGAAACAACGACGATGATGACATGACCAGATGTGTTGATGACTGTGGTGAGATAATACCTTTCTAGTTAAGAGGGAGTGTTTTTGTATTTGTAACTTCAGAAGATATTTTGATGTATATTATCATTGTATATTGTTTTACCCCCATCATAGATGTGTTTCACTCTATTCAGGATGTCATTATTGTATATGGTCATTGAGGTAAACCCTCTGTTGTAAGTCAGGGAAATAGTCCCCAAGATGAATATAATAAAATTTGTTTTTGATTCTCCCTAGGTGAAGTCGGCCCTACTAGGTTAAGAGGTCAACCCAGTCATGTTATAGGTTAGTCACTTGATTTGTATGAAGAGGGAAGCACCCTCCCTCATTTAGACACACACTCACTCACTCAATTTCACATGAGGAGAGAGAGAAAACAAGGATGAGAGAGGGAGAGTTGTAGAAGACTTTGTATTGTTGGGTTTTTCATCTTGTGATATTGTATTAGTGACATAACTATTCTGAGGAAGTTTGTGGGGTTTTCTACTTTATGGTTTCCCTTATGAAAATGTTTGTGTCTTATCTATCTATTGTATCTTATGCATCTTGTTGTGCTTGAAATTCTTTTAGATAAATATCCTAATCAATTTGAATTAGATTAGAAAAAATAACATATCCAACCACACCAAAAAAAATGGTGAATGGTGTGGCCAAGGGAAATGTACAAGAGGGGCACAAAAACCATTAATCTTCAATGTGAATTGAATACCTCACCAACCCTCATCCATGTAAGAATCCAATAAATCCATGCCATATGAGAAAAGGTTTCGTTCACATGGCCAATTGTGACTCCTTTCTAAAGGTGATCCACTATAGACTATTATCACATATATAGTAGCTAGGATATCATATTCTATTTTTCAGATACAGTACATTTTTCAGCCAGATATCTTACATATGAGATGCTGAGATGAGCAGTTTTGACCGATCATTACTTTGTTGGTGGACTATTATACTCTCCCATGTTAGGACTGAGTCTCAGGACACTCAGATTCGAGGACTGATGTAGCCATTTAGTCATTTGCAGAGCAGTTGATGATGCCCATATTGTTTTTAGTGTTTTCTCATTGGACAGATGATGGTTCAGATATATTATTTGCATGGTTATGACTCAGCATTTATTATATTGTGTTATGGTTATCATTTCTCTTATACTCATTTTTGTGACATATACTAGCATTTAGTGTCATGATCTGGCGGTCATAAATATATGGACTTGGATGTATTTTGTATTATGTATTGATGTCCCTACTTAGACTTGGAAGTTCTTGATCTATACTCATTGGTTCTACCCTCCTTAGAGAGAATAGAGGTAGTCATTCCCACCATTGTTTTGGATTTCTAGTGTTGGATTCATCACTCACTGTCTCCACCCATCCATTACCTTCCAGTTTTGTTTTAACCCGACTTACTAGTTGACTTGTGGCATGGAGGAGCTTTCCCCGATAGAACCTTTGTTGGACAAACTTCCCTATTCATACTGTGTCTCGGCTCTTAGTTGGTGACAAAACTTGCCTTTGGTGAGTTGGATTGTATGCCTAAATAATTCTGGTCAGTTGTCCCGATGTTTGGCACTATGCATAACTCCCCCTGGTCACTTGAGATGTTGTTGGCTAAAACCGAAAGCTCATGTACTACTTGTATTGGAAATTTTTATATATGCGCCCCTGTAAAATGAAAATTCTAAAATGTGTTTCTTAACATATGTGAGCAAAGGGAAAGAGGAATGAAATGCTAAAATACCCCTTGAAGGGTATAAGAAAAGGTCCCAAAAGAAATGGTTAAATATATGCTATATCCAAATATTGTTGACCTTATAAATTTGAATATGTCCTGGATGAAAGTTGCAATTAGTTGTGCTTTTAAGCACTGGTGAAGTCCCAAAGGGTCATATAGGCCAAAAAGGACATGGAAATAAAATTGATGGTCCTAATGAAACTGGATCAAACTTGATGTAGACATGATGCCTAAGTTGAATAAGGACTCTCTAAACAACTCAACCATTTGTGGGGCACCGCCATTCCTTGTGTTGTTGTTTGTCCGTTAGTGGTTATAGTGATTATTTCCATTCAATATCCAAAGTGTCATGATGTTAAGTAGGAATTCATCCTTTTCCCTAGCCTTGTCAATTTCATCCTTCACCCTTCACAAGCAAATTGACTACAACTATGAAGTGAGTATAGTCCTGAAAGTCTAGTCTAAGTAATAATAAATAAAACCCTATATATGTATTTGGTTGATGTACTTCCAGTGATATGACTGCTACTTGTTGTGATTGTTGCTTATTTTATTTTTAGATCATGTCTTAGCCTTATAACGCTTGCAGCAGATGGATGATAGTCTGAGTTATATTATTGGTGTCTGGTTATTTACAGATGATTATATTGTCTATTGGATATGGTTTATGATCAGGTAGAGACCTGGAAAGGGTATGAGTATACACCCTAGATGGATTTGGACTCTCTGAGTCTAATGAGATAGTTTATTTTCAGTTCTGGGCACTTGCAAAGATGGTCAGGTTCATTTTACTCTTTTGATGTAGTTTTGTTTCACAGGATGATATGTCTGAGCAGGGAGATGTTTTTATTGGGTCTCCTAGGGCGCTATATGGGGAATAGGGGGTGAAACCACTTGATTGTACCATAGTACCCCCACAATATAGAGCCTGGTGGGCTTAGTTGGACAACACAGGCAACCTAAGAGGATGTTTTGGCCGGTTCACATTTCCCGAGGCAGATTAAAAAATGATTAAATGGCTATTGAAGAAATCAATTTGGGCTACTAAGGAAAGGAAATGACATGGGATGAGTCATGATGATGAGAGTGATGTCCTTCGCACCTTCTCCAGTAGTTGTAGCACCTAATTGGTCCCACACCTATTTTTTGGGCATTTTTATATTTTTTTTGGGGCTTTTGTGAGGCTCACGATTTCCTCAAGGAGGCACAAAGTCAAAAAATTAAATTATTAAATTATTTTATTGTTCCATGGGGCATCCAGAGGGAGTTTTTTAAGACTCCATGGACCCACCACGTGCTTCATTTATTTCTTGTTGAGTGGGGTACCCTCTTTATGCATGATCTAGTCCACTTTGGTACTTTATGGTTATATTGATCCATGTATTGTATTTTGAGCTCATCTCAACCATTTATTAGAACATTTTTATCTTTTAATCTTAGCCACTCATTTTGAAAATGGTTAGGATTTTGGTTCTGTCAATTCTATTTAAAGGAGAGAGCTTCTCATTTGTAAGGGGTCTTTGGCTCTTGGATCTGATTAATAGAAAAACTTTCTTGTGGACATTTTTGGATCTCCTTTGCATCTAGTGTTCTTAGATGGTGATTGGAAAGTCTTTTGCTTCCTAGAATTCAGGAAATTGTTGCAATATCTATATATTTTTGGGAATCTTTGTCTTGTCTACAGGAGGGCGACTTTAGCTTGAGCATTTTTCCATGGGGACCTCAACTCGCTTGGATTGTATTCATTTTTATCAAGGGGTTTTCATTAGTGTCATTGCGATCTATGATTTTATCTTACTGTTTTTTTGTAGCATTTATCTTTTTTCTCATGTGGCAACAAATCTAATATGGTTGACGTTTGTTGTGTAGGATAGAGGGTGCATTGGCTCCTTAGGGGAAAACGTTGGACATAGAAATTGCTCAAACCTTCTCAAATTGATCGGGATAGCAGGGATCATCATCATCAAGGCATATACAAGGTTTTCCAGGTAATATATACAAGTTGTTTCTCTTATTTCATGATCTCAATCCATCATACATGCTTTTATTCAATTTACTGAAAACTCCAAAATATTTAAAAAATCTAAAAAATACTTAATCGGGGAACCATTCAATATTTCGATAAACCACTACTAGGTTTTGTATATTCGGCATCCCTCTCACCACTTCATCTTCAATTTTTTCAAAAACGTTGCTGGTTTTTCCTAGATCTGAAAAACTGACTGTTAAAACCCTAGCGCCCCCACTGAAAATTTGACCTTCTGCAAATCTTACTTTTTTTTGGAAAATAATCACACGGGTTCATAGATTTGGTATCCCTCATTATAGAACACCCCCAATGGTAAGCTAGTTGCTTCTAGGTGGCCCTAAATCTGAAAAACAGACTTAGAACACCCTAGCACTCCTATTCATTTTCTGACTTTTTGGATCTGATTATTTCTGCATTTTTCCAACTTGGGTTTGTATATTAGGTCATCCAAATCCCATTTCTCCTCCAAATCTAAGATGATTCCTCCCAAATTGTCTTAGATATGAGGACCTGTCCCTCCAAACCCTAGCACTAGCCCTCCTTCTGCTGGTTTTTCCTGCAAACTGAATTTTCTGGGAAAACACTTTTCTGGGTCAATAGATTAGGGAATATCCCAAGCGGGTTCACTCTAACGCTATGCAGATACCGTCTCCATTTCCCCAGGCCCAACAGGAAATGATCTCTAATCCTAGTGCTAGCCCTCTTTCAACCTATTTCCTCTAAAAGTTGACTTTTCTTTGATGACTCAGGTACTTTGACATTGTCACATCTTTCACTGAGTCTACCCCTTTGGTACTAGATAATCCAAACTCTATCCTTACTCACCCTGCATTGGTTATGTTTCCCAAGGCAGCGATTATCTTCATCAGTTTCTAGTACCTCAACCCCAGATTTCATATCCACCCCATAAGTTACCTTAGTTTCACTTTGGATCGAACTTAACACTTCCAAAACCCTAATCCAAAGCCTTGGAACACCTTGTAACATCTCCCATAGATATAGGGTCTTCAATTACCCTGCACCTTACGTACCTAAAGCCTACTTGATCTAATATGGTGTATAGGTATGATCGCTCTTGTCGGGAGTAGATCTGGGTCTCCCCCTTTATTGTCTCAGACTTAAATAACATAAAGTGAAGATTTCCTTAATTGGTGTGAAAAACATCCATTTGGGAGTCTAGGAAGTCTTGGTTCCACCTCCTTAGTTTCCTGCCCCTCTACCATCCATCCTAGATCCACCTCACATAGGAAACTACAAGGTTGGTGATAATATTTTGGCATCGTTGCTGGGGAGGTAGAGGCTTACCTTAGTTCAACATACCTAACCTTTCCCTACAACATATCTCTTATTGGTGAATTACTTGTGTGGTTCACCTGGAGACTCCACCCTATGACTCCACTAAGGACCGTACCCAACTTATTAATCTTAAGTTTTTAGAACGTCCCCTAAATCCTGAAGAGATATCTACAACATGACTCCATTAATAAGTGAACCCATCCCATAAATCATAATTAATTCAGATGTATTCTTGAGGCACATGAAGGAATTAACCAAAACCATGATTGAAATAAACGTAAGGGATAAATGGAGGTCAGACTACGGGTATGAGGATGATCTCAAGCATGACTATGGGTATGAATCTAGTTATCACAATCTTTATGATAACCACCAAATTCCTCATCCATGGAACAAAGATTTCCCAGCCATCCTGAGTGGACCTGTAAGTCGACATGGACCTAGAAGTAAGTCCCAGTCAAATCCTTATAGGAAAGTAACTAGAGCTGTTAAAAAACAAGACAGACAGTCTCCTTTTGACTTTTCTGAAATATCTAGGGCACCTCATCCTATGCCAAATGATTACACTAAGGGGATTCCCCGGTTCAATGGAAATAAGGATATATCTATTGAAAGTCATCTGGATATTCTGTGGGATTACATGGAATCTAGAGGTGCAAACAATGAAGATGTTTATATGTGATCCTTAGGAGAATCCTTGCAAGGGGATGTTCAACTATGGTTTGATCATTTAGCACCAAGATCCATCATTGGGTATGAAGTGTTCATAGGTTTGTTAATTGATAGTTGGAGTAGGAATACTGATAAAATTTTAGAGAATCAGTCTAGCAATGATTGTGTTGTTGATGATCAATGTATTGACAATGTACTTTCTAAATTGGACCATTCCTCTCTTAATATGTTCCAAATTATGAGCGTGCCTACAATCCATAAGAATGTTACAGAGTACTTGGATAATAATGTTTCAAAATCTCATGTTGAAATTAAGAGGGATATCAATCAAATCATACAAGATACTCTATTATTATTACTTGAAGCAGTCATAGAGAGAATCCTGGATTTGATCCATGGAAAGGAACCTAACATGCACCATCAAGAAACATATTTAGTTGAGCCTTCCATTAGTGATGTCATTAAAGATCCTTTAAAAGAGAAACTCCATAGTCATTGCCTAATTGATGATAATTTGAGTCAGTATCCAACCTATCCGAATATGGATTTAGACCTTGATCATATCACTGTAGAAGAAGAAGAGGTTGAAATTAATCAAAATTCTGTTGAAGAACAATCTTGTGGTCATAGTGTGATTGAAGAGAATGTCTGTAAGAGGGATAGGGAAACTGAAACCAAACTTATTGATGTTTTTCCTTTTCTAGAGCTTAAAGAAGAACAATCACATGATGATATGATTATAAGTGAACTTGATCAAGAACATTGCAATGAGGGTCCTTGTCCTGATAGTATCAATAGAATTCTTCATCCAATCCTTAATCATAATATGTTCGTTCAATGTGTGGATACTAACCTTGTTTTGAATCTTGAAATCGCTCTGGGAATTAATTTAAAATCTCTTTCCTCTTGTCAAATTCTGAGATCAATTGTTCCAAGTATGGGAGAAAATTTTCAACCCACCCTCCTGTCCCGACTTTTTGAGTTTTCTTGTATGGGTTTGTCTTTTAATAAAGTTGATACTTTCCAAATATTCAATCAGGAGTTTTACCATTATCATGTAATTGGGGAAAAGGCACTTCATGTCTCTTCTCATTCATCTGTGATAAGTAATTTTTTTCAATTTGTAAGTATGTATTATGGATGGTTGGAGAAGGTGTATAAAGATTAATTTAATATTTTCTCCATTTTTAAACAACAAATGGGCTTGATCTCATTCACAGTTTCATTGCATTACAACTTGTTCCCATTTGATTTTCCCATTTCTTCTGGAGTGAATAGAATTGAATGTCCTATTAAGGTAGAGGAGAAAACAAAGAACTGTTTGGAATGGTTGAATTATGAGTCATATTGTCCCCTTTTATCAAGAGCATGCTTGCATACTTCTTATGATCCTGTCAGTATCTGGATGGATGAGTTTCTATAAAGTCAATTTCAGCCTTGGCATGATTTCATTCTAGATCTTTCTTTGAATTTCAAACAACAAGTTAGAATGGTTTCAATTTTCATATACATTACTTTCAAACCATCTCTGGCTTATTGGGTCATTAACTATAAAGAAATCTCAATGGATTCATTCAGGAAATGGTTGCACTGGATTTATGATTTTACCTAACACTTGTGTAATTTGGTTAGAGTAGGGTAGGTAGGACCTGAATAAGCCTTTCCTGGTAGTAGTATAGAATCTTGCATCTTTTCCTGAAGCTCGCCTTTGAAGCTCTTAGTATAGTTTCGATTTCTATTTCTTTTATCCCGCACAATAAAAAAATCAAACTTTTCTTAAAAAGTTATGATTATAGATTAGATTTATAGCTCTGGACATGCTGCAGGTAGTCGGTGACATTTTGGTAGCAGTTGCAGATATGGAAGGATTGGTCGAGGATGCGAGAAGTAGAGTACAAGGACCAGAGATTCTGAGGTTGTCCACTGCTCTTTTTAGCAGAGAACTTGTCCCATCTGGAGCCAGATGTTATCACATATATAGTAGCCAGGCTACCATATTCTATTTTTAAGATACAGTACATTTTTCAGCCAGATCTCTTATATATGAGATGCTGAGATGAGCAGTTTTGACAGATCGTTATTTTTTTGGTGGACTATTATACTCTCCCATGTTAGGACTGATGTATCCATTTAGTCATTTGCAGAGAAGTTGATGATGCCCAGATTGGTTTTAGTGTTTTTTCATTGCATAGATGATGGTTTAGATGGATTATTTGCATGGTTATGACTCAACATTTATTATATTGTGTTATGGTTATCATTGCTCTTATACTCATTTTTGTGACATATACTAGAATTTAGTGTCATGATCTGGCGGTCATAAATATATGGACTTGGATGTATTTTTTATTATGTATTGATGTCCCTACTTTGACATGGAATTTCCTGATCTATACTCATTGGTTTTACCCTCCTTAGGGAGAATAGAGGTAGTCATTCCCACTATTGTTTTGGCTTACTAGTGTTGGCTTCATCATTCATTATCTCCGCCCATCCATTACCTTCCAGTTTTGTTTTTCCCCAACTTACTACTTGACTTGTGGCATGGAGGACATTTCCTCGCTAGAACATTTGTTGGACAAACTTCCCTATTCATACTGTGTCTCGGATCTGAGTTGGTGATAAAACTTGCCTTTTGTGAGTTGGATTGTATTCCTAAATCATTCTGGTTGGTTGTCTAGATGTTTGGCACTATGCATAACTCCCCTTGGTCACTTGAGATGTTGTTGGCTACAACTGAAAGCTCATGTACTACTTGTATTGGAAATTTTTACATATGCGCCTGTGGAAAATGAAAATTCTAAAATGTGTTTCTTAACATATGTGAGAAAAGGGAAAGAGCAATTAAATGCTAAAATACCCCTCGAAGGGTATAAGAAAAGGTCCCAAAATCAATGGTTAAATATATGTTATATCCAAATATTGCTGACCTTATAAATTTGAATATGTCATGGATGAAAGCTGTGATTAGATGTGCTTTTAAGCACTGGTGAAGTCCCAAAGGGTCATATAGGCCAAAAAGGACATGGAAATAAAATTGATGGTCCTAATGAAACTGGATCAAACTTGATGTAGACATGATGCCTAAGTTGAATAAGGACTCTCTGAACAACTCAACCATTTGTGGGGCACCGCTATTCATTGTGTTATTGTTCGTCCGCTATGTGGTTATATTGAGTATTCCCCTTCCATATCCAAAGTGTCATGATTTTAAGTAGGAAGTCATCGTTTTCCCTAGCCTTGTCAATTTCAACCTTCACCCTACACTAGAAAATTGACTACAACCATGAAGTGAGTATAGTCCTGAAAGTCTGGTATGGGTAATAATAAATAAAACCCTATATATGTATTTGGTTGATGTACCACCAATGATTTGATGCTACTTGTTGTGACTATTGCTTATATGATTTGTAGAGCATGTCTTAGCCTTATAATGCTTGCAGCAGATGGATGCATGATTTGTAGATCGTTCATCCCTCTCACCAATTCATCTTCAATGCTGTCCAAAAATTTAATGGTTTTCCCTAGATCTGAAAAACTAACTGTTAAAACCCCAACACCACCACTGAAAATTTGACCTTTTCCAAATTTGAATTTTTCTGGAAAATACTCACAGTGGGTTCATAGATCAGGTCTCCCTCATTCCAGAACACCCCCAACACTGATCTAGTTGTTGCCAGGTTGCCCTAGATTTGAAAAACTAACTTTCAGCACCCTAGCACTCCCAGTCATTTTCTGACTTTTCTGGATCTAATTATTTTTTGTATTTTTCCAACTTGGTTTTATAAATCAGGTCATCCACATCCCATTTATCCTCTAATGCTAAGCTGATGCCTCCCATATTGTCCTAGATCTGATGACCTGTCCCTCCAAACCATAGCATTAGCCCTCCTTCTGTTGGTTTTCCCTTTAAACTGAATTTTCCAGGGCAAACACTTTTCTGGGTCCATAGATCAGGGCATATCCCAAGTGGGTTCACTATAATGCTGTGCAGATACTGACTCCATTGGCTAACGCCCAACAGGAACTAATCTCTAATCCTAGCGCTAACCCTCTTTTGACGTCTTTCCTCTTAAAGTTAACTTTTCTTTGATGACTCAAGTACTTTTACATTGTCACATCTTTCACTAAGTATACCCCTTTGGTACTAGATTGTGCCAGCTATGTCCTTGCTCACCCTGCATTGGTTACATTTCCTAAGGCAGTGATTATCATCATCAGTTGCTAGTACCTCAACCACAGATCTCGTATCCACCCCATAAGTTACCTTGGTTCCACTTTGGATCGAACTTAACACTTCCAAAACCCTAATCCAAAGCCTTGGCACACCTTGTAACATCTCCCGTAGATCTAGGGTCTTCAATTACCCTGCACCTTACGTACGTAAAGCCTACTTGATCTGATATGGTGTATAGGTATGATTTCTCTTGTTGGGAGTAGATATGGGTCTCCCCTTTTGTTGTCTCGAAATTAGATAACATAAAGCGAAGACTTCCTTGATTGGCATGACAACCATCCATTTGAGAGTCTAGGTAGTCTTGGTTCCACCTCCTTAGTTTCCTTCCCCTCTACCATCCATCCTAGATCCACCTCATGTAGGCAACTACAATGTTGGTGATAACATAGACCTCTCTCCCTTATGTATGATCATTGAGAATATATGTATCATTATTGCATTGAATTTAAGTGAGAGTATACAAACAACTTCATAGGTGTGGTAAGTCATGTGGTGTTATGTGACAAGTGTAAAGTTGAACTCCATGTGTGATGTAGATGCCACGAAACTTGAAATTTGTGGGTTGTTGTTGTTTATTTATGCACAACATATAACTAGTCTCTATACTTTTGTACTAAAAGTAGCGAGGTTCTTATAGTCTAGTATGGGGGGCTAGTTTTTACAAGATTATAGTAGTATAAA
Organism: Pseudotsuga menziesii; assembly: GCA_001517045.1. NCBI lineage: Eukaryota > Viridiplantae > Streptophyta > Pinopsida > Pinales > Pinaceae > Pseudotsuga > Pseudotsuga menziesii. Next base: position 56,880 of record LPNX010879456.1, on the reverse strand, counting down.
TTAATTGCAAATAAAATATAGGATCTCTAGAATATATACAAAGAATATAAAAAGGAACACAAGAATTTAGCCTGGGAAACCCAATCGAGAAAAACCCAGCAAACCTCTGTATAGAGATGATGGCTCATGAGAGCAGAGAGAAGAAGAAAGAGAGAGAAAATGTATCTCTAAGATAATACCCTAGAAAACACTCTCCTTGACTGTAGTAACACACTCTCCTTTTCTACTGGAGCAACTTGTTATGTGTGAATGAATGAATGAGGAGGGGCGCCTCCTATTTCAACTGATTTTCCAAGTGAAAAATTATTGGGGCCGATTTGACATTTTGACTGGGGTCGACCAACCATAAGGAAATACCAATTAATTTTATTTTTATTCTTTTCTTGTGTATTCTTTCCCCAGGTTTTACATTGATTCTTTATAGGGTTCACATGAGTAATTACATTAGTATAATATAACGTAGGAGGTACAGGTAAATATAATACAAGTACAATAAGAATAACTTCTGAAGTTGCACAAATTCCAACATGGGGGAGATATTGTAACAAATAACATTGCGTAACATTTTTTTTTGTAAGTAAAATATTCACATTATATTAAGAGAGAGTCCTTAAAAAACCTTTTACAAACCCACATAACAAGGTTGATCATCAGAACTTTTGCATAAACCCTTCAAGCATAAAGAAAATTCCAAAAAAGGACGCGCATACCCACAAGAGTCCTTTAACTAGAAAAAGATTCCACAAAAATGCTACCCATACCGACAGACTCAATTCCCACCAACCCAGAATTATAGACGCAAAAAACTCCATAATTTCATATGCCTACATGACCAAGTTGGCATCATCATAACATACCACTAAAACAACAACGTTCCTGATAGTCCACTGTTCAACAGTCCTGAGAGTCCATTTCCCAACAGAGCTCAAGGTAGATACTTTTGATAAAATACTGGGTTGAACTAGTCGTAGCATTCAAGAAATAGAACTTATAATAGCAGAAGGAAATTAAAAAGAGCCATAGAACCATTACAACAAACTATTTAGAAGAAAACAACATAGGACAGAAACCTAGTACACTCTCTAATCCGCAACAACAACTTTATAGTAAGATTTAAGACAAATCTTGACCCCTTCCGTGACTGGTGCCCAAAAAATCCGGTTTCAAGGCCTTCTGCAAGCGGTGAGGATGGAAAATGGAATCCCATGTATGGAATGAGAAAATAAACCTTGGATTCAACACATTGAACCGCAACCAAGATGGAGCATTTACATGGGCCCAACGCAGAACCTCCTGAATCAACAGTTTGATGGTCACAATCGGCCCGACCTACAAGGATTTTCATTAACCAGTAGACCGCCACCATTTTTCCATATAAACTAACTCACCTTATTGTATGCCTCAGGTCCAAAATCCAATATTCCACATTTTTACATTCATCCTTTAGCTTCTGGCTATCAAACTCCTTCCAAAGGATTTTCTCAGTTTCAACAATTCTATTCTAGATCTCTTGAGGAAATTCCAGTTCATAAATGCGGGATTCACACAATGCTTGACTCTGTGTCCTTGACATGCGATCATGGGTCTATGGTTGATCACTCAGCCTTTTTCCTTTTCTCTTATCACCCGCCATGGNTTCATAAATGCGGGATTCACACAATGCTTGACTCTGTGTCCTTGACATGCGATCATGGGTCTATGGTTGATCACTCAGCCTTTTTCCTTTTCTCTTATCCCCCGCCATGGACATCTAAACAACAGACATTTGCAAACTCCAATGGTTAACACAGGGAACATGAGACAAAACACACAACACCAATATGTCGTTAACCTCACCACCCTGCATCCTACTATATATTCCAAACCAATTCTGCACCATGATGATCACACACAAAAATATGATATCTTATATTCCATCCTCCAATCATTTATAGATCTTACCATTTATGCACTTGACCTTTCCCTTTATGGAAAGCATATGAATTCGTACCTTCCACCATCAGCTGAATGAAAGAAAATGCACACACCAACAAATATTAATGGAGTGCTTGGTCATGACAAGAAATCAAGGATCACCACCACTAGACACCACATGCTGGTATGATGTCTCACATGTAATGTGGCTCTTTCATACATCCACCTAGAGACTAGTTCTGTCTTGTTGTGCTAAAACCTTACATCAGTCACGATCCATCATGTCTGGAATCATAGCCCAGTTCTTAGCCCTAACTTCCCTATGCGTGTAGACACTGAGGTTAGATAAACTATCATCTGTCTTATTACCATTTCACATAATGTGGGAGAACCAGACTGCGATACCATTAATAAGAAAGGTACGAAGGGACTCCACTCAGATTTCCAATCACCACTAGGCAGCCACCTTGGCACTCAGAGTACCATGTTTCAATTTAGAGGCTAGGGTTATGAGCATCTGGGAGTCACCTTCAACAATTATCGACATTCTAAAATTCATTATTCCCCATTCTAATCCCTATAACATACCCTCTATCTATGTCATATTGTTAGTTTCCCTACCCAGAGAACGATGGCCAAAACTGCTCATGTCTCCCCTCTGATCACAGACGATGAAGCCATACCCTGTCGGGCCTAGATTTCCCTTAGATACATCATCAAAATTTAATTTAAATAAACCTAACAGTGGAGGAAGCCATCGACCAGGACTCTGCAAGATGCGAGAGTTCACTACATCAGTTGGAAGAACTATCTGAAAGTCCCTGAAACCCAATTAATCAGAATCATCCTTTCATTACCGGTCGTCTCCCAATGCATCTTCTCCCAGTTTCCCAGAAGAATGGTCTCATACATTTTAGTGTCCATACTGTCCCAAAATTTGGAAATCCGAAAATCCTTTGTTCTAAAAATTCTTCAATTTCTCCCTTCCAAATCGCCCAAATCAAGAAATTTGGAAAACTTTCCCAGAGGCGATTCAGAATGCGATTAAGGAAGGTTTTTTTGGGCCAATTAATCAAATAAACAACCGAGTTATGGTGGAGCCTAGATGTGTAGCAAAAAATCAAAGCTCCACAATCCTAGATCTCTAAATAAAAATTGCAAGAATATAGGAGATGCACCGATATTTCCTCCTCTTGTTCACGCAAAGAACATCGGTAAGGTCCAAGAAAACCACACCTTTATAAATTTTCTCTAGTTAAAATTCTATTTCGAATAACCAGCCAACTAAAAATAGTAATGTTTGGCCAAATATTCCTATCCCATTTATTACTCCAGGTTTTATCTTCCTGGTCCATATTATTTCACATTAGAATAGAATAGGCTTCTTTGAGGGATAAAACCCCTTTCTAAGGATAACCCCAACGTATTTTATCATTTCCTTCCTACCACCTGATACACCGAATATGGATTTATTTTTCTAGATGATCAACTTATGTTATTGGACCTTACCTCTCTAGTCAGGGACGAGGAGCCCAAGATCGAAAAGAACAACAAGGGTCCTGATCCCCCCAGATATCCTTTACCTTAAAGATTCCCCTAGTGCCACATTCCTCCTAAATCATAGGAAAAATCCCTGCTCTTCCTAGCGGTGGGAGTTGTTTCCAAGAATCTTCTCAAATCCTTGTCATTTTACCATTACGGATCTCCCAAAAACTATGCTTTTGGACTAGGCTACATCCTTACCAAGCTTCTCTCCAAATATGTGACCCATATTTATTCTCAGAAAAACTAATTAATTCATGGATGTCCCAATCTTTCGCATATTTATCAATCCACAATTTGGCCCAAGGTTCCTAGGTATGTGTTATCTACCTCTGCCAAAGTTTTGACCGAGCCACTAAGCTATCCTTCTCAGGGTCACGAAGCCCCATCCCACCCTGTGATTTAGGAGTGCAAACAATGTCCCATTTAACCAACACCTGTTTGTGGGCTTCCTGAGTACCACTTCATAGAAATTTCCTTTGGATATTCCACAAATATCGGAGGATGGTTTTAGGGGCCATCATCGAGGAAATCAAATAAGTCGACATAGCTTGGAGAACAGAGTTATCCAATACCAAAGCTATGCTAACTTATTTGAGTTAACCAATACCAATACCAAAGCTATGTCGGCTTGGACAATAGAGTTGGTAAATGGACTTTGCCAAATTCAGTGGTCGCAAAGTCCATTTACCTAAGCGTTTCTTAATTTTATCCAACAATTGAATCCATGAACCTTCTTTTTCTATAGAATTTATTAGAGGAGTTCCCAAGTATTTGTATGGAAGGAAGCTCTCTTGAAACCCTAAAATGTGATAGATATTTCAACGAGTGATACCAGAAGTATTAAAAAAGAATACCTGAGATGTTTGAACATTAACCTCTAATCCAGATGCCTGACCAAAATGATCCAGGAATTGTTTAAACCTACTAGCTTCATGCACAGAAGGATACCTCATAAGCATGGTGTCATCAACAAACTGCTGGTGAGTATGTCGCTCTCCTCCATCTGTCCCACATAATCCTCTAATGGAATTACTATCTCTAAGAGCCGAAATAGATCTCCCCAAACCTTCAGCCATGAGAATAAACAAAAAAGGGGACAAAGGATCCCCTTGGAGAATGCCTCTAGAGGGTTGAATGATGCCAGAAGGAACTCCATTCACCAAAATAGAGAAAACAACCGAATAAACTAGTTGCATAATCCAATCAACCCATTTCTGGTTAAAACCAAAAGCTTCAAGCATTTTCCTTATAAATTCCCAATTTAATTTATCATAGGCTTTAGAAATATCCAGTTTGACCAACATACCAGGGATTTTTTGGCTTTTAAGAGAGTGAAACATTTCATGGACCAAAATGATCCCATCTGAAATATGTCGACCTTCTACAAAACCTGTCTACTCTAGAGAAATCAGAGAAGGTAAAATAGGTTTCAACCAATTAGCAATGAATTTTGTAATGATTTTGTAAATAACAATTCATAGACTGATAGGCCGAAATTTGTCTGGGGTATAAGTTCCTTCGCATTTGGGGATAAGGGTTAGGAAAGTAGCATTCAAGATAGACAAAATCCATCCCAAAATCCCAGATTCCTCCACAATTTCCCAAACATCCAACTTAACCATCTCCCAAAACTGATGAAAAAAATTCATAGTAAAACCATCCGGACCCGGAGAGGTTTCAACCTTCATTTAAAAGACTTCTTCCTGAACCTCTTGGAGAGTAATAGTTTTCATTAGTAGCTGATTTTGTTCACCTGAAACTAGTGATGGGATTAGACTAGTAATGGTTTCAATATATTCTATGCGGTTCCTCCTAGGATCACTTAAAATATATGAGAAGTGGGAATTGAGGATTGCCTCAATATCTTCCCCTCAACTCAACTTTTTCTCCTCTGTTTTTTTTAATCGAATAGATTTTTTTTTGAAACCTACTCTAGATAACAGAGTGGTGAAAAAACTTGGTGTTCTTCTCACCTTCTTGGAGCCATTTAATTCTAGACTTTTGCCACCACATGATTTCCTCATGTTTCTCCTGTTCTTCTAGCTTAGTTTCTAGTATCCTTTCTTCCTCTATTTAGGCCTGAGATTAACCTTAGTTAGTCCCAATAGTATGAATCTCATGAAGACACACTTCCAAATGACGATTTTCTCGAAAAATATTCCCAAATTCTTCCTTATTCCATTTCTTGATCTTAGTTTTCAAACCCTTCAAATTTTGCTGGAAGTTGTACATACTATGTACCTGATCTGCCCTCATCTCTTCCCACCAGGATTTGATTTTTCCTTCAATTTATGGATTTCCAATCGGAATTGTTCTAAGAAAAAAGGATTCTTAAATTGGGATCCTAACCCACTCCACATGAGTTCAATCGGCCAGTGATATGAACCCCTACCCGAGAGAGTTGCACTATGGATTTCACTCCCCAAGTCTATTATGGATTCATAGACTAAGAACCGATCAAGTCTTGGTGCAATATGACGATCCCCAGATCTTTTGTTATTCCAAGTAAACTAGCCCTCCCACGGAGTAATGTCTAATAAGCCAAGATCTTCATTGGTTTCTTTAAAAAGATCACATTCTTCCTCCAAAAACTGTCTACCACCCTTTTTTTCCTCTAAGGAAGTGATAAGATCAAAGTCTCCTCCCACCACCCAATGCAAATTTGGAATAATTTCCCTCAGATGTTTGAGGGAACTAAGAAAAATACGTTTATCGACAACTTTTTGAGGGCCATATACATTCTTAATAACCCTAGAGATAGGAAAACTCACCACTTTAAAATTAGTTGTAATCTAGTTGCGCGTTCATTGAAATCTAGTAAGGGTAGCTTGGGATGGATCCCAAAGGATACTCAAACCAACAGAAAATCATTTAGAATCTATGTCCATACTTTCGCATCTAACCCATATTTTCCCCCTAATCTCCTAAATCTGATAAGCCAAACATTTAGTTTCTTGCAAGAAGACAATTGCCAGATTTGTCATCTTAATCTTTTTACGCATAATTTTAATCTTTCTCAGGCTATTAATGCCTCGAGTATTCCAATATAGGAGCTTCATTGGGGAAACTTACAAGAAAAGGGAAGCTTTGATTTTTGGGTATTATCCCGATTCAACCAACCTCCTTCCTACACCTGTAACCCTCTGTTTGTTTGATTTGCGTCTAGTTTTTCGACCAAAATCCTCTTCTTTGGTTTTCGTATCTTTGTGGGATCCCGAGCTAATACCTAGTGCATTCGAAGTTTTAGATTTTAGAATGGATTCTTTAAGTAGGATAACTTGTTATTGGGGAACATAACCTTTATATTTCTCAGTACTTGTTTTTTCAATCCCTTCAAGATCCAATTTCCCTATATCCGTATCTTCTACTTCCTCCTTTGATTCCTGTCGCAAACCGCCTTCATTGATATTTTTTTTTCTTGATATTTGACAGGACTCAGGTCAGACATCTCATATTTTGAACTGGGTATCTTGCACAGAGGTATTCTTGTTTCTGAGGTCTCTCCCTCATGGTGTCCCAGTATCTCTAAGGGGTTTGAGGTATTCATTTTCTTGAAAATATCTTGATGTTCTTGTTTCATGCTACCTCTTTTTCGGGAAGCAAATTTGGTAAAACTCAGATTCGCTGGATCGCCCTCCCTTCCTGGATTCTTTTTAGGGTCATTCATAGGACATTCTCGAAACAAATGACCATATTCATGGTATCTGTGACATCCAAAATGGATTTGTTCGAAGTCAAGATTTTGAAACCAATCTTCTTCCTCCCATATCATCCCGATGGCCTCCGGTAATGCCTTAGATAAATCCATATAGGCACAAATGCACGCATAGGTAGTATAGCGTTGAATCTTAGTTTGCTCAGAAATTTTGATAAACATTCCTAGAAAATTTCCCATGTATTCAAGTATTTTAGAGTCCCAATATTCATTAGGAAGAGAATATAACCTAATCCGTACAGGGGCAATTATCATGTCTTCATTTTTTGGACTAAATTTCTCTTTCCAGGGTTGTAAGAAGGGACCAACAGAGTAATATAAATATAGACCTCCATCAATAATACGACTCTTGTCCTCTATACTGATAAAAGAGATTTTAAAGAAACCCTTTGAGCCCAAGTGAAGGTCAAAATGACCCTTTGGTTTCTTGGAAGAGTTGATCCACCATATCAATGCTTTCTCATATGGTTTTTTACCTATGATTTTTCCAATTAGAGCATGGTCCGTCATAAACTAGATCCGATCTCTGAGATTCACAGATTTTACCACCATGGACAGGATCATAGATGCTTTTGGCATACATTTCCCAGGTTTACGATCTTGTCCTAGAGAGCTTGGTAATGACCAAGTAGATAAGATAATAAGTATCTCACCAATATTCAGGTCCCCTGATTTGGGGGTTTGGGTATTAGATCCTCCCCCTTTAGTCACCATCATCAACCACCATACTTCAACCGCCTACAGAAAATCCAAAAACACTGACCTCCTCACTTCTTGGAGCGCTCAGTCTCAGGTTACCCCGATCTCTAGAATGATCCTAGGCCACTTGTTGTTACTTCAAGAAGTGGATTCTTAAAAAAATAACATTGTGTAACGTTATGTAACATGACATTCCCATAAAATAAAAATAAAAATGCAAATGATGTATTCTTAAACAAAAATAAATAAATTATATTGACTTGATCTTAATCCTAGATATATCAAAAACTAAGAGGGATCAAATATATCGAGGTGTAATTTTTTTCTTAATGTGTAAACAACTTAAGATTAAAAGAATTTACACCTCAAGAGAAATTGGATCCCTCTCGATACTTGATAGATTTGGGTTTAAGATGGATCTTTGTTGGTGAATAGCATTGGAGTCATTTTCGATGTTAGATATCCCTTTCCATATAATCCTATTAGGACTATTACACACATTATATATTCCAATAAATTTCATTACATATGGTAGGATATATTAATATATTTGGAATACTAGTGTCTAGAACAACTACATCTAGATTATTTGGGTTGATATTTTGGTCTACTAAGTCAAAGTCCATCATCAAGACAATAACTCTCTCTATTGTAAACCATACATTTAGATGGAGAACCTTTGTCTATTACTTCTATATTTTATCACTACTAATTGTCTTCTCATATCTTATCATTCTTTATCTTTGATCTATTTTATTAATATTTCATTTTGAAATATCTGCTTACATAGGATTTCACTTGGTTTATTGTTTACTCAATTTGGTTATATTGCTTATAGATGGTATGAAATCTACAATTTGGCAATACTCTATAGTAGATGAACACTAAATATCTAAAATTATAGGTTAGCTTTAGCAATTTCAGTTGCAAGGACACTTAAACTATTCAATGCATTACAGGTGGAACAAATTATTGCAACTGAAGAAAAATATGAATAAATTGTTTTATATGTTTGACTCTAGTTGGAAAATTTCATTGATATTATACTAATTACATTCTTCACAAGATCCATTGTCCATGTAAAACATTGACCTCAAATGTGATGTACCTCATCACATGCATAATACAAAATCACATCCATGCTCAAGATGACTTTGCATTTGTTCATGCCCTAAATTCAAAAGGTGTAGACCTTTTTATATTGTTTTGTTTCTAAACTTCCCCTAAATTGCACCCATATTGCAATGCATCTTAGCCTCGAACAATTCATGCTTTCCTATAAACCCCTTGGTATTTAATTGTTGCATTTATGATGGCCTATTTCATGTTCTCGTATTCCATTTATGCAATCTATAGTTGTGCATCTTGTTCCACATTCCCTAAATTTCACTTGCTTCAGTTCATGTTTTAATTTATGGCCCCCCTACTCACAACTCATGTCTTATCACCATAAACATTGTCTCACAACTTAATTTAAACCACACCAAATAAATATTTCTATAAATAAATTATTTCAACAAGCAATCTAAGTCAGTTTTCCCACACTCTATGGCTTCCCTTTAAGGGCTATCTACAACTATTTACTATGCAAATTCATCCACCTATGTAACTCATCTTGTATGAAACTCAATTGACACCCTATACATTGGTTATTGTTCTAACCAAACCTATTGAACCAAAATGTTGTGGTACCTCTAAATTTGACTTTAGAAAACATAATTATTTTCACATTACCTCATAAAATTTCAAACCATGTATTTGTTAAAACATCAGCTAAAATTGTTGTGTTGTGGAATATGATTGTAGTGGAAGGCTAAAATTTTAGAATAAATATATAAAAATTCATGAATTCAATAAATTGCAAAAAGATATTAATCCCAACAAGTTAAAGGAATTTGGATATTAATGATCATCAAAGATGGTAAGAAACAAAAAATCAAACATGAATTTCGGCTAATGTCTCAAGGATTACATGAATATGCTTTCTTTAGTAAAAAATGTAGATGATCATAGGAAAGAAATCATGCAATAGATATTGGTAGCTAGATGGTATGCAATCCAAGGAAGTTTAAATGAAGGAAACCCAACATCCCATGTATCACATGGATCACTTAGTTCATGAGTATTCTTAGATTGAAGTTAGAACTGCTTAAGTTTGATAGAAATGGTGCCAAGCTAAGTACCAAATGAAAAAACAATATTGAAATATTTTTCATGATGACGTCCACTCATTGAGGACAAGGATATATCAATAGAATCAATATACTCGTAATTAATTCTTACCATTGGTTTATATGGTAGACCAATAAAACAAAATCCCTAGATCTAAAGTGAAAATTGTTTGAATCAAATTTCATCCAAAGGTATTTTGACAAGGAAAAAAAACACCAAACTAGCTCCTTGAACAAAGAATATTTATTGGTTGGAATCTCTTATGAATGGGCCATATTGGCTACTTGAATATAATAGTTGGTTGAAGATAAAAATTTAAAGTGTATGTTTCATAGTCACGAGTGATTCCAGAAGTTGTTTTACGGCCAGACCTTCCCAACCCATCAAGAAGGAAATGTTATGGACGCAGAACTAGTCACAAACATAGAACGACAACATCTCCCCCTGATGTTGAAGTGAAAAGAGTTGGGTCGGCCAACTTTCTACTTGATTATGTTTCATTGAGACCAGTAGAAGCACCAAAGGTTACTGTGGGAAATAATGCAAAGTATGAGTTAGTAACTCTGACGATACACAAAGGAGTTCAGGTGACAATGAACATAATACCCAACTTGAAGAAAATGGGATTCATCGACCATGACCTTCGGAATTTCCTTGAAATTGACATGAAGAGATATATGGCTACGGTCCACTAGACTGAGGATGTACCTATTCACCTGGTTCCAATGGAATGGATGACAGGATTTCATAAATTCGGATTATTGTCGCTGATGCATATGCCACACTTTGGCCACACAACAAAATTCAATGTACATGTGAAGCAGTTGTTGGTTTGTTTTCACGGAGGGTGCCTATGGCTCGACAAAAAAATATCAGTAGAGATTGAGCTCATAGCATCCATTACAGGAATTCCTCTTGCAAGATTCACCCCAACACCCTTCTTCACTAGGAAGGACCGGGATGCATCTCTGGTCAATAGAATGAAGAAAAAGTACAATTTGTTGATGAATAAGGGAGGCTTTTCCATCGCCTCCATCAACAATACCACTGTTAAATTCATAGAAAAAGTTTTATCTAGCAAGATTCTAGGAAATGTACAACCTAACCATTGCACGACAGGTATAATTGTTGCGATGGAGACATGCATAGTGGGTGTCCAGATGAATTGGGTGACATATTTGTTGAATGAGTTGTTAGAAAATGTTGTAGATGCATAGGGAAAAGGTAATCCCTTTAATTATTCTCGGATTTCGATTTTAATTTCATTTGTCACATGTGCATAACCACCAAACTACCAAGGTGTAGATGTACCTATGCCATGTCAAGGAGCTAGATACTAGAATCTCTAGTTCAATAAGGAGAATCCACAACAAGACAAAGACAACAATGTGGAATTTTGTTTACAAGGAGAGGCACTTAGATATATTATTAAGAAGTGGGCCAAAATAACAGAGGAAACCATCAAAAGGTTCGAAACATTATAAGATTTTTGGTTGGGGCACACCATATATTTTTGTATCTGTGACAAGACCCACTGAACCAATGGTTACCATGTAGTTTTAGCTATCTGTCAAAGAAATTGACATGATCATTTAGGATTGCCTTGAAAAATGGAGAGTACCTATCATAGAGGATAAAATATTTGCAGAAGATGAGTCGCAAGAAGATGACCCATCAAAGAAGCAAAATGGAAACCAGGGAGGTGATTCCCCAATAGAAAGCCCAAGAATCTCCTGGTTAATGCAAAAAATTGCTCATATAGCCTACACCACACACATACATCCATTTTCTAACCCATTTTACCTCCACACCCATGTTTAACCTATGTTTTTCTTTCAAAAGCTAAAACATAGTCCAAAAGGGCTTAAAAAAACCACAAAGAGCCAAAATAGCTCACAAGGGAGCTAAAAATCTCACAAAGGGGCTAGAGACCCCCAAAAGGGCCTAAAAACCCTAAAAGGGATTAAAAACCCCAAAATGAGCTAAGAAACAAGCGAAAAGGGCTTAAAACCCTGGGGTCCAAAACCCTAACCAGGGGCTAAAAACCCTAAAAGTTGAGAAAAAAATACAAATAGAGGGGTGGAGGTCCCCATCACATATGACTCTTCCTTCCTATCATTATTATACCCGCATGAGTACCTTGAGAGACCATCACTCTCAAGCTACTCACCCCAACCACTCCATTTCCTCCATTTGCTCATTCCCTTGTGTGTTGAGTCAACCTCCACACTATCCTAGCCTGTGGAGAGGCATTTTTCTGAGTTTGGGCATGGTGTTCCCCTTTTAAACCAAATCTAAAGGTATATTGTCTCACCATTATTTTTGTTTAATTTTATAGATTGTATGCATGTATTTGTTGTATTTCTAACAGTTTGTTGCAGCTCGTTTTTCCCATTGCAGACTCTATCCTTTCGTCCCTTTGACGGAAGGAAGGTGCATTAGCATGTATCTAGGGTTTTTACCTAGCTACAGTTTGGCGACCATACCGGGTCGATCCCTTAGTATCCCTGGGTTAAATAGTATTTTGCAGGTTTTTAATAGTTATTTAGTAGTTTCTTTCAACTCTTCTTTCATTTCTATCCCTGATCGAGCCCTCTCGCAGGCGATCCGAGCCCGTTCAGCCTCAGTTACTGTTGGTCGTCCCTGGTTCTATTTTTAAAATTTTTTAGTTCCCGGGCCAAGTCGGCTATTTTAGAATGAAAGGAGCAACCCAGTCGCCTATTTGGCCCCAACAGGAGCGACCTGCCTCTCTAGGCTCCGTTGTTATAGCTGATTTTACCACTCCAGGTGAATCACACTTTGTATGGCCTTCCCCTGTCCCGCTGCAGACTCCTTAGACCCCATGGACCATTTTTTGTCCTTTGATGTTTCCTTGACCATCCCGAAAAACATATGAAAAATGATACACGCGAATTTTAAACCTATAAGCGCGTATATACATGGGTTTGACCACTAAAACCGTGTACATCGGGATGTGTACAAAAATCCAAATCCTTTTGGAGTTTTCCTTGACATGGATCTGACTCACTTGACTCCTAGCCTTCCCTATGCCTTGAGATCGCTCAGATTTGACCTTTCATTACCCCTTTGAAAATCTATATAAGGAACTCTATGGTACATTGAAGGCATAAGAGATAATTGAGAGCAAAGAAACTATAGTCCATTGTTTTCAGAACTTATGCTTGAGTCTGCATCCCTTTGTCCCTTGGAGCAATAGTGTGTTCTTCCCAAGATTTCTTTTTTCTTGTGAGCTTTCTATTGAGAGATGGAGGATTGAAGTGGTGGAGTCCAAAGTGGGGGATTCAGTTTATCTAGTTCGCAGATGTGCCGTCAGAGGTTGTATCTTGTAATATTTGATTTATATTAATAGAAATATCTTTTCCAGTCCAATAATGTGTGTTTAAATGAATATTTTATCCATTGGATTATGTCAAATGCTTATACATTATTGATTATATATGCTAGAATAGATCTAACACCATGATATATAGAATGCTTGTATTGTTTACTTGTTATTGAGGAAGTAATCTATCAATTCAATATGAAGTTGGAAAGCTCAATGGGGATCTACTTCAACCATCCGAAATAAGGTACGAGGTCTGATCCTTTAGTGTTAGACATTTAATTTCTATTGCATATTGGAAAGGATTGATTTCTGGAGTCAAGTTGTCTGTTGTGGTACCCCAAGCCATAGGAATTTCTCTCCGTAACAGAATTGGTGACTCTGTTGGGGATCGAACCCAGAATATTTGGTTTCACAGACAAGACATACCTGCGAAACATACCTGCTTCATTCAGGAGCTCACTTATCCAGCCCTTGTTTGCTTGCATTTGGCTTTATATTTTATTAGTGGTTCCTCTGTGCACAATAGTTTGCCTAGGGTTTGTGTAAATAGAGAGTCTTTTTTATTTTTTGAGTCATTGTGGATTCGGGTGTGGCTCCTCATCGTTCTCATCGTTTAGCAGGACTTTCGCCTTCTACTTCTCCTCCTCCTTTGGGAGAGAGACCTAGACAGTCCAAGCGGACTATCTCACACATTGATTAACACACCATGGGAGACCATATAGAAGATATTCCTGAACCACCTTCTCCCTTTCGTGTTGATGATGGCGAGTTTACTCCTACTTATGATCCTTCACCCGACTTGGCTGAGTTAGGTCCTGTGATCTCCGAGATAGGAACTGTCACGTCCCCGTCCCTCAACCGGCGAAGAGGACGCGACGAGCACAACAGCACAGCCCAGCAAGATGCCCAATGAACATAAAATGAATTCAAATGCTGAAATTAAAAGCTGAATCAAGCATACACAGATGCATTTATCTTCAATCATACAGTGGAAGCAACACACACATTCCATCATTAATCATGTTCATCATTATTCATTTACATCAATATAATTGCAGAGATAGAATAGCAGCACTTATCTGTGGATGAAGAATTCACCCGCAACCAGCTACGTCGCTGCAACATTCCACCCAACCATAGGCCAGCTTGCTCATCAATCTCTCAGCAACGCTGCCACCCCCGAGCTGGGCATGATTCCTTCAGGATAAGGGTCAATTGTAGGCTTATACATAGCCAAGGGGACATAAACACCAAACCCACACAGCTGGGTTTCACAGGCTTTCAACAGACAAGCCAAGCCAGCACAGTCAGAAGACCAACCATTGCACTTAGGCAATTACTCAGCTGTCACAGCTTAAACAGGGAAAATGAATTCTGAGTCATTCTTGGCCCTATCGTGGCCAAAATGACTCTCATTCGAATTTACAACAGCTCCAGACGTAACAGTAAAGACATTCACAACATGGGGAAAACTACAGCCCCGAATTTATGAGTGTGCACAACTTACAGCCGGGTAAAACGACCCAAATAGCCTGTGAGACAGCCAAAAACGTGAATGGCCCTTCACAGTCAGTCGTGGATGCAAGAGAATGGCTCTCAGCTCTTCATGAGCGCCCCAAACAGAAGAATACCAGTGCGTGGTTAAACAATCCGAACCAACAAGGAAAGGAACAGACAATGGAGGCCCTGCGTGAGGAAAAACGGCTCCGTTTTTGTCTGTGGATGCACGCACAACAGGAAGGACGCAATTTGCAGTTCGTGGGTGCTCAGCAACTCATGGAGAGAGGAAGAAAAATCTGCGTGAGACCAAAAAATGCCCCCCAAAAACCTGTGCGTGAGGAGAAAACAATCAATATCATGGTGAGAGTGTAAAAAATGACCAGGGAGGAGAATGCAGGCTGGGCACAATGAACAGGCACGTGAGGAGAATAGAACAGGCAGGGCAAGCATGGAGTCATGGGTGGAGTGTGGATGTGGGAAAAGGACTGACAGTCCTGCCACCCCACTCCCAAAGGAAATAATTGCCCATCCACCAACAACCATAGCTTCCCAACTACCCAACAGAACATTAAAGAGGTTGAGAGAGGTTGGGTAAGACAAGAAGGGTGACAAATAACAAAGGTAGAAAACCACAAGGTAATAAAACATGGGTTTTTCCCCCATAACCAAGGTTTGACATCCCCCACCCCTTATCCTTTGGAACCATGCCCTTTTCATTCAACGTTGCACTGCCGTAGCTGGTTGTGGTTTATTTTAATTGATGTGCGGGTTTACATGATGCCAAATTAAAATGTGCCGGATAGCATGACATACCATCGGCAATTATCCCCATTGCCGAAACATACACAGCCAAATCGATGTTGGGGCTTTTTCCTTGAGCTCCTCACCACGATTAATTACAATATATACATCATGCAAACGGGGTCGAAACCGGGGACATTACATTACCCTCCCCCTTGGAATAACACCGTCCTCGGTGTTCCATTACATATATACAATACATGTACAATTGCACATCAAAATTCAAAATTGCAGATCTATACCACGTTGAATCATTTACTTTGAATGCCCAAGACCAAGCCTCTCGGCTTCCATGGACTTTTCCTGCTGGTTCTCAGCTTCTTGCTGATCCCGAAGTCTAGGAACTTTGCGGCTATTGCCCTCATCATGTTCCCTCATTGGACAGTCCCGGCATAAATGATGTCCTCCGCATCTCCAGCATCTCACTGGCTGCTTCATCTTTACCTGCTCAATTTCCTTTGAGTCTTCATGCCTGGACCGTTTCTTATCGAGTCGCTTGGAAAATTGTCCCATTTCTGGTCCACCTTCCTTTCCTTTGCCGATTGCTCCCAGAAGGCTTTTCACCTCCCTTTGCAAACCAATAGAGTCTTGCAAAATCTGGTGGTTCATTCCACTCTGCCTTTTCTGTATCCTGAGCATCTCCCCAAGATTCTCTTGGGTCTTGGCAATCACTTGAAGGAGACTTCCAGCCAAGTCCAACAACTTTTGATCTGCCGCCATAATCAACGTGCACCACCTGTTTTCACTTTTCTCACCTGTGGAATGCACCATTGAAAGTCCATCAGACCAAGCATAATATAGATATCAAAATCAGTTAGTTAATTACCTAATTGGCATGAAAGTCCAAGTCTCATCAAGGAGACTTCCATATCTTTCATGCCTTCCCAACATGCACATGAGCTCCTTCATGTCCATTCCTGGGCAGGGAATTAACTATTCCAGCATTCACAAATTTACTTTAAGCAAATACACACATTTCATTCTCAATCATACATGCATTCAACTATCCTTTGTTTTCACAATGCACAAACATATATATATATATATAATCAAAAGGCAAGAGAGAGCAGTAAGAGATTTTCCCCTCTTTGTTCCGTTCCATCCTGGAACCCTCGCCATCGCAGTGGCTTTTCATGCTCTCAGCCTCTTTCACTTCACCGTGAATGCTGGACCAATCTTTCTTGGTCATGAGACTTAGTGTCTTTGGCCTATTCCAGACCTCTAAACCATGGAGTCTCTCCACATGGTTTGCCTCGGCTGCTAGGACTCCCCCGTCCTACTAGCACCTTTTTTTCATTACTGCTCAACCCGAGCTTCCTAGGAAAGTCACATGTCCACATGCACCTCTAGGATGCCTTCTTGGTCCTCACCTCCAGCGATACCTA
>LPNX010879456.1:4046-38362 GCA_001517045.1 Pseudotsuga menziesii | reverse complement strand
CCTTACCTCTCAATGCCGTTCTTAAGATAATCTACCTGAAACACAAGCTTCAACAACCAAACACAAGCTTATGCAAGCCTATAGTGACTAGTAGTTGTCAGCAATATTTGAAATTCACAATTCAAATTTAACAAGCTCTTTTACATGGTAGATTCTGGCATTGGTCAGGATCTTACCTCTCAATGCCATTTTCAAAATAATCTACCTGATACATGAGCTTCCATCAACCAAACACTTGGTAAGTATGGATACATTTACTATCTCATTGCTACAACCATCACTGAAGCATTTTCAGAATTTATCAAATTCAAATACTTCAAAGGTTAGTCACATCTGTGTTCTCAAAGCTCATTTACTTCATGCAATCATTATCATGCTAACATTGCAAGGTATAGTCATATCATTCATGCAATTAAATGAAGGTTTAGATACCCTTACTTCACAAGCATATTATTCATACCACCTTGCTCTTCAATAGAGCATTTCTGGCAGTCAATTGATCATGACTATCCTGCATTCATAACAACCTTCGAAACAGTTCTAGAATTATCATTAATTCACCATTTCAGTCATTAGTTAGTCCGCATACCACATGCATTCATCTCAATGCATTCATGCCATACATCACAACATTGCACCTACACTTATGCAATCACTCGTTCACATCCTTCATATGCATACATCAAATGCATAACAATAAGATTCATAAAATCTTTCTAATGCATATCCATTCATGCTATCTTGCAATGATCCAGGAGTACTATGCATTCAACCATACCATGGTCTAACCATGACTACCTCATATAGGATGCATTACTATCATCAATATCATTAACATGTATATGCATGATACCTTTCTACATTCCAATATCCACATGGTATGAGGTCTCTTACCTGGACCAATCCATGGAATTTGTCATAAGCAAACTCTTACCTGCATGGGTCTTACTTATGCCCTTTCCATGACCAATTTGGTTGGTCCTTTGCAGGAGATTGCAAAATTTGCTCACCAACTATTGTCATGGACTTGTTGCCTTATCCCTTTCTCCCGAGGGTTGCTGATCACACTCCATCAGCATTAGCAACATATTCAGCTAGGTCCATGTCATCGTTGGTTTGTCCACTAATGCCAACATCAAAACAATGATTATCGTCAGTGGTACATTATACATACATATATTTTTCAATATTCTTACCAATCATGCAATGTCCTATGCATGCAATACATATCCTCATGCATTTCAAGCATAAACTTAGGAAATGTAGTTATAATTAGAAAGACAGGGTTTTAATGAAAACTTCCCTTCCAAATCCCTCATCTTCTCGTGGAATTCCTCTTCCACACAGCAGCTGGTTGACTTCACAGTCCTTGCTTCCCCTGGGCATGCAACTGTCCAGATTTGTCCATTTGATGACAGCAGTCATCATTAGCATTTTTGTGCTTCATGCTTAGACTCTGGTCACTTATCCCTATTCCTTGATGGATAAGCTTTCCAACGCCTATTCACACACGTCATTCCGACCTCGGATGTGAAAACCACACCCCTTCCAAGAATGAAGACTTTCAGCAAACCTTTGCATTTTACACACAGCTGCATTTTGGCCGAGAATGTTAACTTCAGCCACCACACTTCCATTGCATCATTCATCTTTTATGAATTCTAGCTTCGACTAAATTGCCCCAAACATAGAATCTTCTTTCCACAAGAACGACTGTCTCAGGGGGACGACGGGGGTCAAGGGGGCTTTCCCCCTTGTGGCTTCCCTACGCCACTGCAGGGCGGGTCGAGGGCAGCGCCCTCGTTTTTTTTTTTTTTTGTAAAACATTAATTTCGCGCAATTTGGCGCATTGGATCGCTGCCTCTTTTCTCATTTTCAGCACCTGAAAATTCTCTGAAAACAGCTCAAAATTTCACTGAGAAACAGTTGAAATCGGCTCCCAAAACTATCCTGCCTTCCGCAGTATCAGCTCTCACTTCAATCTCCCAGTCGCAACGTCGGCTCTCAAATCGATCTCCCAGCCGCAACGTCGGCTCCCCGGGAGTTTCAAACCTTCCGACGTCCGCTCTTCCTTGGGCGAACTTTCCATATCGGGTGTCGTCTGAATCTTGGATCGGGGGTCGGAAGACTTTCCAATCGGAAGCCTCATTGCTTCTTCACCCGCAACGGCGGGAGCTCTACTTCTCCAACCCTTCCGACTGTCTCATACTTAGCCAAAATTTCGAAATTTTGGCTTTCTTTCTTCTTCTTCCCGCCGAATCGGCTCCTCGCTTCATCTATCCATCCGACGTATCGGCTCCCCGGAAGTTTCAACCCTCCGCAACAGCGGCTCCGTGGAAGCTTCAAACCTTCCGCAACGTCGGATGTCGGCTGGATTTTGGATCGAAAGCCTCAGTACTTTGGACGCGTCGGTGATCGGATGAATCTCCCATCGGAAGACTTAACCATCTGGGCTTCCGCAATGGCGGACGGAAACTTCCTCAGTTCGCCCGCAACGGCGAACGCTCACTTCACAAACTCTTCCGACCGCCCCAACACTTAAACAATTTTCAATCCTTTCGGCGGCGTCGGTGATCGGACGACTTCTGAATCGGATGTAAGATCATTCCGCCGTCCGCAACGGCGGCACTTCCGTTATTCTCCCACTTTGAAAACTCTTTCGATCGGCGCGCTTTCCCTTGCGGCATCGGCGATCGGGCGAATCTTCAAACTCTCCGCGGCGTCGGCGATCGGGTTACTCTTGGATCGGAAGCGGGATCGCTCCACCGCCCGCAACGGAGGACGTTTAAATATGAGAACTCATCCGCAATGGTCGGACGGGAACTTCCCAGAACCTTCCGCAACGGCGGATAAGAACTTCTCCAGCTCACCCGCAACGGTGGAATTCCACTTCCTCCTAGGGTCCGACTGCTCAACACTTAGGATATTTTTCTGAATTTTTGCTGCTCTGCTGAACAGAGAAGGTAATCCTACCTTCTGTCGCTGCACCTTCTTGGCCCATAGAGGCCCATTGTTGCAACCATGGTGCTCTGATACCATTTTGTCACGTCCCCGTCCCTCAACCGGCGAAGAGGACGCGACGAGCACAACAGCACAGCCGGGCAAGATGCCCAATGAACATAAAATGAATTCAAATGCTGAAATTAAAAGCTGAATCAAGCATACACAGATGCATTTATCTTCAATCATACAGCGGAAGCAACACACACATTCCAGCATTAATCATGTTCATCATTATTCATTTACATCAATATAATTGCAGAGATAGAATAGCAGCACTTATCTGTGGATGAAGAATTCACCCGCAACCAGCTATGTCGCTGCAACGTTCCACCCAACCATAGGCCAGCTTGCTCATCAATCTCTCAGCAACGCTGCCACCCCCGAGCTGGGCATGATTCCTTGAGGATAAGGGTCAATTGCAGGCTTATACATAGCCAAGGGGACATAAACACCAAACCCACACAGCTGGGTTTCACAGGCTTTCAACAGACAAGCCAAGCCAGCACAGTCAGAAGACCAACCATTGCACTCAGGCAATTACTCAGCTGTCACAGCTTAAACAGGGAAAATGAATTCTGAGTCATTCTTGGCCCTATCGTGGCCAAAATGACTCTCATTCGAATTTACAACAGCTCCAGACGTAACAGTAAAGACATTCACAACATGGGGAAAACTACAGCCCCGAATTTATGAGTGTGCACAACTTACAGCCGGGTAAAACGACCCAAATAGCCTGTGAGACAACCAAAAACATGAATGGCCCTTCACAGTCAGTCGTGGATGCAAGAGAATGGCTCTCAGCTCTTCATGAGCGCCCCAAACAGAAGAATACCAGTGCGTGGTTAAACAATCCGAACCAACAAGGAAAGGAACAGACAATGGAGGCCCTGCGTGAGGAAAAACGGCTCCGTTTTTGTCTGTGGATGCACGCACAACAGGAAGGACGCAATTTGCAGTTTGTGGGTGCTCAGCAACTCATGGAGAGAGGAAGAAAAATCTGCATGAGACCAAAAAACGCCCCCCAAAAACCTGTGCGTGAGGAGAAAACAATCAATATCGTGGTGAGAGTGTAAAAACTGACCAGGGAGGAGAATGCACGCTGGGCACAATGAACAGGCGCGTGAGGAGAATAGAACAGGCAGGGCAAGCATGGAGTCGTGGGTGGAGTGTGGATGTGGGCAAAGGACTGACAGTCCTGCCACCCCACTCCCAAAGGCAATAACTGCCCATCCACCAACAGCCATAGCTGCCCAAATACCCAACAGAACATTAAAGAGGTTGAAAGAGGTTGGGTAAGACAAGAAGGGTGACAAATAACAAAGGTAGAAAACCACAAGGTAATAAAACATGGGTTTTTCCCCCATAACCAAGGTTTGACATCCCCCACCCCTTATCCTTTGGAACCATGCCCTTTTCATTCAACGTTGCACTGCCGTAGCTGGTTGTGGTTTATTTTAATTGATGTGCGGGTTTACATGATGCCAAATTAAAATGTGCC
Source organism: Pseudotsuga menziesii (assembly GCA_001517045.1). Lineage (NCBI taxonomy): Eukaryota > Viridiplantae > Streptophyta > Pinopsida > Pinales > Pinaceae > Pseudotsuga > Pseudotsuga menziesii. The sequence continues at coordinate 33,861 of LPNX010879456.1, read as the reverse complement.
GGATAGCACGACATACCATCGGCAATTATCCCCATTGCCGAAACATACACAGCCAAATCGATGGTGGGGCTTTTGCCTTGAGCTCCTCACCACGATTAATTACAATATATACATCATGCAAACGGGGTCGAAACCGGGGACATTACAGGAACCTTTCATGATAGACCTACTCACTCTAGGGTTGATTCCCCATTGATGCATTACCAGTATGGAATGCCGGAGGATTCCGAGACTCATTTTGAACCCACAAGCACTAGCTATGGTAGTTATGGTATGTCTGGTTTTCCTACACATGATCTGGCATTTCATGTCGAATCTGACTTCGAGCCTAACACTATGCCTAGGGGCACTCTCATTCCTTACCATGCGGAGAGGTTTGGGAGCACTAGTCACATTGCACCTTCTATCCCGGTGGTGGAAGTCACATCAGATATTCCTCCTAGGTCTAGGGTTAGTGATCCTATTAGGATACCAGACTCGAGACGGGTAATGATAGGGAATGGTACGTACATTATTACTTAGGTCCCTCCATCCTCGGTCCCTAGTTCTTCAAATGTTCACCCTCCACCTTATTCACATGGTCCTTTGAGCCAAAACATTGCTACGAGTCATGTCCATACTGCAGTTACTAGACCGATTGTGTCTCAGCTTCATGCATCGCTCGTCGTTTCAAGAGGTCATGCTCATACTTCTAGAGGTCACATTCCTACTTCTAGAATGTATATTCCTACTTCCAGAACATATGTTCCTACTTACGGAGTGTCCCATCGGACATCGCATGCGATGACTTATGGACCCTATTATGCGACGCAGTATGGATAGGGTTCTTCACCTTATGGGGGTGGGTATCAACAACCTGCTTACTATCCTATTTACAGCTTTGTAGCTCCTAATAGTCAAGTTCCACCACACTATGGTGTTTCCACACCACCCTATATGGGTCATACTGGAGGAGGGCACTATGGCCAAGGCCATGGTGGTAATCAGACCTATATGAATCAGGGGGCCATCCATCGACCTCATCATCCTAGGCTCCCTTTCCTCACAACGCTCAATCTTCTTGACTTGTCGAGATTAACGAACGATCCTATAGCTCATGACCCGCCTTGGCCGGCTGTCCCTACCAAGCTTCCTTCTAACATACCTAAGTTCGATGGAAAACCGGTAGAGGATCTAAGCGAACACATTACTACATTTCACCTATGGTGCTCTTCGAATTCCTTACATCAGGACTCCATTCGTTTGAGGCTATTTCAACGCACCCTTACAGGGCCTGCCGCAAAATGGTATATAGAGCTACCTAGGGGAGCTTTCACTTTGTTCGACGACCTTGTGATGACTTTTCTTAACCACTTCCAGCTACCAGTGCGTTATGATGTTGGTACTGAACTCTTGTCGACATTTCAACAAGATAAAGCCACACATATCTCTGATCATATTCAAGAGTGGCGTAGACGGAAGAGGTTAATTAAAGCTTTTATACCGCCGAAGTTCCTCCTCGAGTGGTTCCTCAAATCTTTATTGCCATATATAGTGAAGAATGTTTCCACATCTGGAGTGTAGAATGAGGAACAAGCAATTTTTAGGGCACAAGAATTGGACTTGATCTATGCTCAGTTTGGCTTGTTATATGAGATTATTCCCAATGCTCCGCATTCTAGTTTTGACCCCAAAGTCAAACCTGGACCACATGCCGATGGAATTATGGGTTGTGCAATTGCGAAACATGTGGATTTAGTTGCAAAACAAGTTAGTCTATTGTCAATAAACCAATCTACTTCAGGACAAGCTACGACTTCATTTCAACCCGCCCAAACAACGAGTGTACTTTCTGTGCAATCGTCGGACTAGAAGGGTAACCAGCAGCCCAGACGGAATAGAAACAAGGGTAAAAATAATATTAAGGATAGGAATAAGAATGAGAATGATAATAGTAATGACAAGAATGGCCAAAATGTTGGGGGGGACAAGTAAGCTAAACGTAAGTTTAAGTTCCCTTGCAATTTATGTAAGGACGATCACCTCAGTTACTTGTGCCCTCGTATTGAGGAAGCCTCGAGATTCTTGGCACAGGGCCCAACTGTGCTAACTAACCCTTTACCACACAATCAAAATATGAACTTGAGGTCCCATGACTAGTCTGGTGGTGATCAAGATCCATTGGAGGGTAGTGGTCATGGTTTTATTAACATGGTACATGTTGCGAAGGTTGTGACCCATGCGAAAGATTTTGGTTCATCACAACCCAGCCTAGGCAAAGAGCCTGATCCACTAGGGTATCCTTTGCGTATTGAGAAACCAGTGGATAAACCTGAAGCTGCACCTCACATTCCTAAGGGAGTCCTTAAATGTTTGGGGCATAATCCAAATTCCCAAGCCACCCAGAACTATTTAGTTGTCGAGGATTTGGGCCACATTCCTTGTGCGATGTCTGCATTGGAAGTGCTTCAGAGTTGTCCTTAGCAAAGGAAGGTGTTTCTTTCTGCCCTTGGTGTGAATGATGATGATTCTTCCTTTGTGATCAAATTTGAAACTGCAGGACTTCAGCCTCGCCTTCCCTACTATGTGTCTCTTTTGATTCACGTAGACTGTCTTAATATGACCGTCAAGTGCACTATGATTGACGAAGGCATTGCTACTTTTGTGATGTCTTTATCCTATTGGAAGGGTCTGGGTTCCCCTGAGTTGTCTAAATCAGCAACCATGTTAACTGTGTTCGATGGGAGATCTTTTAGGCCGCACAGCGTCCTCCCTTCCCTTAAAGTCCATTTGGGAGGGAAGACCGTTGCAATAGAGTTTGAGGTGGTTGATGTGCCCCTTGATTACAATCTCTTGCTAGGTAGGAACTGGATGTACAGTATGCAAGCCATTGCTTCTTCCCTGTTTCACGTTGTATGATTTCCACATAATGTTAAGATCGTAACGATTGATCAAATGACATTCAAGAATCCATCTGTTACCACATCTTCAGGAGCTTCGATCCCGATTGTTGAACACTCTCAGTCGGTAACTGGGAGTGTGGGTGTAGGCATGTATCCATCCCTCATGGGAAGCTTTAGTTGTCCTACACCGATCCTTATTATAGGATCTAGTTCTGATGAGGCTTTGACATCTATGAGATCGGTGTCTTTTTGCATGAGTCATATGGAAGATCCTTGGATTCTTCCTACACTGAGTACTTCGAGTGAGCCTGTCGTGACGGACATGCCGTTGCCTGCAACTATGATAGCTTATCAAGCTAATCTCGAGCGTGTTGTAGAGCGTAGTCCTTCCTCTTTGTGGACGGAAGAGGAGGACCCTTATGTGCTGCCGGCATGGGCAGTACAATATTCTCATGCACATGACTACCTTGATATGGTTTTCCCTTCATATGAAGCAATTATTGAGGCTATGTCGAGAGTTGAGCCACCATGGGAGGAACTCCATCATAGATCATACTTTCTTCCCAAGCTTGACCGCTTAGAGCATGAGGATCTTAGGGTGGTTCTTAGTCAGAGAGTTGGTAGTCCTATGGTTCCATTAAGCTCTCTTGGTCTGATGGCTGATGGAAACATGGGGAACATATCTTCCACGATTCCTATCAACATCTCTTGCAATCCTGTCACGATAGAGAATGTCTATATTGGGGCAGAATGTTCCCATGCTGAGATTCTAGAATACATCGAGCTATTTAAGGAATTCTGTGATATTTTTTCTTGGTCTTACAATGAGATGCTAGGTATTGACCCTTGTATTATCGAGCATGAGATTAAGACTTACCCCAATGCTAAGCCTGTTCGACAACGGTTGTGTGCGGTGAATCTGAGGAAAGCACCTATGATTAAGGCAGAGATAGAGAAGTTGTTGAAATCCGGTTTCATCTATCCCATTCCCTTGATGGAGTGGGTTTCAAACCCCGTTCCGGTGGATAAGAAGTAGGGAGCGATCTGCATATGTACTGATTTCCGCGATTTGAATCATGCCTATCCTAAGGACAATTTCCCTACACCATTTATTGATCATATTTTGGATGAGTGTGCGGGTAGCGAGGTTTTTTACTTCATGGATGGATTTTTCGGATATAATCAGATACAGATTAAACCTGAGGACCAACATCAGAATGCATTTATTTATCCTTAGGGAATGTTTGCATATCAAAAAATGCCTTTCGGCCTTAAAAATGCCAGAGTTACGTTTCAGCGGGCAATGACCTTGATCTTCCACAATCTCAAGACAATTATCGAAGTATTTTTGGATGACCTTGCTGCTCATTCTCGTATGAGAATGCGTCATCCCTATCACTTGAGATTGGTATTCAAAAGATGCCAGCGCTATTCGGTTAGATTAAATCCTCATAAGTGCATCTTTTGTGTGAAGTTAGGTCATTTGTTAGGATTCATCGTCTCTAAAGAGGGTATAAGAGTCGACCCTTTGAAGGTTGAGGAAATACTTCAGTTGTCTCCCAGAAGAATATTTGCCTTCTTCAGTTTTTGCAAGGCATGGAAAACTTCTTACAAAGATTTGTTGTCAACTTTGCCAATTTGACTAGAGGATTCATGCGTCTCTTAAATAAGGACACCCCCTTTTATTGGGATGAGCGAGCCCAGGAGTCCTTCGATGCACTCAAGCGAGCCCTAGCATCATCCCCAGTGATTAGTCCCCCAGACTATAGCCATGATTTTCTATTTTATGTGGCCACGTCATTAGAGACGATTGGTATGGTTTTGGTTCAAGAGGATGAGGAGCTCCAAGAGCATGTCATATATTATTTGAGCCAGAACCTTATTGACGCAGAGATTCGTTATTCTCATGTTGAGAAGCTTGCTTTAGCTACCGTACATGTGGTTCAGTGGTTGAGACATTATATTCTCCTTCGCCAGACCTTGGCTATAGCCCATGTCAATCCGTTTCAATTCATCCTCACCTGAAAGATGATTGGGGGAAAATATAATAAATGGATTTCCATTCTGCAAGAATTCTATATCGAGTTTGTTTTGGCAAAATCGAAGAAGTCTTTAATTTTTGCAGAGCTTATATCGGATTTCCTGAGCGAGGCCGAGGAGTTGGTTTGTCAAGATACATTTGTCGATGAACACATCTTCTTAATCTCGACTTTAGACCCACAGTATGGGGATATCATAATATATTTACAAACATTGAAGACCCCTACTCACCTCTCGCGAGATGAACAAAGACGATTACGTCACGTCTCTAAGAACTACCTCATAGTGGATAACACTTTGTACCGCCATGGGGTAGATTCCATTTTATGATGTTGTTTAACTCATGAAGAGGCTGAGGTTGTGCTGAATGATTGCCACAGAGGGGCGTGTGGTGGTCATTTATCTGGGCTTTCTACAACTCAAAAGATTTTAAGAGCGGGTTATTTCTAACCGTTGATCTTTAAAGATTGTGTTGATGCGGTCAAGAGGTGCCACCCTTGCCAGGTGTTCACACATAATATGTGCTCGAAACCTGCCCTGTTACATCCCATTATCACCGCCAGTCCCTTCACTAAGTGGGGGCTCGATTTTATGGATTGCAACCTAGTTTCAGCTGGGGGGAACCATCATATTATAGTGGCTACTGATTACTTCATGAAATGGGTTGAGGCTATGCCTATAGTAAAATCCGACGGGAAGACAGCTACTCACTTCGTATTCAACCAAATTATTACTTGGTTCATGATTCCGAAAGAGCTTGTCACTGACCATGGCTTGCACTTTCAGAACCATATGATGGAAAAGTTGCAATCGAAGTTAGGGTATAATCAAGAGCATTCCTCTTCATACTACCCTCAAGTGCATGGACAGGTAGAAGCAGTGAATAAATCACTCAAATACATTCTCCAATGAACCATTGTAGAAAGCAAGAATAATTGGCACATCATGTTATATCCTTCTTTATGGGCATATCGAACAGCTGTTAAGACTTCCACTGGTTTTTCTCCATATCAACTTGTACATGGAGTGGAGTCGATATTGTTGGTTGAATGCGAGATTCCTTCTTTGAATCTAGCTGTAGAACTCTTACCAGACACTTCACCATTGGAGGAGCATTCGGTTCACCTTGAGAAACTTGATGAGCAGTGTCAGGATGCCTTGGTGGCTCTAGAAATCAATAAACATCGTGTAAAGGTCCAGTACAATAAATCTATCTGTCCAAGGAGGTTTAGTGAAGGAGACTTGGTCCTTTTTTGGGATCAACCGAAAGAACCCTTTGGGGCAGGGAAATTTAATCCTATGTGGCAGGATCCTTACGTGGTCAAGCATGTGTTAGAGAAGGGTGCGTATGAGTTAGTGGATTACAAAGGAACGGCCTTGGCGGAGCCTAGAAATGGGATCTATCTCAAGAAATACTATGCATGATCTTTATCCAAGGCTGCTTATTGTATATTATTGTACAGTTTTGCATAGTTAGGTCTTTTTCTTATTGTGATCGGGTTTGTGATTAATTTCCATTTATTTTTGCAGATGTCAATGGAATCTTCCACCTACATAGGATTCACGGATGGTGCGAGCCGTCACACTCAACACTCAGCCTCTACTGCTTGGGTGATTTATACAACTATGGGTCAGGTACTGTATTCAGGAGGCATATGTCTACGACCATCTTCCAACAATGTTGCTGAATATAGTGTCGTTATTGAGCTTCTACGGGATGCCATTTCACATGGCGTTCTCTCTCTTGAGGTACGTCTTGATTCGGAGTTAGTAGTGTCACATATTAATGGTTTGTACCATGTTATAGATCTGATGTTATTGAGAAGATTCTTACATGTGAGATTGTTAGAATGACAATTTGACAATATAACATATATACACATTTCAAGAATTAATAATAAAGTTGCTGACTCATATGCTAACTACGTGTTAGATTGGCATTTGTTTCATTCACAGTAAATTCATCACAAACACAATTTTTACACTTGTAATTAAATAAACCGATTACCATAAAAATTTTATATATAAAAACCAAAATGTGATAATACACAGTGTCATGATACAAAATTGGGGCTCTCGAGCCACCAACATATAATACACGGTAGTACAAAATGTATACACTCACAGGTGTCTAATCCTGTGGAGGAGGAGGAGGGTTGTGATCATGGAAGGTCACTACGGATCTAGCTAGCCGTCAGAATAATCGCACCCATGCTCATGGTACACCCACCACCTGGCACTGCATAGCCTCAGGCAAGTCCTTGACTTGCACAATGGGAACCCTATGTGTCAGCCTGACGAAATTGGTATGAATGCTATAGAGCATCCGCTCTGCATCCACACCCGTGATATCATCCCCTCTTCCCCTCCGTCTATGATGAGGGAAGCCTTCTGGCCGCCATGGTCCCACATCTACACATAAATGGTAGATGTCACCATGTATTGTCACACAAAAATATGTCTTTTTGATTCCAGATAATCAAGAAAACACAAAAAAACTAAATAACACAAAAAATTTAAAAAATAGAGGGTTGAGATTCATTACCTATATTTCCATATGCCGATCCTGGTGGTAGCGGCATGTCCAGGTCCCCCCAGAAATCTATCCCCGCATAGGGGTAGTCATCGATGGCAACTATCTGTCATCGCCACCATGGAAAGAAGTCAGCTGGATATGGGTTGGCCACCCTACCACCCCCCAGTTTGCGCATAGCATCTGCCCAATGCCGTTGGGCCAGATCTCAAACCCCGTGAAGAGGAATGTCCATTTTGGGGCTCAATCCTGGAACACACTCAAAGAAAAATGTGCTCAAAATACTGTTGAACCCGAATTTCTGCACTCTACTTGCATTACACTCACTGAGATAATGTTTCATGTTACTCAGTAGTGTAGTGCTCCAGTCATAAATCATGGGTCTCATGCACTCCACTGCATAGAACATCAGAGGCCACAAGGGCTGGTGGAGTGATGCCAAGCCTGCTATCCTGCCCAATGTCAATAGTATGGCCTTTAGGCCCAGCACCTGTATAGCATTGGTAGGAACTTGACTCCCCACCTTCTCTATGTCTGGATAGCAATACACCGCAATGTACTCGTCGATAGTCAGGCCACTTCCTGGCCCACCATGAGAATGAAGGTTCACTACTTCCCCTCGTCTAGAAAGCCCTGTAATGAAGTATATGTCCTCCACCTCTATAGTGAGGGACATCCCATCTATCTGGAAGGAATCTGAGTTTGGATCCCAGTAATCCACCAGCATCTGTAATAGTATTGGTTTGGCCCTCAAACCACCAAGACATCAAAACTTGTAGAGTCTGCATGCACGTAGAGCTTGTTAAGCCATTAGATCAACCCTTATTGCTTCCTCTACCTCACCATGTTCATGCTCTCTCCACTCTAGGACCATCCTATGTTGGGCTTTGATCTACTGATGCAAATCAAACCTTAAATTAATATCAATCTGGGTTGGTAGACTTAGAGGCATATCCAAGTATCAGGACTCAAAGCTAGACTTGTTTGGTAATCTAGTTATCTATAAAATGAGCCTATTAAAAGATCGAGTTACTGTGACTTAAAAACAAAAAAAATCCCTTTACAGAACAGCTTCATTTGTTGTTTCATTTGCACAGCAAATCATATGTGAAAGCAATTTGTATATGAGAGCACTGAGATAAATAAAAATGAATTAAATCTAACCCTGAACTATGAACTATGAGATTCTGTCTCTTATCCCAGCGCTGAATAAACAATTAATCATTAATTTCCCTTACAGGAAAGCATTCATAATTTATAATTGTTCTTAACACTTCATCATTGAATAAGCAGTGATGTACAACATAATGAAATCGTAATCTGAACCATTCCTTCAATATATAATCAATCAAATGACAGAGCTTATAAAAATGCAAGTGATGTACAGCATACTGAGATCGTAACCTGAACCATTCTACAACATACAATTAAGGAAATGACAGAGCTGGTAAAATTGATTGAAGGCAATTTAATTAATTCTGCAATAATAAAATCGATTCTAAAAGAACTAAGACATACCATTAACAAAATCCAAATCGTTGCAACAATCCAAATCGCATTCACTGGCAGTAAAAGGGGTGTGCAGACTCGACAATGGGGGCCCTCCAATGCCTCATTCACACACGTAATTGAAGAATCACGGAGCTTAAATTATAATTGTATTCACCATAAATCAATTACACAGTAATAAAACCATGCAGTTCAGAAACAATATGCGTTTTTCCCAAATCGCGATGCCCTTTGTCCTCTGTCTTATAGAGTATTTATACAAACTTAAAAGAAAACTAGAAATGCTATAATCCTGGAAACTAATTAATGAAATAGAGTCCTTGAGATCCTCTATCAAATCTATGGAAATCAACAAAATCGGAACTGTCCTTCTTTTGTGCTGAGTGGTAGCACAGGTGGTCACCTTTGACTGTGGTTGACTCGACACCTGTGAGAGCCACATCATCTATCCGTTAGAAGTTCATCCATCCTTGGACATTGAGGATCTTTTCTCCATCTTTCAGTTCACACCTAACTGGCCTGCAAGTGCTCAACCTTGGAGACATTACGGGAAGTTAGGACATCCTGTAATCCTGAATAAAAATCTTAGTTTAAATGCTTTAAAAATCTCAAAACTCAATTTATTAAAAAGCAATGACATTTATACCTCTCAACCAAGGTTTGTAGGTGAATTTAAGGCGTTATAAATCAGTATGAAGGTTTTATGGAGGAAAATAGAGGATATTTAGGTGACAAAAAGAGATCAAAATGGTGCCCAACATCTCCCCCAAGAGGAAGCTTTTGCATGTCCCCATGCCAAAAATATTTGACCCTGTTTAAAGCCAAAAACCAAAACTGTGCTGCTGACCATCTTGCTTCTAATCTCCTGTCTGTGATGATGCATCTATTGAAGCTTGAGATGCATAGAGGACCTTCAGTCTTTCATGCTTAGATTTATAAATCTTCTTTTTCTTATACCATCTGTATGCATGTTTAGAAATGTGTGTCCTCTGAACCTTCAGCTTCCAATTGACTTCCCTTAACTTTTCATTCCTTTGCTCTAGTTCCTTTATTTCAAGTTTCAATCTCTTAATCTCTTTATTGTTTTTATAAGTCTTCTTCTTCTTCATTTTTATTGGAAGCTGCTCAGAATTGGTATCCATCCCCAATTCTTCATGCTCTTGTGCTGAATCTTATTTCTCTTCCTCTTCCACAGTTTGTGGCTCTGAGAAAAGAGAAGTTGAACCTTTGAGTATTTCTTGTCTTGACTGCTTTTCTTTTCCCTTCTCTTGCTGATCCAAGAAAAGATTGATTCTCTTTGTCTACTTGATCACTTCATTAGTGTCTTGGATATCCTACCCTATTTCATCTGCTGGATCTTCTTCTTCTAATGCTGACTGACTTCGAGCTTGCTTGTACTTCCTTGGATTTCTCTAGTAGGTGGTGAAGATTTGATCTTGTTTTTTATACTATTTTTCTTCTCTCATCACACTCCTAGTTTGTATCCTTCTCTGAGGCTGTTTTGAACTTGCTGCCTCAGAGTTGTCTTCTTCATCAGTAATCAGCAACACCTCTTTCTTTTTCTTCTTCCCATTTGGCGGTTTTGAGCTTGTTGCCTCAGGGTATGTTATCATCAATAATTCATCTTCTTTTAAACCTTCTTCAAGCAATTCTTCTTGCTCTTCAAACTGATTGTGAACTAAAAATCCTGACCATGTCAAATTTTTCTTTTGTAACTCATGCTGGATGATGATTTTGATAATTCCACAGTGAAAAAGGCTTGTCATTTTGTCCTTTGCACGCCTTTGGACAGGCTTAGCCATCTTAGTTAAACTCTGTAACAGAAAATAGGGCATATTGATCTCACATTCACCTTTTAAATGATGCAACAGTTTTATGTTGTAAAGATAAACAATGCTGAATCGTCCTTCATAGGTAATAAATTTTTGGATAACATAAACTATCTCATCCCAGGGATGAACTAGCCAGCTCCTAGGTATCCCTTTCTTCCAGTTTACTGACCCTGCTCTTGATCTGCACAAAAAGGGTATCCATACTTTCTCTTTGAACTGTTTAGTCTTGAAAAATCTTTCTCCTTGCTGTGGTAGGCTAGTAATTTGTGCTAAGATGTCTTCTGATAGTCTAAAATGCAAGTTTCCCACTATAACTCCTTCTCCATCAAAGGTTTTAGAAAAAGGTAGACTAGCCTACTCATTATGCCCATTGAAATTTTCAAAGAAGGTTACCCACTGCTTATTTTCAAAAATCTCCATGCAACTCTCATGAATATCAGTGGGATTGAACTTTGCTGGTTCTAGTCTAGATGGCATTTTAAATTTGAACAGGAAACTTCAATCTTTCAATTGTTAACTCTGCCTATGTTTTATTATCCCCAAAACAATACTCTGAAAATATAGAATTGCTGTTGGTCTGAGCAGAGTATTTGGCAAAGAAAAGGGTTTAAGTTTTACCTCCCTTCTAGTGTAACTATATTTACCTTTTTCTGCGTAATTTCCACAGTGAATGGTGTCTGTACACTTCCTGCAATCCACAAATTCCTTCTCACTGACTGTCTTCACTTCTTCCTGCATGATTTCCATAGCAAATGGTGTCTGCACACTTCCTGTAATCCATAGCTTCCTTCTTACTGTCAATCATCTCCCACAGCAGTCGATTTTGCAGAGAAAAACAATTGAATTCAGTTCCAAGAAAAATGACCAAGTCGTGGTCCTCGATTTCACCAATTCACAATACAAAAACTCAGGCACATCTGTATGCTGTCGTGGGGCATATAACCATGTTTTTCTTCATCATTTAAAAAACATGTCACTTTCCATTCAATCATTTGCTCAGGAGGGAAATTAAAAGTAAGGTTTTGATTTATATAACATGTTTTAATTCCTTTATATGCCCCAACGTTTTAATGAACAAGCTATAGAAAAGGGATTTCTTCTTTTAAAGTAGATTTTTCTTTTGAAAATATACATAACCATCGATTTTCCTTAAATTCCATATGTTTAATTAATGCATGGTGCACTAATGTGTATAGAAAAATGTTTGAAATTGTATTTCCCAGTTTATTGCTTTATTTTTTCTTTAAAACATTTCACTTTCTGCTGAGAAGGAGACCCTTTCTGACTTTCTGCTAAGAAGGAGGCCTGCCTGTAGAATGCAGCATATATTTTGGCCATTTAAAATTTGCTCTTAGGTTTGATTTCGACCACCATATTGACCCCTAGGGTAGGATGATGAAAAATAAATGGAATGCTGGAGATGGAAAGTAAATGGAATGCTGGCAGAAACTGTCAGGATAAAATAGGTTGTCAAGCTTACTAGGACAAGTAAATATGTCATCACTTAGAAACAAAGAATCATGAAAATTTTAAAACACAAAAACTGAAAATTATTACAGACTTTGCTTGATATCCCTGTATGATGAGCTTGCTGTCTGATGAAGCTGGTTTGTATTTATTTCTGATTCATTTATGCCCTTCTGATGTCTTCTGTTTGCCATCTCAGATTCCTTCAGCTTTACTAAAAGTCAGGTCCTTCTATAGGTTTCTTTTACTTTACTGGAAATCAAGTCCCTCTGTATTGCTAGAAAATCAGGTCCCTTTGCATATGAAAAAGACTTGGAGGGTTCCAAGAAAGCATAAAAATGCTTTTCCCCCTCACAGGCCTATTTATTGACTTGTCCTCAAGTCAAACAAGATCTTCAGTATTGGAAATAAAAGTATGTAAAAGACATAAAATTTGAAAAATATTTTTGGTGAATTTTCAATGGCCAAGCGAACCTGGTTTTCCATGAAAAATTCAAGTTTATATTGTGCCAGTGACCTGGTTTTCACAACTAAACTTCCTTTTTTCTTGTTTTTATATATTTTTTTCATATTTGTTTTTTTTTTCGATTTTTGTTTTCTTTTTCTCTTTTGTTTTTATTTAAAAAAAAAATTAGAGCAGCTAAGAAGTAAGTGAAGGAGAAACACTGAGGTGTCTATCCAGCACTTTCATTTCTTGTTGCTGTGAAATCTGCTGTATAAAATCTTCCTTGTTGATAGGCTTGGTATACATTTTGAGCCGATGGCCATTGACCACAAATGTGCGTGCTTCATCATCGATGGTTTGAAGTTTGACTGAGCCATTGTCATAGACTTCAACAATATCATATGGGCCAAGGCAGTGAGTTGTGAATTTGGCTTTGAAATATTTAAACTTTGAGTCAAACAATAGTGCCCAGTCACCAATGTGAAATTGCTTCTTTTTAATAAACTTGTCATGCCATTGAGCTCTCTACTGCTGTATCAGAATATTGTGTTCTATTGCAGCTTGTCTCATCTCATCTAGTTGATTCAGCTGAAGGATTCTTTCTTGCTGAGCCTCAGAAAGATCCATGCCCAAATCTGCTGCTAACTTGAAGGTATGAATTTGGAACTCTATAGGGAGGAGGACTTGCTTACCGTAAACAAGCTGATAAGGAGAAAAACCAATATTGTTTTTCCAAGTGATACGGTATGCCCATAAAGCTTCAGTAAGCTTAGCTGACCAGTCCTTCCTATGCATCTAAATATTTTTGGTGATGATGCCTTCTAAAGTCTTGTTTGTAGATTCCACCTGGCCATTTGCTTGTGGATGGTACGGGGTAGACTTTCTGTGCTTGATCTTGTACTTTTCTACTATTTCCTGCACTAATTTGGAAGTAAATTGGGCACCTTGATCAGTTACAATCTCTCGAGGCACCCCGAATCGGACAAATATCTCCTCAAAAAGAAAGTTTACCACAGTCTGCTCTATGGCTCTTGGTAAAGGTTTGGCCTCTACCCACTTAGTAACATAGTCCATACAGACCAAAATGTACTTTTTCCCTTATGATGGTGGATGAATTGGACCAATGAAGTCAAGGGCCCACTTTTCAAATGGTTCAATGAGGATTTGGGGATGGAGTGGAATTTCATCAAATCGGACTGGCCGTCCCATCCGTTGACAAGTATCACAACTTCTAACATACCTCTTAGCATCTTTGAAAATAGAAGGCCAATAATACCCCAAATTGAGTATCTTATATGTTGTCCTTTTATCTGCAAAATGGCCACCACACGGTTCATCATGACATGCCTTTAAAATATCTAAAATTTCATCCTGCCATACACATATTCTTATAATTAGGTCATATCCTGTGCAAAAGAGATCACCATTAACCCATATATTCCTAGCACTTTGTTTAATAATCTTTTTCTTTTCCTTAGATGACATAGAGGGTGGTAGTTGACCTGATGATAAGTAATTGGCAATATCAGCATACCAAGGAGTAATAACAGAAATGGAAAACAAGTGTTCATCAGGAAAACTATCTAAAATAGGAACAACCTCACCAGTATTGTGTAAGCGAGACAGGAAATCTGCCACTTGATTTTCTCGTCCAGGTCGATCTAGAACAGTGATATTGAATTCCTGCATTAATAATAACCATCTAGTAATCCGACCATTAGTGATAGACTTATTCATTAATAATCGTAAGGTTGAATGATCTGTATGGACAAAAAATTCGTAGCCAGTTATGTAATGACGGAACTTGTTGACAGCGTGAACCACCACCAACATTTCCTTTCGGTGACTGTATAGTTCAACTCTGCAGGTGTTAGATTTTTACTAATAAAATAGATGGCATAAGTCAAAGTATGTTCTTTCTGGCCCAATGAGGCCCCTATTGTAGTAGCAGAGGCATCATTGGAAATATGGAAAGGCAATGTCCAATTTGGTCCCCTTAAGATGGGAGCAGTTGAGAGCTTCTCTTTAAGTGTCTAAAATGCAGATTGACAGTCAGTATCCCAATTAAAAGGCACATCCTTTGAAAGCAATTTAAACAATGGCAGAGCTATCTTACTAAAATTTGCAATAAATCTACGATAATAGCCTGCATATCCTAAAAAGCTTCTTACATCTGAGTTGTTGGTTCAGATAAATTTTCAATAATGTGAATTTTAGCAGGATCTACTTTTATTCCAGATGCAGAAATGTGATGTCCTAAAACTATCCCTTCAGTCATCATCATAAAACACTTTTCATTACTGAGGGAAAGATTTGAATCAACACACCTTTGTAAAATTTTCTCCAGGTTTGTCAAAGAATCTTCAAAGGTACTTCCATACACAAAAAAATCATCCATGTAAATTTCAACACACTCATGAATTAGATCTGCAAAGATGGCCAAGACTGCCCTCTGAAAGGTAGCTGGGGCATTACATAAGCCAAAAGGTAAAACCTTGTAGGCATATGTGCCCCAGGGACATGTAAAGGTGGTTTTGTCTTGGTCTTCTTTTGCAATACTAATCTGATTATACCCACTGAAACCATCTAAAAATGAAAAGTATTCTTTTCCAACTAAAGTATCCAACACTTGATCAATGAAAGGCAATGGGAAATAGTCTTTTAATGTTTCCTTATTCAAATCCCTGTAATCCACACATATGCGCCATTTACCATTATTTTTAGGAACAATAACCAAGGGAGAAACCCATTGGCTGTCGAAAATGGGGTAAATAAATTCTACTTTTAACAACTTCTGCAACTCTTCCTTGACTATTTCCTTTAGTATAGGGTTCATTCTTCGTTGCGGTTGTCTAAGAGGTCTAATTTTATCATCTGTGTAAATGTGGTGAGTGCATGTCTCATGATTAATACCTAGCATATCAGTGTACTCCCAAGCAAATGCATGGGAATGTTTATTCAGCAAGGTAACCAATTGTTCTTCCTGTGATGTAGTAAGATGTGCACTTATATTCAACTATTTTCTTGGACTGATTTCAATTGTCTTACTTTGAATATCTGTGATTGAATGAACATTAAAAATATCATGTAGTGCCAATGCTAGAGAATGTACTGTGCAATTTTCTTGAAAATTATAACCCAAAACTTGATCGACTACAGCATATTGCATATCTCTTAATTCTTCAGAAATATCAGGTTCAGCAATAAAATAATCTAACAAATATTCATGGTTTTCTTCCTGAAAATTAAAGAGTTGATTGATACTCAAGACAGGCTGAATCACTTCTTCTTCTTGTTCCTTAGTCTCATTAATCCATGACAGTTGATCTAATGTAGAAGTTCTTTGGGCAGAAGGATAAAGTGCAATTTGTTTTCTCTCTGTCCCATGTGAAATGAGCATACTTCCTGACCTACACCCTATGAAGGCATCCGCTGTTGCCAACCAGGGTCTGCCAAGAATCAATGGATGACCTCCTAGGTTAGACTTTGGTTGTAGCACTATAAAATCAACAGGATACTCCCAGGAGTCTAAAGAAACAATGATATCTTCTAAGACCCCTTCAGGTGTAATTTTAGACCTATCAGCTAATTCCAAGATTGTTGTGGTTGGTCTGAGATTTGTCAAGTGAAGGTATTCCATTGTCTCTAGTGTCATGACATTAATGGTAGCACCGAGATCAATCAACGTTTTTGGAATTGAAAATTTATTAATAGTAATTGTAACCATTGGGATTCCAGGATCTACATACTTTTCAATGAAAATAGTGTTAGACATTAATCCTGCTAGATTGCCTACCACATGAATTTTTGATGGATCCTTCTTTCTTTTATTAAGGCATAATTCATTAACTGCTTTAGTGTAAATTGGAATGTCCTTTATAGCCTACAGTAAAGGAATTTTGACATATACATTTGTTAAATGATTCAAAACATCAAAATCAGGTAAGGAAATTGAAGGTTTTTCCTTGACCAACCTTTCTGGAAAAGGAGGTGTATAAGATACTAATGTTTTCCCTTTTTGACTGTGATTTTTCTGTATTTAATTTTTTTGGAGTTTTCTCATTTTCTGTTTGTTCTTCTAAGATAATAGGAGATTGTTTTTGTAAAGTTTTCCCAAATCTTAAATTGATATTTTGCAGTGGGAGAATTGAGTAAGGGAGTGCCATTCCATCATCAACATTATACATAGGTCTGTTTGTTTTATTATTTGGATTTGGAATTGGCTGAGCTGGTAATTGTGTAGGCCGAGGTGGAGGTTGATTGGATGGAAATTGAAGTTGTTGAGGTTGTGGACCCGATTGAGGAGCCATATTGGGTTGTTGGAAAGATGGAACTTGAAAAGATGGGGCTTGGAATTGAGTTTGCTGGTATTGGGGATAGGCTGAAGGTTGTTGATAAGGTTGCAAATAGGCCTGCTGATATGTCTTGTTACCATGGGCATAACCTCTCCAATTTGGAGCAGATTGGGCTAATGGAGGAGACCAAGTTTGCCAGGGCATGGGTGCACTCCATGAATTCTGAATAGGAGTTTGATAATTTGTATGAAATTGCTGCATAGGGTCTTGAGACATACCTGAGAATCATGGCTTCCAAGGTCTTCGTTGTCCCATAAAGTAGAGAGACTCCGTGCTTTGATTCTCCTCCATTTGAGCTGCTTGCAATTCTTTCAATCTGGGGCAGTCATCAGTTTTGTGATTAAAAGTACATAAGCCACAAATTTCAACAGCATTTAAAGGACATTCTTTTAGTGGGTGTTTCTTTCTACACTTAGGACAAAAGATAGACAAAGCTTGATCTTGCTGGTCCTGTTGTTCTTGTCTCTTCTTGGTTTTTGCTACTTCGACTTGTGTGCCCAAGGTACTTAATAAATCAGTCTTGAAATCTTCTAGTAGATTTCCAAGCTCAGCTCTAGAGATGCCATTGTTTGCAGATCTAGTTACTTTGGAAGTGATATCCCTTTTTCCAGTTCTAACCTTTCCTCTTGAATATTTCTGACATAACTCTTGTATCTCATCAAAGGGAAGGTAAGAGATGTCACCTTTTCCCATAACATTCAAAATATCCAAATACTCTTCTCTTATCCCTTTCAGAAATATTTTTCTAATCATCTCTGGTGTCAAAGAATTGTATTTATATTTCTGTAGGTTGTATGAGAATCTTTCCAAATAATCCTCCAAGCTCTCATCTTCCTGTTGAGTCATTCCAAAAATGTCATCTTTTAGATCCTTTGATCTGCAATAGGCTTGATATTTTCAAAGAAAGATCTTCCTCTTCTCATCCCAGCTAGTAATAGAATGCTCTCCTAAACCCATGAACCATTTCAAGGCAGCTGCTTTAAGGGTAGCAGGGAAAAGACGAAGCTTATGGGTGTCATCAGTGTATCCATAAGTTCGACACAAGATATCAAACTCGAATAGGAAAGAGTCAGGATCTTCAGAGGTCAGGCCATAGAAGTTTGGTAAGAGCGATGGTGGGATATTATTCATTTTTACCTCTTCCCCTAGGATAATGCTAGTGTCCAAAATGGGAAATTTAAAGGTGGCTTCCTGATCTCCTTCAGTTCTTTCATCCCTCTCTTGTCTCCTTTCTTCTTCCCTTTAATGTGTCTTCTCTTCTTCTCTTTCATGTCACCTCTCTTCTTCTCTTTCATGTTGCCTCTCTTCTTCTCTTCTCTCTTGTCTTCGTTTTTTTTCTATTTCCAGCATCCTCTCATATTCCCTTCTCTGTTCTGCAGCTGGCCCTTTTGATGTTTCTTCCTTAGCCATTTTAGAAGTACCCATTGTTCAGATGAATCCTTTTGGAAAAGAAGGTCCTGTTACTTCTGTTTTTGGGGGGTTTTTGATAAATCTTCCTTTCTCGTCTCTTTGTCTTGACATAAAACTAAATCTACTCTATCTTTTTGTTGAAATTTTTGTTTTTATTAGAGAACTAAAGTTCCTAAGCCTGCTTCTACAATGCCTCCCCGGCAAGGGCGCCAAATGTTGGGCTCTGATCTACTGATGCAAATCAAACCTTAAATTAATATCAATCTGGGTTGGTAGACTTAGAGGCATATCCAAGTATCAGGACTCAAATCTAGACTTGTTTGGTAATTTAGTTATCTATAAAATGAGCCTATTAAAAGATAGAGTTACTGTGACTTAAAAACACAAAAATCCCTTTACAGGAACAACTTCATTTGTTGTTTCATTTGCACAGCAAATCATATGTGAAAGCAATTTGTATATGAGAGCACCGAGATAAATAAAAATGAATTAAATCTAACCCTGAACTATGAACTACAAGATTCTGTCTATTATCCCAGCGCTGAATAAACAATTAATCATTAATTTCCCTTACAGGAAAGCATTCATAATTTATAATTGTTCTTAACACTTCACCATTGAATAAGCAGCGATGTACAGCATAATGAAATCGTATTCTGAACCATTCCTTCAATATATAATCAATCAAATGACAGAGCTTATAAAAATGCAAGTGATGTACAGCATACTGAGATCGTAACCTGAACCATTCTACAGCATACAATTAAGGAAATGCCAGAGCTGGTAAAATTGATTGAAGGCAATTTAATTAATTCTGCAATAAGAAAATTGATTCTACAGGAACTAAGACATACCATTAACACAATCCAAATCGTTGCAACAATCCAAATCGAATTCACTGGCAGTAAAAGGGGTGTGCAGACTCGACAATGGGGGCCCTCCAATGCCTCGTTCACACACGTAATTGAAGAATCACAGAGCTTAAATTGTAATTGTATTCACCATAAATCGATTACACAGTAATAAAACCACGCAGTTCAGAAACAATATGCGTTTTTCCCAAATTGTGATGCCCTTTGTCCTCTGTCTTATGGAGTAGTTATACAAACTTAAGAGAAAACTAGAAATGCTATAATCCTGGAAACTAATTAATGAAACAGAGTCCTCGAGATCCTCTATCAAATCTGTGGAAATCAACAAAATCAAAACTGCCCTTCTTTTGTGTTGAGTGGTAGCACAGGTGGTCGCCTTTGACTGTGGTTGACTAGACACCTGTGAGAGCCACATCATCTATCCGTTAGAAGTTCATCAATCCTTGGACACTGAGGATCTTTTCTCCATCTTTCAGTTCACGCCTAGCTGGCCTGCAAGTGCTCAACCTTGGAGACATTACGGGAAGTTAGGACATCCTGTAATCCTGAATAAAAATCTTAGTTTAAATGCTTTAAAAATATCAAAACTCAATTTATTAAAAAGCAATGACATTTATACCTCTCAACCAAGGTTTGTAGGTGAATTTAAGGCTATATAAATCAATATGAAGGTTTTATGGAGGAAAATAGAGGATATTTAGGTGACAAAAAGAGATCAAAATGGTGCCCAACATCCTACACAAGAAATTGCAAATTTTCCCATTAGATTATTGAAAAAACCTTATGCACGGCCTCATACGTGACTGTTTTCAAAAGAACCACGTATGTACGCGGGTTTGGGGTAATTTTCCGCGTATATCTAGCCCTATACACAGAAAAACCCTCGATTTCCGCGTGGGCCACAGAGCCCATTTTAGTTTGTCCTAGAAAGCTTAATTGACCATTGAATTTCATAAAAATTGCATCAAAATGAAAGAGAAGAGCATGGGTAAATACCTGGAGGAAACGGTAGTGGATTCCGCCGACTGGATCTCCTGGAATTCGCTGTTGAAAATCTGAGCTCAAATGGGTAAAAGTTTCAAATGTTTTATAATATTTTGAATTGTTTACTATTTACAAAAAAATTTTAAATATTTGAAAGTTTTTACCCCCTTTCCTATAGTTTCGACATTTTCTAACCATTTTGGACCGTTTTTTACATAATTCATGATGTAGAGGACCTTTTTCAGTGCCGTTTTAGCCGTTGGATTGACCCGTTCGTGTCAATCTCAGGTATCATGTCTAAACTAGCATATAGGTTAGGTTTCAGCACCATTTGCATTTTACATAACCTTATGACCATCTCATCATGACCTTAGGTACGAACCCACTTTATTATGTCACGAAACCTTCTTGCTGCTTTAGAAGTGGCATGATATGAGTGGTAGAGCTTCACCTTACATGGGTATCCTAGTTAGCGCCTTATTTTCATTTGGTTCCCATGCCGACATTTTCTCCTTTAGGGTGTGGGAGTCCATTGTATAGTACCACCATGACATTTCGCAAGAGCCTCATACTCCTCTTGATCTTTTGCTGGCCCATTTCCCTCAGGACTCCCTCATGTCAAGTTGTGAATGCATTATCATGAGCTTTGCCTGCTTTATTGAGCTTTGTGCTGGCTCCCCTTACATTGCGTATTCAGCCATATATCCCAATATTGTCTCATGTCTAGCCATGTAGAGCCATCTTTTATATCCTTTGCAACTTGTTTCCCTTCTACTGGGAGGGGATTTTCCCTCGAGTGTCGATATCCTACACATGTATCCTTGCATTGAGCATAGGTATGTTCCACTGCTTAGAACTAGTTTGTTTGCCCTTATGACACTCGTCTCCTCCTATTTTGTAACTATAAATCCATTTTATTCTTTTTCAATATTTTTAAATAACTGAAAAAGTCCAAAAAAAAAAATAAAAAAACCAAAAAGCCGGACAAGGAAAGATGTTATCTGTGGCAGTTGTCGAGTCGTGTCGCTTTCGAAAAGAGCACTGTATATCACATCCATTAGTTGGGTTATAGGTTGACTTTAGGAGTTGTACTCATTTATCTGATTTTATCTCCACCGACTGGTTAAGCTTCTAGTCCCTATGGAACCTCTGTCGATGCCTCCTATGTCGCAGAGATGTCTCAGTTTGTATATCGAGTCTATGCTGGCTTCATATATCATTATGCTCTTGTTCGAAGGAATTTGAAGCCTGAGTCGGCCATTCCTGGTACAGTTATTGGTTCGCGCACCTTATGATCGAGTCCTTCCACATTATACAACTTTGTTGAGTACCTCGTGCTGGATGATGGGGGATGCCTTAATTCCCTCCTTCCAGCGGATTTCACCCCATCGACTTCAGATCATTTATTCTAGGATTGGAATCTAGAGTCATTTTGAGTGCCTTGAGACTTGTAGTCATCAGTGGCATGTTCTCTCGCCATCGACAGTATTTGGGAATACATCAATGTCCCCTGATCGATGGATACTCTCAAGTGTTCAACCTCAACAAATTTATTCACACTTGTTAGTTTGCACTCTAGTACCTTTATTCCCATTTTCATTATCGGTGGGTGATCTCGCATTTGTTAACGGTATACATTAATGACCGCTAATCAGACGATAGACTACTATGTTCGACCTCGACACCTCTATTCGCATAGTAGGACATGTACTTGTAGCGGTTTGTGTAGAGGACTTTCTAGATTGGTGGCATCTCTTATATGCTACCTCTTTGATCGTGCCAGTGTTCATGAGATTTCAGCTCTCATGACTTGATTCTAGTATATGTCAGACATTTCCAGCCATTATGGAGATCTTAATCCATTATATATCTTCAGCCATTATGGAGATCATGGTCCTTTGTATATCTTCATCATGGAGATTTTGATCTATGTATATTGTACGTGGCGATGACCACTTATGTGATATCTTGTATCATGCCTATTCATGGCCATTGTAATCTTATGTATCCAAGACTGCTATATATGCAGAGTTGTATCATTGTACTATTTTGATTGGGTGGCTAGTCTTCCATTTCAGATACTTCATCACTCCACTTCTGGGATGGACTTATAATGTATTTCAGCCATCGTATGACCCCTCTGACCTCACACATTAGGGGGCATCTGTTATAGCTGATTTGACCACTCCAGGTGAATCACACTTTGTATGGCCTTCCCCTGTCCCGCTACAGACTCCTTAGATCCCATGGACCATTTTTTGTCATTTGATGTTTCCTTTACCATCCCTAAAAACATGTGAAAAATGATACACGCGACTTTTAAACCTATAAGCGCGTATATACACGGGTTTGACCACTAAAACCGCATACATCGAGATGTGTACAAAAATCCAAATCCTTTTGGA
Organism: Pseudotsuga menziesii; assembly: GCA_001517045.1. NCBI lineage: Eukaryota > Viridiplantae > Streptophyta > Pinopsida > Pinales > Pinaceae > Pseudotsuga > Pseudotsuga menziesii. The sequence continues at coordinate 11,127 of LPNX010879456.1, read as the reverse complement.
GTTTTCCTTGACATGGATCCGACTCACTTGACTCTTGGCCTTCCCTATGCCTTGAGATATATAAGGAACTCTATGGTACATTGAAGGCATAAGAGAGAATTGAGAGCAAAGAAACTATAGTTTATTATTTCCAGAACTTATGCTTGAGTCTGCATCCCTTTGTCCCTTGGAGCACTAGTGTGTTCTTCCCAAGCTTGCATTTTTCTTGTGAGCTTTCTATTGAGAGATGGATGATTGAAGTGGTGGAGGCGCAAGCAAGGGATTCAGTTTCTGTGGTTCGCAGACGTGCTATCAGAGGTTATATCTTATAATCTTTGATTTATATTAATAGAAATATCTTTTCCTATCCAATAATGTGTGTTTGAATGAATATTTTATCCATTGGATTATGTCAAATGCTTATACATTATTGATTATATATGTTAGAATAGATCTAACACCATGATATATAGAATGCTTGTATTGTTTACTTGTTGTTGAGGAAGTAATCTATCAATTCAAGCTGAAGTTGGAAAGCTCAACCGGGATCTACTTCAACCGTCCGGAATAAGGTACGAGGTCTGATCCTTTAGTGTTAGACATTTACTTTTTATTGCATATTGGAAAGGATTGATTTTTGGAGTCAAGCTGTCTGTTGTGGTACCCCAAGCCATAGGAATTTCTCCCCGTAACATCCGTCATCGCTTTTTTTGGCCCATAAGTGACCGAGTCACCTATTCAAACCCAAAAGGTATGACTTAGTCTCCTATTCGGCCCCGAAAGGAGCAACCTTCCTCTCAGGTCCCCTGTTGCTGCTGTTCGGACTGTCTGTGAGACTCAGTCCCAGTTGTCCAGCAGCTAGAAGCAATCTCTATTTTCTGCAAGTAGTTTTACATTTGGTTTCTTGTATGGTCAACTATTTGCAAATGCAAATCTTCTTATTGCTTGGTTAAATTTCTGCAAGTTTATTTCATTATTTCATCATTAAAACACAAAGGGAATTAACCATCTTGTTCAGCCCTTCCTCTTCTACTCAGTCATAACCCTCCAGGGTATTCTGAGATAAGACGGAGGGTTGAGCAAGTGCAGTAATATGCACCTGTCATTGTTATTTCTCTAACCCACCAAAAACAAGTGTCTTGGAAGCGAGAGGGGGTGGAAACCGTTGGGGGTTTCACGGTGTTCACGCCCTCCTTGTTGAGAAACCTTTCATTTGAGGAGTGACCTATGCATCTACGGGTGGGCTTGTTCCCACTTTGATGAGAGCCCAATGCTCCTTCTTGGACAAAGAGGGATACAAAAATAGGTCAGCCATACTATTGATTAACATTTTATAGTTTGTAGGGCACTTCGGTTCTGTTTATTTTACTGGGTTCATATGTTACAGTTTGTGTTGCCCATTGCCTCATCTATGCATAAATTCTAATACTATTTTCTTATCACACAATTAACAAATAATAATTATAACAATAAGGTCATACACAAAGTACACACACAACCACACCATATAATTCAACCAAACTCGGTTCATGACCTCGAGTGAATCTTTAAAAGTAATCAATTTACTTAATCAACATCTTGTGGTTTGATGACATAAGTCTCCACCGCCTTAACCGTGGGAAGTGCTTGAGCTATGCCCTAAAACTCATTGTGAGGAGTACCACAGGAACCCCAAAGTAGTTGGCCAATGAGAGGAATTTCCAAGTGAAACAGGCAATGACCCCTTTCGATTGACAAGAAACCCCTGTGTGAGGAAAAAACCAAGCATTGTCTTCCGACAGTATTGGTGGCCGAGTAACCATGTGTGAACTAATAGGAAGCCATTAAAACCACGGTCCAAAGTTCATTCCCAATTACCACCAGCAAGACAACATTGATCAACCACACTTTTCTTCACGCCTTAGGGGGGATCCCCCTCCATTTGGGTCATTACACCAACACCGTCGAGGCCATCCTTGACAACCATCTTCACCATTAGAAGGCCACACGGCCTCTAATTCTGACTTGGATTCCTACAAGCCAAAGCCAAACCTGCACACCGCACCATCTAGCCACATGGCTGGTGAAAATACAGACCCCTTCTTTGGAGGGGTGGTTGGCAGTGGACCCACGTCCATGCCTCATGTCACGACCAACATCTCGGCTGACGATCTCATTACCTCTACGCATACTATGGTGAATCCACTACCCATTAGTGGCGGTCCCACACCAACCCCTATAATTCCCACAGTGCCACCTTTCTTACCTGGGGGTAGTGGCCCTTACATGAATGTTCGACTATCCCCATTGCGGGATGTCAACTTCAGGTATCCCCAGCCGCGCAGGGATGTCACACTCCTACAAACTCAGGCACCACCATCGGTCCCTCCCTCACCAACCTAGGGTCTAACCTCCCATTCATGGATCACCTTAACTTTCCTGATTTGGCCAAGTTAACCAATGACCCAATCAATCATCAACCCCATTAAACTCCTATGCCAACCAAATTCCCATCACACATTCCAAAGTTTGAAGGGAAGGCAGGTGAGTGCCCCCAAAATCACATCATGTCATTTCATCTATGGTGCTCTTCAAACAACATTGTGGAGGATTCGATTAGGCTTAGGCTGTTCCAGTACACCCTCATCAGTGCCACAGCCAAATGGTATATTGAGCTACCTCAAGCCTCTTACCCAAACTTCAATTCCCTAGCCTTCATGTTCCTGCAATATTTCCAACTCCCCATCAGATATGACAAGGGTGTTGAGATATTGCTATATTTTTTCTAAAACAATGTGACTCATAGAACTAACCACATCCATGAGTGGCGGTGACGCCATAGTCTATACAAGATTAAGTTGGATAACAGGATCTTTCTGGATTGGTTTCTAAAAACCTTACTACCACCGATAGCCAAGGACGTTGCCTTCGAACGTCCCCAATATGAGGAAGAGGCCATCTTGAAGGCCCAACAATTTGACTTGATTTATGCTTAGTTTGGATACCTTTACACCATCATTCTAGATGCTCCCCGTACCATCACCTCTCACCACGATGCGCTGAGGGCATCCCATGTTGCGGATGGCATCATAGGCTCTGTCTCCCAAAACCCACAGTACAATGTGCCACCTCATAGGATGCCACCGCACCTAAGACACACCCCTAGTGTTGTGCAACAAAACCAAGTTCCCGACTACTCAAGGATGATGGCTCAGTTCGGAGCCACAACCTCCTACACACATCCCATACCACAACAACATGCCCATGCAACAACTTGGCCGACACAACCATATTCGAGACCAATAACCAGATTCATAGCCCCTCCAGCTCCCCCAATATACTATGCACCACCTATGCAAGCCGCTCGAGCCCGCGCCCAGCTCTGCCGACACCCATGGGACAAGTTTTTTCTTAGTAGAATTTTCCCAACCAACTGACCCCCAATAACCAACAAGGGAAAGGGAGGAAAAACCGAGCTAGGAATCAGGGTAACAACCAACCGCAAGGAGGTGACCAATAGTTGAATCTTCCCAACAACACTGGCGCTAATCCACCGGATCGTAGCCCCCAACAGCCTAATCCACCTGGATGAAATGCTCCGTTACGGACCAACCATCCATGAAAACTATGCAAATTTTATGGCCATTACACTCACGAATTCCCTCACATGGAATGCCCCAAGCAAGTTCTTCAAAACAAAGCTCATCGCAGTACCAATGCAACAGTTCAATCTCAACCCAATCCAACACCACGAGGCCCTCCACCCATGGTGATCCAGAACCTGTTACCACTCCAAGGATTGGTAGCAACCGCACCTGTGCCCCCACCTGCTCCTGCAACTCCCACCGCAGCCCCACCTACAGAGACAGGTGTTCATCACCTGCTGGCCATGACAACTAAAGAGGTCAACTTGCAGACCAGGAGAAATCAGTATGGATCCAACACTGAAACTGCTAACCCATCAATGACATTTGCATCCAACACGATTGATATTCCACTTCACCTACCTACACCCCCCATTGATGGGGCATCCCAAGGACCATGATTCCCCATGCGATGGATCACCAACAATGCCACGACTAGAGCTGCTGTAAAATTAGCATTGTTGATGACTTGGCCCAGTCACCTACGTCCATGTCTACTCTAGAAGTGCTGAAAACATGCCTACCATAGTGAAAAGCATTACTGGATGCACTCGGTTCCATGGATCCGTCCAACTCCAAATTGATTACATTTGATTTGGACAACAAATAGCTTAGAATGCCATCAACCATTTCCTTCCATATTCCAGTATCAATTCGGAATTTGGTTGTTCATCAATGTATTTTCAACAAAGGGGCATCCGCTTGTGTCATGTCAACATTGGCATGGAAGAAACTAGGGTCCCCTATTCTCCAATACTCTACACCCACTGTTATAGCTGATTTTACCACACATGGTGAATCACACTTGTATGGCCTTCCCTATACCTCTACAGACTCCTTAGACCCCATGGACCATTTTTGTAGCTTTGATGTTTCCAATATCATCCCTAAAAACATGCAATAATTTCCATATGTGACTTTTAATCTCTTTCTTGCGTATATATGCGGGTTTGACCCTTAAAACCGCGTACATCGGGATGTGTGCAAAAGGCCAAATCATTTTGGAGTTTTCCTTGATGTGGATCCAAATCATTTGTCTCTTGGCCTTCCATATGCCTTGAGATCGCTCGGATTCAACCTTCCATTACCCCATTGAAGAGCTATATAAGGAACCCTTTGGATACATTGAAAGGGGAGGAATTGAAGAGCAAGAAAACTATAGTCCATTGCTGCCAGAGCTTATACTTGAGTCTGCATCCCTTTGTCCCTTGGAGCACTTTGTGTTCTTCCCAATCTTTCCTTTTGCTTGTGAGCTTGCTATCGAGAGATGGAGGATTGAAGTGGTGGAGGCCCAAGTGGAGGACTCAGTTTCTTCGATTCGTAGATGTGTTGACAGAGGTTGTCACTATTGTAATCTCTATTTTATATCAATAGAAATATCTTTTCCTATCCAATAATGTGTATTTAAATGAGTATTTGATCCATGGATGCTTTTAATGCTTATATGTTATTGATTATATATGCTAGAGTAGGTCTAACACAATTATATATAGCATGCTTGTCTTGTTTGCTGAGTGTTGAGTTAGCAATTTATCAATACAAGCTGGAGTGGAAAAGCTCAACAGAGATCTACATCAACCATCCGGAATAAGGTACAAATCGAGATCCTTTAGTGTTAGATATTTGGTTTCTCTTGCATATAGGAAAGGATTGATTTTTGGAGTCAAGTTGTCTATTGTGGTACCCCAAGCCATAGGAATTTCTCTCCATAACAGAATTGGCAACTCCGCTGGGGAGTTCCTAGTCATTTTTCCTTTGGGGATTTTTATCGACATTCAATGTTCTTGAATTGCTTTGATTTCTCTGTTTCTGAGTTGGTTCTAGGGGCATGTTTTCCTGATAGTGTCTGATAGGTGTGAATTTTGTCTCAACTTATCTGTTTTCCTTCATTTTTATCCCTTTTTCTTCTTGTACACGCGGTTTTGACTGAGGTATCCACGTACATACACGATTTTTCTACATACAGTCGCGTATGCCCTGATTTTTTCCTTTTAGAGGAAGATTGAGTGTTGATAGGTGAGTTTTGATGATTGTTGAGTCTCCTTAGGTGCTTCTAAAGTCTGTATACACCTCTGTTTTTTACCAGAGATGCTTTTTAGGGTAAATTTTTTTTTTTAAGAATGTTCTTGTCATTGTATTTTTGATTTTTTTGTTTTGGGATTAGTGCATTAGGTCTCTTTACCTTAGTGCTTTTCTTGGGTGTTGTTTGATAGTGCTTGCAAAGTCTGGGGCTGGTAGATTCATTCTTTTTATTTATTATCTCATTTTTATTCAAAAATCCAATAATATTTGCTTCTTTTATATTATTATGCATCATTGCACTTTGCAATTTGCATGGTACTTGCACTAGGTTTGCTTAGAGAAGTACTAGTTAGGCTTTCACATAGGAATGGTTGCATTTTTCATTTAAAGAAAATTTTGCATTTCACGTAGTAGCATGCCCTGTTTTTCATTTGACACAATGCATTTGCATTGATTGTTAGGTGTGCATTTTACTTCATGTTTGCGTCATAACACCATTGGTTGCATGATCATATACCTTTTTGAGTAATAAGCCACATAAAATCAACGCTTAATTAAAATGGATTACACTATTTTCTTTGATAGGCTACACCAAGAAGATTAGGTTTTAGGGTCTTGGAATAGTTCATTGTAAGTAAATTCTCCAAGACTACTAAACAACAACATGTATGTGTATGTCCAGGTGAGAGTGTGAAATTCCTTAGTATAATTAGTGTTTCTCAGGATCCTCGTCTTACAAGGGAGTTAAGCACAAGGCAACATGAGCGGTTATTGATTGGGATAACCCCTAGTAATAACTGAGTAGCATCGAAGATATTTCTAGGATTGTATTCGTATCTAGGGGCTCTTTTGAGAGTTTCAGGCTTTGCTACCCTGCCCATATGGTCAATCCCGCTTGCAACTGTTCGCCTAAGCATTGATTATATTGAGGTGACCTTAATTGCCTTACCTAGGTTATTGAGGGGGTACTTCGCAGGGGTTATTCTACAGGTGTCCCAACCAGGTTGGGGTCGGATAGCACAGTCGCTATATGCATTGAAGCTGAGGGCCACAATAATTGGTTACGAACCTCTCCTTGTTGTGTATGGGAGTCTCAATCCTCTGCTAGGCGAGACATACCTGCTTCATTCGGGAGCTCACATATCCTACCCTTGTTTGCTTGTGATTGGCTTTAAATTATATTGGTGTGTGATCTGTGCACGCTAGCTTGCTCAGGGTTTGTGTAATTAGAAGAGTCTTTTTCATTTTTTGAGTCATTGTGGATTCTGGTATGACACTTCCTCGTTCTTGTCGCTTAGCAGGACTTCCACCTTCTACATCTCCTCCACCTTTGGGAGAGAGAAACAGATAGTCCAGGTGAACTACTTCTCACATTGATTCACACACGATGGGAGATCATGAAGATGAAATTTCTAAGTTGTCTTCTCCACCTCATGATGTTGGGGAAGAAGATCCTA